>CM075427.1:2393975-2443147 GCA_037832385.1 Rhizophora apiculata
AAATACTGTAGAATAAAGTAAAGTTAAATAATTATATTAAAGGTATTACTAAATTAAAGTTTATTATATGTGAAATTACAATAGATAAATTAGTTTATATAATAAAAATACTCGATATTCACACAAAAAGAAAAAATAGTCCCTCTATTTAAAAATAAAAATAAAAAATAACTAATGTAGATAATTGATTAATTTAGGTAATTTGTAATTATTATTATTTAAAAAGTTACTATTATTTTCGTTATTTACAATCAATTTAAGTCATAAGTTAGTTATCAATTCATGAAAATTAAAAAAGGGGCATTTTTAAATAAACAAATCTTATATGTTAGTAATTATTAAATCATAATAAATGTATATTGCAAATTTATAATTTTTAATTATAATTTTAATAAATTTTAAATAAAAAAAGGTACTTAGAATTTACAATAACATAAACCTTATTTGAAACAAAAATGACATATTTGGGTAATTTGATTTTTTGCTAATCTAATTGTTATTCAAATTTAATAATTTTTTTTAGCAATAATTTATGTAATTTAGAATATTAGATGATAAACATTCAGAAAAATATAAACAATTGATAATTTTAAATACAATACTCAAAATTTTAGATTTCATATATCACTTCAATTAAATTCAAATAAAAATATTTTACCTAAAATTTTTTCCATTTTAATAAAGGTAACTTAAAATTTACCAAACAGTTAAATATATTATATTTAAATCAAAATAGACTAAATTTAAGTAATTACAATTTTTTGCTATATTATATTCAAATTCAAATTCCTTTTTATGTGTTTTTACTAATTTAATAACAAATTAATCAATATTAATGAAAAATAAAATAAAATTAATATTTTAATACAAATATTTGAATTTTAAGGTGACTATTTAAAATCAAATCAATATTATCAAATTTATTATGCATTTTTTTATTCTATACTTTGGTAATTTAGTATTAGAGATTATTTGAAATTTATGCAAAAATGTAAATATAGACGCTTATTTAAATCGAAAAATAATATGATTTTAGTTGTTGGCATTTTCTATTTAATTATTTATTCAAAATTAATATCTTTTTTTGTTACATAATTTATGTAATTTGAGTACTTGCTTACAAAACATTCATACAAAAAAAATAACGAAAGATATTTTTAATTAAAACTCAAGATTTTAGTGATTATATAAATCAATTTAAAAATTATTCAATTTAAAATCTTTTATTTTTATTTTTTGCAATTTCAATTAAAGGTTATACAAAGTCATTAAAATAAAAATATATCATATTTTGAAATAAAAAGGTTTGATTTAAGTTATTTGTATTTCTCTCTATTCACACACTGCTCATTCAAGTTTAAATCTTTTGATATTATTTGTACAATTTTTAAATAATAAATTACTCACAATAAGGAAGAGTAAGATAATTTTGATAATAAAATTTTAAAAAAATTTACTAGCTATTAATTTTGCAATTTTTGAAAAAGGTTTTCGGTCCAATTTAAATAATACGTTGTTTAATATTCATTATTCAAACTTTTGAAATTCATTTTATGTCCTTTATATAATTTTATATAATAAGTTACTCGATCCTTTATGAAAAGGAAAAATGACATTTTTTTCATAAAAGTACCCTTGATTTTTGAATACAAATCTTCATAATTTAGTATGTACTTATTTCCAATCAATGTAATCAATTTTCTTTCTTTTATTGTAATTTTTTTAATCTTCGATAAAAATTATTATAGAATTCCAAAAATAAAATAATTGATTTTCCATAAAATATGACTATAAAAGAAATGCACATTTTTTTATTTCACTATTATTTGAAATTTACATTCTTTTTTAAATATTATTTTTTAAATAAAAAAAACCCTAAATTTTAATAGTTAGTTCAATACAAGTGGGAAGATGTTATTCAAATTTAAATGTTTCATTATAAATTACTCCCAAATTCAATAAAAGGTATAGTAACTATATAAATCAATTTATAATATTAATTCAAATTTAAACTATTTTACGATAATTTGTGCAATTTGAATAAAAAAAATTACTAATATTTACTAAAAATAAAATAGATAAGATTTAAATAAAAAATATACTATTTAATCTAATTACAATTTTTTTTTATTCTAACAGTTATTTAAATTTCAAATTCTTTTTATATAATTTACACAATTTAAATAATAACTTTAATTAACATATTGAAAAACAAAAATGGATATTATTGAATATGATGCCAAAGATTTTAGAAGTAAAATAACATAAACCAAATGTTATTCAAATTTATAATCTTTTATTATAATTTTTGCAATTTTAGTCAAAAATAATTCTAAATTCAATAAAAGGAAAAATAAATGCTATTTAAATAAAAAAATCAAATTAAATATTTTTATTTTTATTTTAATGATTATTCAAATTTAATTTGTTTTATTTTTATTTACACAATTTAAGTAATATATTAGTTTACATTCATGAAATTAAAAAAACAACCCTTTTTAATACAAAATCCTAGATTTTGTGAATTTATAAATGAAACTAAATTTTATTCAAATTTATTAAAATTTTATTGTAATTTATAAAATTTCAATAAAACGTTACTTGCTAAATTCACCAAAATTAAAATAAATTCTATTTGAAAAAAAAAAAATAGATTGGAGTAATTGTATTTCTAATCCAATCATTATTTAAATTTAAAATCTTTTACAATAATTTCCAAAATTGCAATAAAAGGTCACTCCAAATTTTCTAAAAAGTAAGATATATCATATTTAAATAAAAAAATGACTATTTAAGTAATTGTACTTTTATTCTAAATGTTATTTAAATTTATTTTTATATAAGTTTTATGAAAATTAAATAATATGATAGTCAACATTCATGAAAAGTGAAAAATTAAAAATTTTAAATAATATGATACTTTTTCTTACTTATGCAATATATCTAATAGATAAGTGAATATTCATGAAAAGTAAAAAGAATGACAATTTTTTATAACAAATCTCTAAATTTTAGGAGCTAATTAAATAAAAAAATGTTATTTAAATTCACAATCTTTTATTGTAATTTTTTTAATTTTAATGAAAAGTTATTCTAATTTCACCAAAAGGTAAAACATACCCATTTTGAAAAAAAAAAAAACAACTTCAAATTTGAGTAATTACATTTTCAATCGAATAATTATTAAATTTAAAATCTTTTTATGTAATTTATTTATTTTAAGAATTAAATTACAAAACATTCAAGAAAAAGTAAAAAATGATATTTTTAAATACAAAACTTAAGATTTTAATAATTATATAAATCAATTAAAATATTATATAAATTTAAAGTCAATTACTTTAATTTTTTCCAATTTCAAAGAAAGGTTACTTAAAATTCACAAAAAAACTAAATAGATTATATGTGAATTAAAATGACAGATTTAATTAATTATATTTTTCATTCTAACTAATATTCAAATTAAAAGTTTCTTATATTATTTTCATAGTTTAAATAATAAATTAATCAACATTTATGAAATATAAATAATGACATTTTTTAACACAAAATATCAAATTTTAATGGCTACGTAAATCAAATTAAATGTTATTATAATTTATAATCTTTTATTATAACTTTTACAATTTCATTAAAAAGTTACCTTAAATTAATCCAAAAAATAAAATAAATAAATTTGAATAAAAAAAAAATTAAAACTTTGAGTGATTGCATTTTCTAATGCAAGTATTATTAAAATTTAGTGTTTTTTTTTAAGTAATGTCTTTTTATGACATTTATGTAATTTAAGCAATATGTTAGTCAATATTTATGAAAAATAAAATAATAACATTTTTGAATACAAAATTTAAGATTTTAACAGGCATTTAAAACAAACCAATTATTATTCAAATTTATAATTTTTTATTGTAATTTTTTCAATTTTAATAAAAGGTTATTTTAAATTTACCAAAAAGTAAAAATGGACTCAATTTGAATAAAAAGATAAAATTTTGAGTAATTACATTTTCTAATATAGCCATTATTAAAATTTAATGTCTTTGTATAATATTTACATAATTTAAGCATTAGGTTACAAAGCATTTATGAAAAAATAAAAAATTATATTTTTTAATACAAAATTAAAGATTTTAATAACCATAAAAATCAATCAAAGTGTTATACAAAATTAAACTTTTTAATTGCAATTTATTCAATTTCAACAAAATTTTACTTAAAATTCATTCAAAAATAAAAACAGATCATATTTGAATTAAATAATTATTTATTGTAATTTTAGTAATTCCAATAAAAGGTTACTCTAATTCCACTAAAAAAATAAAATAAATAATATTTAATTAAAACAATCATTGATATAATAATTGTATTATTTATTTTAACTATCATTTAAATTTAAATTATTTTTATATTATTTACGTAATTTAAGCAATAAATTAGTCAATATTTTATGAAAAGTAAAAAATGATACTTTTTTAATACAAATTCTAAAATTTAGTGGCTAATTAAATCAAATCATGTGTTACTTAAATTTACAATCTTTTTATTTTAATTTTTATAATTTTAATAAAAAGTAAAATTAACCTATTTATGTAACAAATTTTAAAAATTTGTAATTTTTATTTAAAAATTAAAATTAACCTATTTTAATAATCATACAATTATTCAAATTTTCAATTTTTATTTAAATTTACAATCTTTTATTTTAATTTTTATTTAAAATTAACCTAAAAGTAAAATTAACCTAATTTAAATAAAAATTACAAATTTGAATAATTGTATAATTTAATTTAACCATTATTAAAATTTATCATCACTTTACATAATTTAAGTAATTGAAAAATTAGGTCACAAAATATTTATGAAAAGGTAAATAATAACATTTTTTAATACAATATTCAAAATTTTAGCAACTATATAAATTAATACAAATATTATACAAATTTAAAGTTCTTTATTGCATTTTTTATAATCTCAGTGAAATATTACTCAAAATTCACCAAAAAGTAAATAAGGTCATATTTGAATCAAAAAATGACTTATTTAGGTAACAACATCTTTTTATTTTAATTATCATTCAAATTTTAATTTTTTATGTCATTTATGTAATTTAAATAGCAGGGTTAGTAAACTTTAAAAAAAAAAAGATATTTTTGAATACCAATCCTAAGATTTTAATAGGTATTTAAATTTAAACCAAATATTATTTAAATTTATAATCTTATATTATAATTTTTTGTAATTTCAGTAAAAATATTATTTTAAATTCACCAAAAAGTAAAATCACCCTATTTGAATGAAAGAAAATGATCAATTTAATAATTGTTTTATTTATTTTAATTATTATTCAAATTTAAATGCGTTTTATATTATTTACACAACTGAAACAATAACTTAATTAACATTCATGAAATGTAAAGACATTTTTAATACAAAACTTCAGATTTTAATAGTCACTTAAATTAAACCAAATATTATTCAAATTTATAATATTGTATTGTAATTTCTACAATTTCATTAAAAAGTTAATCTAAATTTAACATAAAGTAAAATTGTGCCAATATAAATAAAATTAGAAATTTAATTAATTGTATTTTTAATCTAATCATTATTAAAATTTAATAGCTTTTTATATAATTTATCCAATTTAAACAATAAGTTACAAAAATATTCACAAAAATGTAAAAAAAATAATAACATTTTTTTAATATAAAATTCAAGATTTTAATAATTATATAAATCCATCTAAACATTATACAATTTTAAAGTCTTTTATTATAATTTAAACAAAAGGTCAATGAAAATTTACCTAAAAATAAAATATATTATATTTGAATTAAAATGACCTATTTAAATAATTGCATTTTTTAATTCTAATTTTTAATGTTATTTACCTATTGTAGGAAACAAATTTAGTCAAAATACATGAAAAGAAAAAAAATTAACATTTTTAGATACAAAACTCCAAAATTTAGTATCCACATAAGTCAAATTAAATGTAATTTAAATTTACAAAGTTTTATTGTAATTTTTATAATTTTAGTAAAATTTTAATATGAATTTACCAAAAAACAAAAAACCATATTTGAATAAAAAGCTATAAATTTAAGTAATTTCATTTTCTAATTTAATTATTATTCAAATTTAACATCTTTTTACCTAATTTGGGCAATTTAAATATTAGGTTATAAAACATTAAGGAGAAAGTGCGAAAATGTTTTTTTTTAATACAAAATTTAAGATTTTTTGTAATTATATAAATAAATTCAAATATTATTCAAATTTCAAATCTTTTACTATAATTTCTACAACTTTTATAAAAGGTTACACAATATTCACCAAAAAAAAAAAAAAGCCTATATTTGAATTAAAAACAATTCATTTAAATAATTACATTTTTTATTCCATATGTTATTCAAATTTAAATTTTTTTTATATTATTTACACATAAACTAACAAGTTGGTTAACATTCATAAAAGTTAGAAAAATGACATTTTGAATATAAAACTCCAAATTTTAGTAATTATTTAAATCAAATCAAAATATTATTCAAATTTACAATATTTTATTATAATTTTTAAAATTTTAGCAAGATGTTATTTTAAATTTACTAAAAAGTAGAATAGATCATACATATTTGAATAAATTTAACTAATTTAAGTAATTACTTTTTTTATTCTAAAGATTTTTTTGATTATTTATGCAATCTAAATAATAGGTTAATTAATATTTATAAAAAGTAAAAAATAATGTTTTTGAATACAAAATCTCATATTTTAATAATTATTTTAATAAAATCATATCTTATTTAAATTTATAATCTTATATTATAATTTTTGCAATTTTATTAAAAAGTTACTCTAGATTTATTAAAAATTAAAATAGATCATATTAAAAAAAATATTACTAATTTGACTAATTTTTTTTTTCTTTTTTAACAACTATTCAAATTTAATATTTTCTACCTAATCTATGCAATTTAGATACCAACGTACTTAACATTTATGAAAAAATAAAAAATGATATTTTTTTAATACAAACCATCTATTTTTATAATAATATAAATTAATTTAAATGTTATTTAAATTTAAGTTATTTAACTATAATTTCTATAATTTTAGAAAAAAAAGATTACTCCAAATTTACTAGAAAGTAAAATAGATTACATTTAAATAAAAAAAGTTTAATTTAAGTAATTTTATTTTTTTTGTTTCAATTGTTATTCAAATTTAAATTTTTTTTATATAATTTATGTGATTTAAGTAATAAATTTGTTAACATTTATGAAAATAAAAAATTGACATATTTGAGTATAAAATTTCAAATTTTTGTAATTTCTTAAATCAAACTAAATATTATTCAAATTTATAATTTTTTATTATAATTTTTATAATTTCAATAAAAACATTGAGAAAACTAAACCCAATTTGAATAAATAAATAACTAATTTGAGTTATTCATTTTCAAATCTAACCATAATACAAATTTAAGATCTTTTTACATATTTTACACAAATTAAGTATTAATTAAATATTAGACTACTTAGCATTCATGAAAAGTAAAAATAATATTTTTGAATACAAAATTTAGCATTTTAGTAGTTATATAAACTAATTAAAATATTATTAAAAGTTTTTTGTTATAATTTCTTTAATTTTAATAAAATGTTATGCGATATTCACAAAAAAGTAAAAATATATTATATTTAAATTAAAATTAATTGATTTAAATAATGATATTTTTTATTCTAACTATTATATAAATTTAAATTCTTTTCATGCTACATACATACTTTTAATAATAGGTTAATCAATATTAATAAAAATTAGTTAACAACATTTTTTAATACAAAATCTCATATTTTATTTAATTAAAATTTACAATTTTTTATTTTAATTTTTATAATTTTAGTAATAAATTACTTGAAATTCACTAAAAAATAAAATAAATCTTATTTGAATAAAAAATGACTAATTTAAGTAATTCATTTTCTAGTATAACTACTATTCAAATTTAATATCTTTTTATATAATTTATACAATTTAAATATTAAGTTACTTAACATTTATGGAAAAAGTAAAAATGATATTTTTGAATATAAAACTTAGATTTTAGTAACCATATAAATCAATACAAATGTTATTCAAATTTAAAATCTTTTATTGTAAATTTTAAAATTTTAATAAAAGGTTATTCTAGATTTTCTAAAATGTAAAATAAATTATATTTGAATTAAAATCGATCAATTTGAGTTATTGTTATTCAATATTTAGATTATAGGATGGGTTACTAATAATTTGATAACATATTTAATTTTAATTTAAATTATAACTCCAAAATTGACTAATGAATTTTTAGATAAATCAATTTCAAAGTAATAATTCTATACTTGTTATCATATACTCAAATATGATCTATTCATTTAAATCAATTTAACTATTAAGGTTGTCAAATCAACCCACATGGAACCAACATTGATTTACTATAAATTGAACCTACATTTGATTGGTGAATTTATCAACCTTATACAAAACTAATTGATTATAAAATTACTAATTCGAATTACTATTTTAAACATAGATCATTTTTCTGTTACTAAAATCTAGGGAATGAATTTTAAACCAATCTTGAGTAAATGAAATTTAACTAAAGTAAAAAATGACATTTTTTTAATAAAAAATTTTAGATTTTTGTAACTATTTAAATTATACCACATATTATTTAAATTTATAATCTTTTATTTAAAATTTTTGCAAGTTTAGTAAAAGTTTAATTTAAATTCACTAAAATATAAAATATACACTATTTGAATAAAAAGTGACTAATTTGAGCATTCATTTTTTATTATAATTCTTATTAAAATTTAATTTTCTTTACATAATTTATACAATTTAAGTATTAGGTTACTTAAACATTTATAAAAACGTTAAGACTAACATTTGTTTAATACAAAATTCAAGATTTTAATAACTAAATAAATTAATTCAAATATTATTCAAATTTAAAAATTTTATATCTTATCAAACAATATTGATTTATAATTTTAGCCCAATCAGTAAAGTATTTAATAGACATAAAAGATCTTTCAAGGTTACTAACATAAAAACATAAATTTGGTTAAATGAATATTTAATCTTAAATGGTTAATTAAATTAATCTAGTTTAAGTAACACTAATCAATATGTCCTACTATTAGGAAAAAAAAAGTGTCAAATTTAAGTAAATTAACATGGAGTTTACTTGAATGAGATTTAACACTAATATTTGGTCAGCCAATAACTAACCCTTGGATTAATTGGTACTAAATTCTAAATAAACCAAATCAACTTAAGATGACCTTATATTTGGTTACTCTAAATTTAACTTTGTAATAGATTTTAGTACTAGTTATTGACAAATTTGATTGTCGTGTTGGTCAAATTAATTCTTAGGGCGGTCTGAAGGCTTGTAGTTAGTGACAAGACCCTAATTGTCTCCCAATGAACCAATGTATTTTTTTGACTATATAATATGAGACTAACTCCAATAATTTTTGAACCCTAATAACCTATCCTTGATTCCTAGGGATATAGGAATGTATGTCTAGTTGGTTAGCCCTAGTCCTAGCCAAGATCTTGCACTAGACAACTCTACACTCCCTAAAATCTCTAGACTATTGCCTAGATTCAACTAACTATGACTCATAAAAATCCCGCTATTGCGCAATTATCATGCAATCTAACTAGTTTAAGCACCAAAGTTTACTAACCTAAGTAGCAAATCTGCCCCTCAATCTCATCCTAAGCATGACTCAAGTCTCTGATCAGTAGCTCTTAAGACACTCCTCAACTCACCCAAAACCAATCGATATTATCACTTAAGGAATCTCGTTAAGTGACTAAATGAGAATAAGGATAGAACGAGAAAACCAGAATGCATTCATTCAATGATAGAACATGATCTCCAAGTACATGAGTTCAAGAACCATAAAGTTAAAATAATTTACACAATCATGGAACAAAGGAAAAAGATGCAAAAATGAGAAGAATCAGCCATTTTCTTCTGTCCTCTCTCCCCCTTTTTCTATGTTCATTCACCCCTTTTTATCTTCCTTGTACTTAATGCTCCCTTGGTTATTCTTACCTCTTCATCTTCCTACCTTCTAAAATGGATCATTCCTCAACATGGACATTAATCCCAAATGGTTTGGACATGATTCTAGGCCTTAAATTCGGATGGTGGAGTATC
This sequence comes from Rhizophora apiculata, assembly GCA_037832385.1. Taxonomy (NCBI): domain Eukaryota; kingdom Viridiplantae; phylum Streptophyta; class Magnoliopsida; order Malpighiales; family Rhizophoraceae; genus Rhizophora; species Rhizophora apiculata. Next base: position 2,404,201 of record CM075427.1, read on the forward strand.
ATGGCCCAAAACATACAAATCAACCCAATTTCCAGCTCCATGGAGGCTTGCTGAACTTTACCCATGCATAACTCCATTCAGATGGCCTTATCTTCTTCTATTTCCTCCACGAGAGTTGTAGCTCTTCGAGTTATCTTTCCAAGGACTCAAATTTGCTAGCTAAACTCCTTCCCATTTATGAGATATGGCCGAATAACTAAGCAATGTGAGGTTGATTTGCTCTGTCCAACACCCCTCTCGTGATCAGAGTTCAATATTTTGCCTTGTCCAATTAGTTCAGAATTTGCACATGGTTCTTAGTGGAAGTCATAGCTCAGTCCCTTAGCTATCCATAGAAATTAGTTTCATTAAAAGAAACATCTTGTAACATAAGAAATAATCAAAGTACATAAACTGCGCAAAAATTAAATTTTGCTAGATTTTTTTGATAATTAGGCATATGAACAACTAAGTGAGAAGCCAATCAAATTACATCATCTAGACTATCAAAAATGCATAAAATGTTAAGTATGAGGTAAAATATTATGCAAAACTTGATTGTTATCACTTATTCAAATTTAATGAATATTGCTACTAAAATTGATTAGTCAAAGTAATCAATAAAAAGGTTATAAACTAAAATTTACTTTTATGAATATTAAAAGTAAAGAAGTAACAAATTGAATAATTTGGCATTCATTTTCTATTCTAAACATGATTTGAATAACCATAAATGCCATTCAATGATGAGAATTGAAAATAGCTACCATTTAGTCTACATATACCAATCATTTGTAAAATTATTGAATAGATAAATCAATTTAACATCCTTTTATGTAACAAGTTGAATTACATTTTTGAATAAAAGGTGACATTAGCACCAATATAAATTTGGTAATTTTTTATGCAACTTTAGTACCTACTTAAATGAAATTACTTTAACAATCTTGAAAGACATTCAAGAATGTTATGACTGATTTAATAATTTGTATTCATTTAAGTAGGTTACTTAAAAAGTATAATAGTATTGAATAACAATTATTTTATAATTTATAATAAATCATAATTGTGTTTTTGGTAAACAACCAAAATGATTCCTAAAAATGCAATCAAAAAATGATATATTTAAATATGTTAAAATATATCATTTACTCTGATTCAATTTGACCAAAATGTCTTTTATTTTATAAATGTTTTGTATGATTGATCCACAATACTATTACCCAATAATTGTCCAAATTTATAATGTTACTTAATTGAACAATAAGTTTATTCAACATAAACTAATCTAAGTCATGCTTAAATCTTTGTCAATTTTTTATTTACTTCGAAATCAATAGTATCTAATAGGGACAAACCCTTATTAGTTTGATTGTCATTATATAATTACTAAAATTTAGAGTTATATATTCAAAAATGTTGTATTTTAATTTTTCATAAAAGTTAAGTAATCTAATATTCAAATTGCAAAATTATATAAAAAGATATTAAATTTAAATAGTAATTAAAATAGAAAATGAATTACTTTAATTGATTTTTTTATTCAAATATAATTTATTTTAGTTTTTCATAAATTTAAAGTAATAATTTATTATAATTACAGAAATTACAACAAAAGATCAAAAATATGAATAATATTTAATTTAATTTAAATAAGTACTAAAATTTAAAATTTTCTATTTGAAAATATCCTTTTTAATTTTTCATGAATGTTGACTAATATGTTACTTAAATTATATAATTAATATAAAAAAATTTAAATTTGAATAAGAGTTAGAATAAAATAATAATTATTTAAATTGATTGCTTTTTATTCAAATATAATTTATTTTACTTTTTAATGATTTTAAAGTAACTTTTTATTAAAATTGCAAAAATTATATAACATTTAGTTTTATTTAAAAAAGTACTAATCTCATTTATTAACTCCAAATTCACTATTCAAAAGACTTTTGTATATGATTTATGTCAACAAGACTCCTCAAACATCATATTTGTAAACAACCAATTATTCAAGACCAATAAAAGATATTTTATTAGGTAAAAGAATTTGGGCTATACTTTTAAATTACTATTACAATAAATGATTGAATGATGAATTAGGGTAGATCAAATTGAAATTCATTTAATATTTGAAAACATTAGGTTAGTCAAGGGTAAGTGTAAATTCACTAAAAAAAAAAAAATAGATTGATCGTAATTATATTAGTATAACTAATGTTTCATAGTCAAAATTTGCTAATTGGGTAATTAAATAACATTTGGTTTTAAGTAACATTTGCAAGATTTAAATTGTGTAAATAACATAAAGTCTACTTTTCAGTAGATTGATTTTAATAACAAAAGGATGGAATTCTAGATAACAATAATCTGCTATTAAGTAGCAGAAAATTGTTATCCAGGCTTGAGATACTCAATTTGGCCTAGAATTAGAGTCCTTATGAAAGGATCATCCATTCTTGATCAGCATTCATAATGGCTTGGAGGTGGATTGCTGTAGAAATCTATTATAAAACACCTTATTTATAAGGCTTCTACTATCTTACATGAAGCTAATGCACATTGATAAATAAACTAACACTTGACCAAACTTAATAGTAAATAGATTAACTAGTGGCAATTTGGACAAGGTTTTGAATTGAACTAAATAAAAGACTAGACTCAATGGTTATAGTTGATTGATTGATAAATGGGATTTAATAGATGATGAAATGATAGACTACTTGACAAAGAATAAACTCATTTTTGGACTTACTAGTGAATATAAATGTTTAAGCTAAACTGACTCTTTAATTTATGTTTAGAAAAAATAACTAGTTTACAATGGAAATTGATGAAAATTGATGAAGACTTGAACAATACAAAAACCCTAATGATGAGACCTTGAACTAAAGAGTTGGACTTGGGACTAGGATAATAGTTGGAAAAGGTTAGAAAAATACTGAAAATGAAAATGACTCAAACTATGCAAAATTTGGGGATCTTCGACTCTTAAGTTGGAATGGACTAGATTTGAGATTGAGACTATGGAATTGAAAGACCATTAGATTTTTGAAAGATTTAATTTTTATTCTTTCTCCTTTAGCTAGTTGTCCTTCTTGGTAATTGTCAATGTTGAAGGCCTTTTCATCTTCCATGTGGTAATCTAGATCCTCCATGGGATATTCTATTTCTCTGAGAATGCCTAACTGCTTTTGTCATTGAATGTAAAGGTGATGGACAACCAGTTGGAATTCTAAGAAGGAAATCTACTCAGGAGGAGAACTAATAACATCTATAATGATGTCAATGATGTTACTAGAGAAGCTACCTTGGTAGAATTTTTTGAACTACTATGTAAGAGTTTCTTAGAAAATTATATCAAATCAATTAAACTAGGAAGTTTGAAAAAAATCTCTTCTATGAATATAGAGTCTAGCAAGGAGTCTATAGTCATAAAATCATTTGTAATTGAGAGAGCACTAGTGAATATCAAGAACTACTAATCACAAAATGTTGAAGTCAAGCAGGTATTGGCAATTTGGGGGAATTAGACTGCATTATTTACAACTAAACATGGTGTCATATTTCCATGTCCATTTATAATAGTGATGTGGTCCATAGGGCTTTTAGATCAAGTATTGTCAAGCTTCTTCAACAATTATTTATAATGTTTTAGTAAATCCTACTTTGACTAGTCCGGTGGGATGACTAAAGAGATTTTAAAGAAATTAGGTGAGTGCTTTTTGTTTTTTTGACTGGGAACGAGTAAGACATACAAGAGTACTAAGAAAATTTCATAGAGGAGGATAATGACAAAACTATTAAGGAGGTTGATAATGATCTAAAGATCTAGGAAATGTCTAGGTACTAGTATGTTTTCTAGATTTTTGAGGAGGCTGGTATGATTCCAAGGATGTAGAAGGTTTTTAAGTACTAGCATGTCTTTTTATGCTAATAGAGATCGATATTTTTCTTAGGATGCAAGAGAGTACTAATATCTATGTATTTCCACAACGTTTGCTTTAAGCAAGGCTTCTTCAAGAACTAAGATTTTAGTGCAAAAATTTTGATACTATTGTAGTAGAGAGTAATGGTCTTTTTCAAGTTATTGTTCTTAAAAGTTGAGTTTCCAAAAGTGAGGGATGATAGCTTCACAATTAGAACATTTTTGAACATAAGATGAGTATAGACTATGCAAATTTGAAGAAGAAAACCATTGATCATGTTAATGTTGAACAAATGCAAACTCTCTAAGTTTCCTAATATGAGTAGAAAAAACAATGACAAGACTATTAAGAACTAGTAAAGAATCTTTCTTACTAGCCACACAATTCCAAAGATTATCTAGGATGCACTAAAGTTCTAGTCCTATCAATTATTTATGATCTAGCCTAGTGATTTTGAACTTAGAATGCTCAAAATGATATTTGAGTAGACTAATACCCTCATATCTGTGGTTGGTTTGGATGTACTTATGCATATTAGAACTAGCCATCTAAAGAAAATAAAACAATTAAGAACAAAGATATACTGCTAAAGAATATGGGTGAAGAAATGCAATCCTAATTCTAATGTTGAATGAATGGAACTCTATACAACTTTTGTGAGTGTTATGAGAATGTTAAGGATGTGGAAGGTTAGTTTGGCATCTATATTTATACTTAGAGGACTGCTAAAGTTGTTGGAACAAACAAGTTTGCCTAGAATGGTGACACTATTTATTAGGTTGGTGATGCTTAGGTTTAGAGACAAGTGATTGAAGTTAGAACCAAAAGGGTTCATGGACAAATTTTAGACTTGTTCATAGATTGGTTTGAGTAACTGGGCTTGGATTTTATGTATACTTTTACAATAACAGGTTGAGTGTCTAGTTTGTTTACATATGAAGTAGGTTAATTTGGAAGTATATGGAATTTGGGTCTTAAAGGCTTGGTTGGGTTGCTTTTAAGGTTTTGGAATGAGTTATCTATGAACATATTTTAGAGGCATAAAGGATAAATTTATGATAGATATTATGGATACATGACCTGTGAACGAATTTTTGACTGTTATTTTACATGTGTGTGACTGAGAAGCCTACTTATAATGCAAATTATCTATCCTATGCTCATAATATTTAGTATGGTCTATGAACTTGGTTCTTTCTATGCTCAATTTGTCCAATTTGATCAAGTTAGGTCATCATTGGTTATAATCAATTTGCTACTTTCATTCTTAACATTTAAGTCAATTAGGTCAAATTTGGTTACCTTCATGAAAAGTAAAAAAATAACATTTTTTATTTAAATAACTATTGAAATCTAAAATTTTGTATTAAAAAATGTCATTTTTTACATTTCATAAATATTAACTAACTAATTCTACTTTTCAATTTAATAACCATAAATCAAACAACATTTTTAAATTATTCAAAATAAATATTACTCAAATCAATTATTTTTTTATTTAAATAGAATTTATTTTACTTTTAAAGAATTTAAAGTAATATTTTATTAAAACTACACAAATTACAATAAAAATTAAAATTTTGAATAACATTTAATTTAATTTAAATAATTATTAAAATTTAAAATTTTGTATTAAAAATGTCGACTAAATTATAATGAATTACCTAATTTTAGAAATTACATATTTTATTTGCTATTTAAATTAAACAAAAAAGTGATTACAATAGAAATGTAGTTATTTAAGTACAAAAATTTAAGTTACAATAATGTTCAAATTTTGATCAATTAGAAATGATTTATGATCTAATCAAACTAATCCAAATGAATAATTTTGGTATCTAAATTACATAAAATGTCATTGTCAATCAATCATTATTTTATGTAACAATATAAAAAGATTATAAGTTTGAATAAAATGTAATTACAATCTTTTATGTAATATTATATTCAGTTAAATCAAATAAATAGATCATATTTGAATTATTTAAATTGAGTAATGTGGTTAGATCAATCTTCTTAACATTTGGTCTTATCATTCAAATTAGTTACAATCAATTTAATATTTACTTAAATTAGGTTAGTAAACATTTAGGAAAAGTAAAAACTGACTTTTTTTAACAAAAACTTTTTGATTTTACTAGTTATATAAGTTAAATTAAATATTATTCAAATTTATAATTTTTTATTATAATTTTTGTAACTTCAATAAAATTTTATTCTAAATTTACCAAAAAAATCATTATTTTATGTAATAAAATAAAAAAAATTATAGATTTGAATAAAATGTAGTTACAATCTTTTATATAACATTATATTTGATCAAAATCAAATAAATAAATCATATTTGAATTATTTAAATTGAGTAATGTAGTTAGATCAATCTTTTTCACATTTGGTCATGTCATTCAAATTAGTTACAATCAATCAAATATTTACTTAAAATGGGTTATTAAACATTTATGTAAAGTAAAAACTAACTTTTTTTAAATAAAAATTTATAAATTTTACTAACCATATAAATTAAATTAAATATTATTCAAATTTATAATTTTTTATTATAATTTTTATAAATTCAATAAAATTTTATTCTAAATTTATCAAAAAATAAAATAAATAATATTTAAATAAAAAAATAATTGATTTGAATAATTGTATTTTCCATTCAAATTATAATAATAAACATTTACATAAAATCTTGAGCAATTTAACATTTTTAAACCATAGATTGATCAAACCACTTTAGCCAACACTACCTACTCGATTACCAAAATGACATTTGAGTAAAATAACAAGCTTCTCCTTTGGTTTGATTGTTACAATCGTTTTTACGTAAAATCAGTTTGGCCAATTTAGTTACTTAGCTTGATTACTTAAGTTGTAATTTATACAACTCAAGATTTTATCCAATTAACATTGAAAAACAAAATGACAATTATGATTAGTAACTAATGAAAGATTGTAGTGAAATTAACCAAATGTAGTTACTAAATCAACATAAATTCATGCTAATTAAATCAACATAGAACATATTGATTGGAGCAATTGTATATATATTTTTTTAATACAATAGCTAAATATATTGATCTAAGTTAAAAGAATTTATTTGAATACATATACAAAATTGTTGATTTGAAAAATGTAAATATAATTTCATTTGATAAATTTGGAGTAACTTGTTAGTTAAATTGTATAAACAACCTAAAAAGTAATCTATTTTCTAATGTTACTAATGTTGGTACATTGTCAATTTAGTAAAATTGAGTACCAATCATCATAAATATGAAGTTGAGTTTGGATTCAATATATAACAATGACCAATTACTCAATCAAATGTTGTTGAAAATCTAATAGGTTACTAATCGGTCATTAAAAAGCATGTGCATTATTTAGTTTCAATAAATCTGAAATGTCGACATCATTCAAGGTTACTTTAAAATGGCATAAAAAAAAACCACATTAAATTGATGTTGATTTTAAATGATGGATTGATTAATTTGTACTTAATGGGGTCAAATTGTAACCTAGGTTAGTTACTCAACCTTGTTAAACCCAAAAATCCATTTGATCCAAAATCTTGTTTCGGCATAACATTAAGTATGATAAATTATGTAGTTATGGAAATGTCTATTAAATTGACTTAAATTGAAATCAAGAGTAAATGAATCTTGGATTGATCAAAGACATTTAACAAGTTGAGGTTAATAGTCAAGTTATTACAATGATAACTAAAATCAGGTTTGAGTCGTGAATCACATTAGTTTGAGTTACAAATGTCATTTAATGATCAAAAAGACATTTTCAAATTCAAAATGTTACTTTTATTGTAAAATCTAATTTACTTACAGTTAATCTTAAGAATGTTACCTCAATACTCAAATGTCAAATTAGATCTATGGACCTTTTACCATAAATCAATTCTTACTCCAATTGACCGAAATGATTAGTTACAATTTAATTGGAAAAGTAACCTGACCAAATTGGAGTAACAAATTTCCACTGACCATTAAGTATATTAATGAGCAATAGAGTAACTTGCAATGTGACAATTTGGACCGACTAATGATTTGACATAGTTACTAATCGGTTAGTAATTGATTATAGATACCCCCAAATTTTAAGTAATTACGTCAAGTAAATTAACGGCCGACTTACTTTGATTTTAAACCCATTGTTTTACCTAATGGTATTCATTTTAAGTTAACCAAGTATCGTTAATGACAAATTTAAGGTCAATCTATGTTATTAGTGAATGAAAAAGCAGTAACTGATTGGTAACCAATTTGAGTAATCTTGTATCAAATTTACAAATAGGTAACATTTATTGACATTAACCTAATAAGGTATTAGTCACATAACCAACGGTTACTTGTATAATAATCTAATCTCGATTTTTATTTTCAGTAATAATGTCGGTAACTATTAATACAATGATTACCTGAATGCTAATCAAATATTAACATTCAATGGGTTATGAATCGCCATTGATTCGGTCATCTTGAAACAAATTACATTTACTTAATCATATTGGGAATAACGGTACCCAAATCAAATATTTGATTAAAGAATAGGTTACCAAGGGACAGACCAAAAAGTAACAGTTATCGGTTACTGATTAGGTCTTTGGGTGGTATCTTACCATACCCTCGTTGCATGAATGTTACCATCGAGACTACCATCCGAGATAACAAATTAATTTATTCATTTGGGTAACATAAATGATTACATTTTGGTTAATTTAAATACAAGATTATATATATTATTATAACATGAATTACTTATTAATGAATATGACCATTATCAGCTATTACGGATAAATCAAGTAACAGGTTACTTGGTTACTAGAACCAAATGTTACTGAAACATTTGGACCGATTTAATCATAAGACCGATGAATTTAGTTCAATGATCAATGGATTCAGTAATGAATGATATAAATGGTTATACTACTTTGACATTTTAATGTAACTCCAAATACTCAAATGGAATATCAATACTACTTAATGCCATTAATTATTATTTTCATATTGGTTTAAACAATTCAAGGCAATGATCTTCGGGTTATTTTGATTTACCAACATAATGTTGAGTAACCTATACCAAATCAAACCACAATCTACAATTAGACTATTATTTGAGTAACATTAGATTCATGAACATTGGGTTATACCTCTTAGTAACATTCTCTATAAATTACCTATGTTGGATTTGGTATAATTTATCAACCGGTCTATTACTTTATGCCAACTTGTATACATTAATTCCATAATCCAATATGACAATCCTTGACCTATTTAATACCCACTTATGACATCAAATGTTTACTCAATCTATCCCAATTCATTTACAAATGTTATGAATTATAATTAGTCAATCTAGTCATTATTAGAATACTCAGCCATTTAACCTAATGTTAACTCAGATATTAATTCACCATCATATAACTTCAGTAATCAGTTGATTGTAATCTTAACCCCATAACAAATATCATAATCTTACTATTTTTGGCATAGGTTTTATTTTATTAATACTTATGTAATTAATCCAATAATCAAATGTCAATCAAAATATTACTATTCAAATGTATCCAATGTTAACTATTCCTGGTTAATAGTTGGGTTGTCCAATACTTATCTGACTAAGTAACCAATTAATGGATACTTAACAATTAATTTTCTTTTTGGTTTTTTTTAATGTTTTTGAAGAATAAGATAGAATATCGTTAACCTCAATTCACTATACATGAATATGCATAAGCCTTAAGCAAAAAATTGATAACCTTATGCATACAAGTTAGGAAATAATGCCTTTATCCTCTCTTGAGCCCTGAGTATAAGAAAACCCTCCTCACAAGTCATAATTCAAAAAAACAAAACAAAAGAAAACAAAACCATTGACCATTGGTAGGCTACTTTACACCCATGCAATGAAGTCAATGCTCCAAAATAATCCTTGTTTCACCATAGCATCCACAAAGAAGTTGCACTTGCATGGTCAAAAGACAAAGGAAACGTAGTCTTTGGTTCTATCACTAATATCTTTGAATACCCTCACAAGATTCCAGGGTCTTATACACTTGGTATTAATCCACCTTATTATTATACTTAAGTCACTTTCAATGATTAGAGGGGCATTGCCCACTTCCTACTATTGACCACATAGTATGATAATCTCTCAGATCAATAATAGCTCTGCCTCGTTAACAATCCCTACTATGACCACTTTGGAAAAAAGGCACATCACTATCCCTTCATCACCATGCAATACCCTCTAAATACAACCACCCATAGCTACATCAGTATTGAATTTGAATGATCCCTTTGGCAATGCCTTCTATGTAAGACCCATAGGGCAAATCTTATGGTTCCTTGTTGGTCAAACCTCACTAGATTTATTTGGAAATCACTGCATGAAAAGGTGTTCATCAACCACTTAGCCTTCATCCATCACCATAGCCTAGGGCACACCAAGTCACATATTTTTGCCACAAAGAAAGCTTTACTAGCAAAACAATTCTCATTTTTTGTTAATCATATTGACCATGTAACTGCATAAAATCTTGAAGTTCCCGACTTCTTTTTAGGATCTACTAGTTTGTGATACTGAGAGGGGGGGTGAATCAGTATCACCACAATTCGCAATTCGCAGGTAAGTGAACAACTTCAACCTCTTCTTAAAAGCAAACTCTTTCTCAGACTCGATTAAGGTAGATCTATTGCTACCTACTAATCACAATAGTCCACAAAGTCACCTTTCAAACACCTTGCCTAATAGACAATTCGGATGTTCTTGTTTAGGCCTTCGTTAGGTTATAGGTTGGCTGATACTTTAGCTGCATTCACAACTCAATTCAAAACACAGAATGTAAAGCAAATTAAGTACACACGAGATTTACATGGTTCTGTCAATGTGACGTACATCTACGGTGGTAGGGACTCTCCCTTACTGAGACCACCACTATACTTGAGAATTCCAGTTACAATGGATGTCTTAATTCTCTGCTCCTTTCACTATTGCAAATACTAAGTAAGAATAATACAAAGAGTGTCACTTACTGTGTCTACTCTTCTTCTAACTTGTCTTGCCTCTGTTGAATTGAAAGGCTGCTCCACTGCCGCTTAGAAGTTCACCGCAATGCTCTTTAACCTCTCTTGAAGAAATATGGAAATACGTTGAGTTTTTTCCGATACTTTGCCGAATTCCTTCTCTAAGTTGTCTCACATAGCTCCTGCTTTCACCATCTAACGGTCTCACCCATCTCCTTGTCTCACAGCTCGCCTCACGTTTCCTTTTTTTTTTTTTTGTCCAGTCCCTGTTCTGCTGGATCTTTCACCATCGACTGGATCTCTTTCTGCCGAATCTGTCTCACCGCCTACCGGATCTGTCACCGTCGACCGGATCCTTGTTCTGCTGGATCTCTCACCGTCGACCGGATCCTTGTTCTGCCGGATCTCTCACCGTCGACCGGATCCTTGTTCTGCCGGATCTCTCACTGTCGACCGGATCTCCTTCTGCCGGATCTCTCATCGTCCCAGCCGGCTCTCTCTCACGCCATCGCCAGATCTCCTCTGTCCTAGCCGGATCTCCTTCTGCTGTCATCGGATCTCCTCTGTCCCAGCCAGATCTGTCACTGTCCCAGCCGGATCTCCTTCTGATGTCGCCAGATCTCCTCTGTCCCAGTCGGATCTGTCACCATCCCAGCCGGATCTCCTTCTGCTATCGCCGGATCTCCTCTGTCTCAGCCGGATCTGTCACCGTCCCAATCGGATCTCACGTCGTCGCCGGATCTTTCACCGTCTGCCGGATCTGTCTCGCCGTCTGCCAACTACAGGTGTGCCGATCTACTCAGCTGCCGACTGCTGGTGTGCCGGTGGTGTGCCGTTACTCACCGGTTTCTCTCTCTTGCCGGTAGTGTTTGTTTTTCCAACCGGCCACTATTCTGCCGTGTATAATTTTTCTCTCCCTTCCAATGGCTTCTTCTTTGGTCGGCTAGTTGTCTAGGTTTTCTGTCCGTTTTGCTCAATTGCCTGACACGTCTTTTCTGTTGTCTTCCGATGGCCTTTATATACTCTTTCATGAAATCCCAATAGAACTTACTTGCGGCGAATTTACTGTCTTATCCTTTTCATGTGGCTTTTACGTTCTTACCCCTCCATGTGGCTTTTACGTTCTTACCCCTCCATATGACTTTTACCTTCTTACACACTTAAATCTAATTGACAACAATTACAACCTATACAAGGCTATGGGAACAACAATCTCCCCCTTTGTAATTATTGGCAACACTCATGACAAAAGCCACTATGCAGCAGTTTCAACTCCCCCTAAATATGCACTCCCCCTTTCTTAACAACTCCTCCTGCACTGTTGCTTCTCTCCCCCTTTGCCAACCAATTACAAATTTGAAAAACTCGCAAAGTGAAGATGGAGGATTTACCTGAACTTCAGGCTTGAGGAGGCATTTGCACAGATAGACTCAATCTGTGCTTTTCAAATAGCTTCTTATTAGTAGGTCTTGGAACCATCTCCCATGTATCATTCTTCTCAATTCCCTACATTATTGGTGCTTTCAAAATTCCCTACATTATTGGTAATCGAAAGTTTGACAAGGTCTTGCTAGATCTTAGAGCTTTAATCAACATTATGCCCATCAGAGAATCATTCTTTATTCCATATCAAGCTCATTGAGGATTTGGTGAAGGAAGTGCAACTTAAGCTTAACAAGGAATTCCTAAAGATAGCTCATTTTAATGACTCTCTAACTTGTGGCACAACCCATTTTTGGGGACAAGGAGTTCAAGAAGGTGCTGAATTTAAATAGAAGAAAGAAGTGCCACTCAGCCTAGAACAACTTGAAAGAAATGGTAGAAACAAAGTTGATCAAAATAGCTTAGAAAGTGCACTCTCTCCCTCTCCTTGAATTCCTTGTTGTGCACAGCTTGGGAATGATGTATGTAGCATCTTTAATTCATGCACATTTAGAGGAGTCCTTGAGAGGATAGAACAAGTGGTGTAATTGGCAGAACAATAAGGAATGGACAGATCTGAACCAAGAAAAATAGAAAAGGATCGATTAGAAACAATTGAGAGCAAGTCAATCAAACTTCTTCCATCCATTGTACAACCTCCCAAGCTTGATTTAAAGCCTCTTCCAGAGCATCTAAAGTATGCATTCCTAGCTGAGAATAGCAAACTTCCAATGATTATTGCTAGGAGCCTTAATGAGTTATAGGAAGCTTAGTTGCTTAAAGTTTCACAAGAGCACAAGAAGGCTATTGGCTCAACACTTTGGGACATCACGAGGATTAGTCTAGCAATTTGTATACATAGAATTTTCCTTGAAGAAGGAATTAAACCTCTGAGGCAACCATAATGAAGACTTAACCCACTTATTCTTGATGTTGTGAAGAAAGAAGTGTCTAAATTGCTCTAAGCTAGAATTATTTATGCAATCTCAGAGAGTGATTGGGTGAGTCCAGTCCAAGTGGTGTCAAAGAAATCTGGAGTTACAATAGGCAAGATTGAGAACGATGTATTATTGCTAACTCGTGTGCAAAATTCTTGGTGAGTGTGTATAAACTACTAGTAGCTCAACCAAGTGACGTAGAATGATTAGATTCACATTGCTCTTGAGGATAGTTTTTGGATGGTTTTATGGGATACTTTCATATTCACATCACTCTCAAGGATTAAGACTACTTTCACATGTCCTCTTGGCACTTATGCCTACTAAAGGATGTCATTTGGGTTATGTAATGCTCCAAGGACTTTTCAATGTTGTATGGTAAGTATTTTCCTTGATTTCTTGGAGAATGGCATGGAAGTTTTTATGGATGATTTCACTATTTATGGCTCCTCTTTTGATGAATGTTCAAAAAGTTTATCTCGAGTTTTTAAGAAGTGCATAGAAACTAACTTGGTCTTTAATTAAGAAAAGTGTCACTTTATGGTTGAGTAAGGAATTGTGTTAAGACATGTAGTTTCCAAAGATGGTATTAAAATTGATTTGGCAAAATTTGAAGTTATTTCTCGTTTATCTTACCCCACATGTGTACAAGAAGTTCAATCTTTTCTTGGTTATGTAGGATTTTATTGGAGATTTATAAGGAATTTTAGCAAGATAGCCCTCCATTGACCAACCTTTTGAAGGTGGATGTGGAGTTCAAGTTTGACAAGGATTGTCGTGAAGCTTTCGACCAACTCAAGCATGCATTGACCACTGTGCCAATTGTACAAGCCTCGAATTGGTCTTAACTATTCGAGCTAATGTGTGATGCATCTAACAATGCAATGGGAGCTATTTTGGCATAAAGATTTAATGGGCAGCCATGATTCATCCATTACGTATCCCACACACTCGATGTTACTCAATCCAACTATACCAAAATAGAGAACAAGCTTTTGGCTATTGTTTTTGCTCTTGACAAGTTTAGATTTTATTTACTTATTTTTAAAGTTATAGTTTTCTCGAATCATGCAGTGTTTAAATATCTCTTGAAAAAGCTTGACACAAATCCATGATTGAATCGATGGATGTTATTACTCCAAGAGTTTGATGTTAAGGTTAAGGACAAAAGTGGAGCTAAGAATTTGGTGGCTGATCATCTAGCCAAATTGAAGGGAGTCTGAGACACCTTCCCATTCAAGATGACTTCCTAGATGAGCACCTCTTGCAAATCTACATTATGTCCCAACATTAACACACTCCTTGGTATGCTGACTTAGTTAACTTTCTAGTTGTTGGGGTCATTCCCTCTAATTTTTCTAAGCATCAAGTAGATAAGCTTCAAAGTAAGTCTAAATATTATGTTTGGGATGATCCTTACCTTTGGAAATTTTGTAGTGATAACATCGTTAGGAGATGTATGCCAAAGCATGAGCATAATTCAGGTCTTTATTGGTTAACTCTATTATACAATACTGGGAATTTATCATGTAGGCAAGAGATGACCCAACAACCATTGTTGTTCTGTGAAGTTTTTGATGTTTAGGGTATAGACTTTATGGGACCATTCTTGATTTTGTTTGATTATATTTACATTCTTTTGGTGGGTAGAGGCTAAGGCTACCTGAACTAATGATGCCAAAGTAGTGGCAAGCTTTGTCCATTTGCAGATTATATGCAAGTTTGGAGTTCCACAAGCTATCATCTCAAATCAAGAGTCTGATTTTTGTAATCGATAAGTAAAACCATTGTTGAAAACATATGGCATAGTCCACAAGATCTCCAACCTATACCACCCACAAACAAATGGTTAAGCTGAGGTCTCTAATCAAGAAATCAAGGGCATACTTGGAAAAATGGTTTAATTGAACTAGAAGGATTGGAGTGCATGGCTAGAGGAAGCATTATAGGCATACTACACTACCTACAAAACCTTAAACCATATGTTCCTATACCGAATGGTCTATGGGATGGCATGTCACTTATCAGTGGAAATCAAACATAAAGCATATTAGGTCATTAAGCATTGCAACTTGGATATAGTCTAAGCAGGAGCTAAAAGAAAGCTACAACTTCAAAAGCTTTAGCTGATCCTAATGGAGGCTTATGAAATGCTCAAATTTATAAGGAGAGGACAAAGTGGCAGCATAACCAAATGATTCCCTGTAGGATATTTAAGCCCAGGCAATGAGTTCTTCTCTAAAATTCAAGGCTCAAGTTCATGCTAGGTAAGTTATGTTCTCGTTGGGATGGACCTTTTCTTGTTGCTCATATGTATCCTTATGGTACCGTACAGGTGGAAGAACTAATATCAAAGAAAAGGTTCCTAATGAATTGACATAGGCTCAAGCACTTCCATGAAGCACTCAGCCATGAAAAACCACTAGGAGAAGAATTATGCTTGCTAGATACACATTACCCAACACCTTAATAAGCTTTTTAATCCCATTATTTTCTTTCAATTTAGGTGTTTGCTTGCATTAAATAAGGATAGCTAGCTACACCGTAGTTTCATTTATGTTCATGAATAAAATTTCTTTGATAGTTGTCATGACAACTAATGACTTAGGCCAATCAAAACTATTAAATAACAAATGACATACTTATATTCCATGGCATTGATTGGTTGGAGTGAGTCCCATCATGGATTGAGCATGCTAAGAGCTAGATTTTGGGTTGCTTGGCCACATTGATAGATGGAAACTAGGTGAGGATATTTGAGTTTAATTAAATGGATTACATCACATGCCATTCTTATCATTCTTTCATGAGTTTCCACTCTTAGGAACTTTGCACACTGGAACTTGCTCTCATTTTTTATCAAAATCACATGACATTTGTGTGCATGAAAATGATATGGGCATCTTTTTCTTCTTAAGTTTAGGTCAAATAAGTCAACCCATATAAATTATGACCATTACTGTTCCCATTTAGCTTTAAGCCTGTTTGTTCTTAACCATTATACATTCACGATTAAAGTCCCTAGACATTGCAAAAAGAGCTTTTGATTCAAGTGTGGGAGGAGTCCCTTTCATATGCTTGAGGATAAGCATGATTTAAGTATAGGGGAGGGATTACAATTGTGTGAGGTATTCAACCAAGCATATAAAACGTAAAAAAAAAAAAAAAAAAAAATCAAAAAGCTTTGATCTGAAAAAAAGCAAAAAATATGAGAACCCAACTACGAATCATCACTTTGGTATGTTTTTCATAGGAAAGGAAAAGGAAAATCAGAATGATTGGAAGAGTTGAACATGCATTATAAGAAAGGTAGAAGAGCAAGAAGAGTATTTTGTTTAATATTGTTTGCATTGAAGGAAACCTTCACCTTTAGGTTAAGAGCTTTTCCTTCAATGATCTTTATCCCTCTCCTCTATTTTCCCTACCTTGGAATGACATTGCAATCTGTTCATTCCTCATTTTTACCTACCTAATGCATTGCAACCTATGACCCTATTACAACCCATGAAAGTCCTCTTGATTTTTGTATTATACTTGTATTAAGTGGTGGAAATTTAGAATGATTGTAAGCATATGGTTGTGTGGGTTGTCTATAGAGTGTGTTTTGAGTGCAAACAGGTCCCTCAATCTTTGAGAGAATTGAGAGAATCCATGAGGACCTATCACTTGGCTGAAGTGTCTTATATGATGGTAACTTGTATGTGATTTTCATGGTGTGGATGAATGAAAACCATGCCATGTGGTGTTATTCAAGTTTGGTTGTTTGATTTTTTATGAGTTATTCTTAGACCTATGAAGTCATCTGAAGTGGGAAATGTTAAGAAAGGGTTGCATCTTGCATAGACGTAGCATTTATAGGAGATAAAGTTTGAGGAACCCTTTGGAGTTATTTTTATTTTTTCTTTGTTGAGGACATGCAAACATTTAAGTGTGAGGGAGTGATAACAACTAAGTTTTGCATAATATTTTACCTTATACTTAATATCATATGCATGTTTAACAGTCTAGAAGATGTAATTTGATTAGCTTCTCACATAGTTGTCCATATGCCTAATTTTCAGAAAAATCTAGTAAAATTTAGTTTTTGTGCAATTTACATACTTTGGCTATTCCTTAGATTGCAGAAGGTTTCTTTTAACAAATCAAATTTTTATGGATAGCTAAGAGACTAAGCTATGATTTCCATGAGAAACCACTTGCAAATTTCAAGCCCATTGGACAAGGAAAAGTATTGAACTCTGATCACAAGGGGTGCACTGGACAAAGCAAATCAATTGCACACTGCTTAGTTTTTCGACCATATCTCATAAACAGGAAGGGGTTTTGCTACGAAATTTGAGTTGTTGGTAAGCTACTGAGGAGCTATAACTCTTATGAAGGAAACAGAAGAAGATAAGGCCATCTTTATGGAGTTATGCATGGGTGAAGTTCAACAAGCCTCCATGGAGTAGGAAACTGGACTGATTTGTATGTTTTGGGCCATGATACTCCACTATCCGAATTTAGGGCCTGGAATCATGTCCAAACGACTTGGGATTATTGTCCAAGTCAAGGACTAATCCATTCTAGAAGGTGGGAAGAGTTTGAAGGCAAGCAAGAATTGGTCAAAAGAGCATTAATTGCAAGGAAGATGAAGAGACAAGCATGGACTGTATTGGGAAGGAGAGAATAACCTCGTGATATACTGCAAGCTTAGGATCATGAATGGCCAAAGGAACATTAATTGTAAGGAAAATGAAGAGGTGGTGAATGGACATAGAAATGGATGGTTACAGGTTGAAAAAAAAAAAGGAGGACAGATGGAAACAACCTTATTCTTCTCATTTTTTGCATTTCTCTTTTCTTGTGTTCCATGATTGTGTAAATCATTTTAACTTTAGGGTTCTTGAACTCATGTACCTAGAGATCAAGTTTTATCATTAAATGAATGCATTCTTGTTTTCTCATTCTAGCCTTATTCTCATTTAGTCACTTAACAAGATTCCTTAAGTGATAATATCAATTGGTTTTAGGTGAGTTAAGGAGTGTTTTAAGAGCTATTGATCAGTAACTTAAGTCACACTTAGGATGAGATTGAGGGTCCAAATTTGCTACTTAAGTTAATAAACTCTAGTGCTTAAACTAATTAGATTGCATGATAATTGTGCGATAGTGGGTTTTTCATGAGTCATAATTAGTTAAATCTAGGCAATCATTTAAAGATTTTAAGAAGTGCAAAGTTGTCTAGTGTGAGATCTCAGCTAGGACTAAGGCTAACCAACTAGACATACATTTCTATATCCTTAGGAATCAAGTTATCAAGATTTAAGAATTACTGGAATTAGTCTCATATGATGTAGTCTAAAAATTACATTGGTTCATTGGGAGATGACTAGGGTCATGCCACTAACTATAAGCCTTCAGGCCACCCTAAGAATTAATTTGACTGACATGACAATCAAATTTGTAAGGAGGTTCAAAAGGCTACTCCAAAATCAGCCACTATTAACTTTTCCTTTCAAACTGAGGGATTGGTTCAAATTCAAGGCCATACTTTTCAACCAAGTCTTTTGGTGATGAAAAAGCTTCCGTAGGTGACAAACAAACTGGTTCATCTAATAATAGTTTAAGAAGGTGCTTTAAATGTCAAGACTATGGACATATTGCTTTTAAATGCCCAAATCACTAAGTTGTGATATTGGTGGAGGAAGATATTAAAGAGGATGAAGAAAAACTAGGAGACCCATTTATGATGAAGAAGTTATGTGCACTAATAAGGGGGAAATGCTTATGATTCAAAGAAGTTTGAATATCACCCTTAAGCAAAACAAAAGTGAGTGGCTGCAGGAAAGCATCTTTCATACTTGGTGCACTTCTCATGGCAAATTGTGTGACATCATTATTGATGGTGGAAGCAATTTTAATGTGGAAGCAACAAAGATGGTGGAAAAGCTAAGTCTGAACACTAAAGAGCATCCTCACCTTTAGAAAATGCATTGGATTGACAAAGGAATTGTGGTAAGTGTAAACAAAAGATGCTTAGTATAATTTTCTATTGGGCAAAACCATAGAGATGAAGTTTGGTGTGATGTTGCTCTAGTGGATGTTACTCACTTGCTATTAGGTTGACCATGGTTATATGATAGGAAAGTACTTAATGATGACTACAAAAACACTTATTCATTTGTGAAAGATGGTGTTAGAATTGTTGTTCCCAGGTTTACCAAAGGGGAGGGGAATACTTTACTTTCTAGCAATTTGATTGAAAAGATGTTTTTAAAAGATAAAGAAATGTATGCTATTATCTTATTGAGTTGCCAATTGACTATAAAGTTTCTGACATCTTCAATGTTGCTAATCTTATTCCATTTCATGAAGATTATGAAGACTTGGGGAGAAGTCTTTTCAATTGAGGAAGCATGAAGTGGGAGCATCTCTGAAAACAACCAAGAATTGGCTAAAGCACAAAAAATGCTTATTTTGCTATGCGAAGAATGAAATACATATGAAATTTGTTCCAACTACTAGACCTTTAGCCTCAGCCCAAAGACAGTTAATGAGTAGTTATCTGAAAGCTCTAGATGAATAGGTTTGCATGAATCAATAATATCTAGAGTCAAGTTTTCCTTTATTAGCCACCAAGATAGTCAAAAGTCAACATTAGCATTTAATGGCTAGTTGAGTGGATGGTTAGTACAAAAATATCGAGTCATTGCTCCATTTTCCTATACTTAGAGGGATGTTTCAAAGCCTTTTATTTATGGTTTTCTCTTGTATTTGTAGGAAAAACTTGGATGAAAAAATCAAAATATAGATGGCAAAATTATAGTTGAGCAAAAAAAAAAAAAAAAACTTTATCATTATTGTAGTCAGTCTAACCCAAACCATTTAGCTTCTTCCTCAATTACTTGAAGTTATATATATATATATAATTCAATCGCTAATATAAATCATGAATAGTACACTTAATGATAACAAATGGAATTGAACAAGAACCCAAAAAAGTTAAATTAAATTTCAATCATACAAGACTTAGACCCAATGCTCAAAGGGACATGAACCAAAGGCATAAAGAAGGATATGGACGCCACACTTCAGAAGTGAATGGACTTGGAAGTGATAAATCAAATTGGAATGCCATAAGACAATAATCTTTGTAAGCTCTCAAAGTTTAATAGAGGACCCAAAAAGAAAGTTTCTGTTGTTCCCACAGCTTTATATAGGTTGTAATTGTTGTCAACTAGGTTTACGTGTGCAAGAAAGTAAACCCATATGGAAGGGCAAAATGGTAAAACCATACGGAAGGACAAGAACGTAAAATCGCCGCGTAAACCCTATTAGGGTTTCATGGAGTAGAGTATATAATGGTCTTGGAAGACAAAGAACAGGGTGAGTCGG
Source organism: Rhizophora apiculata (assembly GCA_037832385.1). Lineage (NCBI taxonomy): Eukaryota > Viridiplantae > Streptophyta > Magnoliopsida > Malpighiales > Rhizophoraceae > Rhizophora > Rhizophora apiculata. The sequence goes on from CM075427.1 coordinate 2,424,889, forward strand.
CAATATTGAGCATTCAGCAAAACTTAGACAACCGACCAACCAAAGAGAACACCAAACCCTACACGGAAGAACACCACCGGTAAGGACGAAGAGAGTGAACAGTGCCGTTGAGTGAACAGTAACCGCACAGTGAAGCCGTTGGACGAAGAGAGAGAAAACGCCTGGAAGAGAGAGAAAGGACGTCGTCGGCGAGGAGACAGCAAGGCACATGGCAACCCTACACCATCGGTAGAAAAGAGAGACGATCAAAGCGGCTGGTGAAGGGGGCGACAGCAGAACGATACAGAAGAGAGAGAGAACCATCGGCAAAAACAGAACCGCCGAGAGAGAGAAAGAGTTGACGGGAAGGAGAGAAAAAGAAACCTGACGGCCAGAACAGAGGAGATCCGGCGACGGCGTGAGAGAGATCCGGCTGGGACAGAGGAGATCCGGTGACAGCAGATCCGGCGACAGCAGAAGGAGATCCGGCTGGGACAGAGGAGATCCGGCGACAGCAGATCCGGCGACAGCAGAAGGAGATCCGGCTGGGACAGAGGAGATCCGGCGACAGCAGAAGGAAATCCGGCAGGGACAGAGGAGATCCGGCGACAGCAGAACTGGGATCCGGTCGACGGTGACAAATCCGGCAGACGGTGAGACAAATCCGGCAGGAAGAGAGAGAAGTCCGGCGAGAAGAGAGAGAAATCCGTTGAGAAGAGAGAGAAATCCGACTAGACAGCAAGAGAGAGAAACGGACAGGCGAGCCGTGAGACAGTGAGATTGTGGGGCAAGGAGACGGGTGAGACCGTGAGATGGTAAAAACAGGAGTTGTGTGATACAACGTAGAGAAGGAATTCGGCGAAACATTGAACTCAACGTATTTCCAGACTTCTTCAAAAGAGGTTAAAAAGCGTTGTGGTGAACTTTTAAGCAGTAGTGGAGCAGCCTTTCAATTCAACAGAGGCAAGACAAGTTAGAAGAAGGGTAGACACAGTAAGTGACACTCTTTGTATTGTACTTACTTAGTAATTGTAATAGTGAAAGGAGTAGAGAATCAAAGACATCCATTGTAACCTGAATTCTCAAGTATAGTGGATAGTCTCGGTAAGGGAGAGTCCCTACCACCGTGGATGTACGTCACGTTGACGGAACCACGTAAATCTCGTGTGTCCTTAATTTGCTTTACATTCTGTGTTTTGAATTGACTTGTGAATGCAGTTGAAGTATCAGCCAACTCATAACCTAACGAAGACCTAAATAAGAACATCCATATTGTCTGCTAGGCAAGGTGTCTGAAAGGTGACTTTGGGGACTATTGTGATTAGTAGGTAGCAATAGATCTACCTTAGTCGAGTTTGAGAAAGAGTTTGCTTTTAAGAAGAGGTTGAAGTTGTTCACTTACCTGCGAATTGCGAATTGTGGTGATACTGATTCACCGCCCCTCTCAGTATCAGGAGAGTAGTAGATCCTAGGGAGAAGTCGGGAACTTCAATTGGTATCAGAGCATAGGTTCACCAGTTTGAAGCTTAACAGCTTGGTGTACTACTTTGAAGGGATCTAAAAGTTTGACTTGTTCAGCATACTGAGAAATGGAAGCCGGTACCAGCACTAGCACCACTTATAGCAAGAAGGTTCCAATCTTCAATGGAACCAACTATCATATGTGGAGAGCAAGAATGCAAGTGGTATTTGCAACCATGGGCATGAACGTGGTGAAATGCGTACAGGAGGGTTTTGTGGCTCCGGAAGAAGGTAAAGACCTAACCCTAGAAGAGTTAAAGCAATTCGAGATAAATGGGAAGGCCTCAAATGTCATCATTTCAGCATTAACAGATGCTGAGTATGCTAAAGTTATGGACTGCAAATCTGCCAAGGAGATATGGGACAGATTGCAGAAAGTCTATGAAGGTGATGGCAGAATGAAGGAGGCTAAGCTTCAAGTGTTCAAGGAGAGATATGAATCTCTCAGAATGCAGAAAAATGAGACAGTTCAAGAGTTCTTCATCAGGGTTATTGACGCTGTAAATGACTTGAGAAGTCATGGAAAGAATAAGAAGGACTCATCGATTGTGAAGAAAATTCTGAGAATTTTGCCTGAGAGGTTTGCTTCAAAGGTGGCAGCCATAGAGGAGAGTAGAGATCTCAACTCTATGTCTCTACATGATCTTCAGTGCAATCTCATTGCATATGAGATGAGAATAAAGTCGACTGAGAGCTCCTCAACGTCAAGTATATCAAAGGAGGCAGCTTTCAAAGCTATGAAACACTTGAAGATAAAAGAAAAAGAAGAATCATCCAGTGAGGATAATGATGATGATGAGGGAGAAAGTGAAGGTGAAGTATTGGCTTACTTCATAAGAAAATTCAAAAAGGGGGTCTAAGAAGGGAAAAGGACAGTTGTCCTTGAGATGTTATCGATGTGGGAAAACTGGACACTTTGCTTCTCGGTGCAAAGTGAAACTTGATGATGAAGATGAGGATGGTGACGATGAGCAGAATTCAAGATGGAGAAGATCATCATTCAAATCAAAGAAGTCCAATAAGAAGATTGTCAACCCACAGAGGAAGACGAGAGGCTCATTCAAGAGTTATGTGAGTCAGACAAAAGAAGCTGATGAGGAAGAAGATGAAGACTCATCAGATGAGTATGTCTTTATGGCATCAGCACAAAGTGGTAGCTCAACCTCTGAAGAGGAAGAGGAAGTTGATGAAGAAGAGCCAGATCTTGAAGCTGAGCTGGAAGCAGCTTCAAAGGAGATAATCAGAAGGGGCAGAACCATAAGAAGGTTGGAGGCCCATATAAAACAAGTTGAAGCAAAGTCTGAGGAAACTGAAAGTCAAAACGGTGAAATAAGGGCTGAGCATATTGATTTGAAGAGAAGATTTGAGGAACAGATCAAAATATGTGAAGACCTTACAGCAGAGCTTAGCTCAAGGGCCTCAAAAATTGAAGAAATGGAGAAAGAGTTGCTGAGACTTCAGCAATAACTCAAAAGCAGCAAAGAGAACTTGCAGAAGTTTAAAATGATAGGAGAAACAAGTTCTGGAAAAGGAGAGAAAAATGTAGAGAAAGTGCAGCAATCTGAGACTACATTGGTTAAAGAAAATGAGAATGTGCCGCAGAAGTTAAAAGAGAAGGTTGTGACTCAGAAGAAGATAGTTGAGACTAAAGAAGATCTGAAGAAGCAACCTAGGGTGGCAAACAAGAAGGACGAAAAGAAAGTTAGCCAGCAGAGGGCTACGGTTGAACAGAAGAAGGTGACTGAAATGAAAGTCACACAAGTAAAGAAGCCAGCTACTTTGCCTACACAGCAAGTGATGAACAGAAGAAGACAAGCTGTGATTAGACCCAAGAAGAGACAGTTTCAAGGTTATTGCCTTTATTGTGGAGTTTGGGGTCATAAGGCGAGTAACTGTTGGTGGAGAAGGCCAGTATATGTCTCCAACTTGAGAAGATACGATGCTGCATACAGGGGGAGACAATACAGAATTCAGAAGAGAACACCTGTCGTGAGTTCTTGCACATACTGTAAAAGGCAAGGACACGCTGACAAGGATTGTTGGTGGAAGCCCAAACCAGTGGTTTCAAAGAACAAGTTTGCTATATTGGCAAACTTGGAACAGTGTGAAAGGTGCGGGCAGGATGGCCATAATGCCAAGAGATGCATGACACTTCTCCCTGAGCAAGAGAAGGCACTTAATGGCACAGTGAAAACAAGAAGTGCAGTCAAAGGTGAGAAAAAGGAGAAAGCTATCTTCCGACCAGTTCAAAAGAAGGAATATAAAGCTAAAAGGGAGGTGGCTAATATAGCTGAAATTGCACTCAAAGCTGACTGCAAGGATAAGCAGTGGATCCTTGATAGTGGATGCACTTCGCACATGACGGGAGATAAGAGTAAATTATCAAAGCTGAGCAAATCAAGAGAAGGCAGAGTCAAGTTTGGCAATGATGATTCACTCAACATCAATGGTCAGGGGTCAATAAAAATTGGAAGAGGAAAGCTGAAAGATGTTCTGCACGTTGAAGGACTCAAATACAATTTAGCATCTGTCAGTCAGTTATGCAACGAAGATCATAAGGTAATATTTACAAAAACAGATTGTCAGGTAAAGAGTAAAGAAGGCAATACTATTGCAGCCGGGAAGAGAACAGCTGGAAATTTATATGTGATTGACGAGGACAAGACAAGCAGCTGTCTACTCACCAAAGAAGAAGAAAATCAACTCTGGCATAGGAGGCTGGGACACTTATCACAAAAGAACATGAGGAAGCTGACCACTACTCATGCAATCAGAGATATTCCCGACCTCAGGAGAGAGAGAGAGTATGTTTGCTCAGCATGCTCTAAAGGAAAACATGTTAGAAAGCAGTATAAGACCAAAGAGTTCAGTTCTGAAGCAGTGCTTGACATTGTGCATACTGATTTGTGTGGGCCAATGAGAACAAAAGGGTTGAATAATGAGAGGTACTTCGTCCTGTTTGTCGATGATTATTCCAGAAGGACCTGCATCATGCACCTCAAAACACAAGTCAGAAGTTCTGAAATGCTTCAAGAGATACAGAAGATTGGCTGAAAATGAGAGTGGAAAGAAGATCAAAGTATTGAGGTCAGATCAAGGCACTGAATTCACAAATGGAGCTTTTGAAGATTACCTTGAGAAGCATGGAATTCACCATCAGATGGCAGCAGCAAGAACACCTCAACAGAACGGGGTGGTAGAGAGGAAGAATAGAGCTGTGGTTGAAATGGCAAGAACTCTACTGCTAGAATCCAAGCTTCACACAAGATTTTGGACAGAAGCAACATTTACAGCAGTGCACCTACTGAACAGAGTTCTACTAAAGCCCAATACTGATAAGACTCCATATGAGCTATGGAGTGGGAAGAAGACAACAGCCAAGTATCTCAGAGTCTTTGGCAGCCCATGTTTTGTGAAGAACAAGGAGCAAAACTTAGGAAAATTCAACGCTAGGTCTGATGAAGGCATCTTTGTGGGATACTCAGCAAAGACAAAAGGTTACAGAGTTTTCCTACATAAGCTGGGAAAAGTAATCACTACCAGTGATGTGAGAATAGATGAGAACTGGAAAACAATGCAGAATAGAGAAACTGAGGACAATGAAGAAGATGACTTCAATGTAGATGAAGAATCAGACCAATCTGAAGAAAAGGAACAAGAAGTAAGTTTAGACTCGGAGAAAAGTGAGTCTGAACAGGAAGAAAGAGATCCTCTTACAACTAAGATGGTGCAAGGAAGAAGGACAAAGAAAACATGGACCAGTGCTCATCGAGGAGATCAGATCATAGGTGACCCATCAGCAGGAGTTACAACAAGAAGAAGAATGGTGGGAGCTACTGCTCTACTCTCACAAGTTGAACCTAAATCTGTTGAAGAGGCTATTCAAGACCAAGCTTGAGTCAAAGCTATCAATGAGGAGCTGGATCAAATTGAAAAGAATGATACATGGGAGCTAGTTCCAAGACCCACTAATAAGAATGTCATAAGAACAAAGTGGGTGTTTAGGAATAAACATAATGAAGATGGCAAGGTAGTGAGGAACAAGGCCAGGCTAGTTTGCAAAGGCTACACTCAGATAGAAGGGGTAGATGTTGATGAAACTTTTGCACCAGTAGCAAGGTTAGAAACTATCAGAATGTTCTTAGCTTTAGCAGCACACAAGAGGTATAAAGTCTATCAGATGGATGTGAAATCTGCCTTTCTGAATGGGCTCCTGAAAGAAGAAGTGTATATTGAACAACCCGATGGAGTACAAATCAGTGAGGATGAGACACAAGTGTGCAAGCTGAAGAAAGCCTTGTATGGTCTTAAGCAAGCTCCAAGAGCATGGTACAGCAGGCTGGATGCATACTTGAGAAGGTTGAATTTCAGAAGAGGAACGGTTGATAATAACCTATATGTGTTCAATTCAGAGAAAGGCCAGCTGATAACCATAGTATATGTAGATGACATCATCTTTGGCAGGGATCACTCTGAATTATGCCAAGATTTTGCACAGAAGATGAGTGAGGAATTTGAGATGTCATTGATTGGAGAAATGACGTACTTTCTTGGATTACAGATAAAGCAGTGTGAAGAAGGTATCTTTATTTCTTAGACGAAATATGCCAAAGAGATGCTGAAAAGGTTTGGCATGGAAGATAGCAGATCTGTCAGTACCCCTATGACAGTGGGCTGCAAGTTAACAAAAGATCAGGAAGGAAGGAGTGCAAGCCCTACAGAGTACAGGAAGATGATAGTGAGCCTTCTGTACCTTACGGCATCAAGGCCTGATCTTATGCAAGCTGTGTGTACTGCCAGCAGATTCCAAGCTGATCCTAAAGAGTCTCATGTGTTGGCAGTGAAAAGAATCCTAAGGTACCTCAAAGGAACATTGGAAATGGGTTTGTGGTATCCAACCATGGATCCTGTTAAACTACAAGCATACACTGATGCAGACTGGGCAGGAAGTATAGATGATAGAAAATCAACCAGCGGCTGCAGCTTCTACTTGGGTTCAAAGTGTGTTGCATGGTTAAGTAGAAAGCAAAATAGTGTTGCTTTGAGCACAGCTGAGGCTGAGTATATGGCTGCTTGTGCAGCATATACACAGGTGATATGGATGCTAAGACAATTGGCAGACTTGGGTGTTGAAATGAAATTACCAGTGAGTATACTTTGTGATAATCAAAGTGTTATTGATCTCAGCAAGAATCCGGTTCAACATTCGAGAAGCAAGCATATTGACATCCGATATCACTTCATCAAAGATCAAGTGGAACAGGGTACAATTCAGTTGGAGTATGTTGGCACTAGAGATCAAATTTCAGATATTCTAACTAAACCTCTGTCCACAGAGTTGTTTGAAAAGCACAGATGGAGTCTATCTGTGCAAATGCCTCCTCAAGCCTGAAGTTCAAGTAAATCCTCCATCTTCACTTTGCGAGTTTTTCAAATATGTAATTGGTTGGCAAAAGGGGAGAGAAGCAACAGTGCAGGGGGAGCTGTTAAGAAAGGAGAGTGCATATTTAGGGGAAGTTGAAACTGCTGCATAGTGGCTTTTATTATAAGTGTTGCCAACAATTACAAAGGGGGAGATTGTTGTTCCCACAGCCTTGTATAGGTTGTAATTGTTGTCAACTAGGTTTACGTGTGCAAGAAAGTAAACCCATATGGAAGGGCAAAATGGTAAAACCATACGGAAGGGCAAGAACGTAAAATCGCCGCGTAAACCCTATTAGGGTTTCATGGAGTAGAGTATATAATGGTCTTGGAAGACAAAGAACAGGGTGAGTCGGCAATATTGAGCATTCAGCAAAACTTAGACAACCGACCAACCAAAGAGAACACCAAACCCTACACGGAAGAACACCACCGGTAAGGACGAAGAGAGTGAACAGTGCCGTCGAGTGAACAGTAACCGCACAGTGAAGCCGTTGGACGAAGAGAGAGAAAGGACATCGTCGGCGAGGAGACAGCAAGGCACATGGCAACCCTACACCATCGGTAGAAAAGAGAGACGATCAAAGCGGCTGGTGAAGGGGGCGACGGCAGAACGATACAGAAGAGAGAGAGAACCATCGGCAAAAACAGAACCGCCGAGAGAGAGAAAGAGTTGACGGGAAGGAGAGAAAAAGAAACCTGACGGCCAGAACAGAGGAGATCCGGCGACGGCGTGAGAGAGATCCGGCTGGGACAGAGGAGATCCGGCGACAGCAGAAGGAAATCCGGCAGGGACAGAGGAGATCCGGCGACAGCAGAACTGGGATCCGGTCGACGGTGACAAATCCGGCAGACGGTGAGACAAATCCGGCAGGAAGAGAGAGAAGTCCGGCGAGAAGAGAGAGAAATCCGTTGAGAAGGGAGAGAAATCCGACTAGACAGCAAGAGAGAGAAACGGACAGGTGAGCCGTGAGACAGTGAGATTGTGGGGCAAGGAGACGGGTGAGACCGTGAGATGGTAAAAACAGGAGTTGTGTGATACAACGTAGAGAAGGAATTTGGCGAAACATTGAACTCAACGTATTTCCAGACTTCTTCAAGAGAGGTTAAAAAGCGTTGTGGTGAACTTTTAAGCAGCAGTGGAGCAGCCTTTCAATTCAACAGAGGTAAGACAAGTTAGAAGAAGGGTAGACACAGTAAGTGACACTCTTTGTATTGTACTTGCTTAGTAATTGTAATAGTGAAAGGAGCAGAGAATCAAAGACATCCATTGTAACCTGAATTCTCAAGTATAGTGGATAGTCTCGGTAAGGGAGAGTCCCTACCACCGTGGATGTACGTCACGTTGACGGAACCACGTAAATCTCGTGTGTCCTTAATTTGCTTTACATTCTGTGTTTTGAATTGACTTGTGAATGCAGTTGAAGTATCAGCCAACTCATAACCTAACGAAGACCTAAATAAGAACATCCGTATTGTCTGCTAGGCAAGGTGTCTGAAAGGTGACTTTGGGGACTATTGTGATTAGTAGGTAGCAATAGATCTACCTTAGTCGAGTCTGAGAAAGAGTTTGCTTTTACGAAGAGGTTGAAGTTGTTCACTTACCTGCGAATTGCGAATTGTGGTGATACTGATTCACCCCCCCTCTCAGTATCAGGAGAGTAGTAGATCCTAGGGAGAAGTCGGGAACTTCAGTTTCTCACTTTTCAATTCACATAATCTCTCCTTCATCATCATAGCCATAATTATGATTATGCCTCTCTTGCCTTTGTGCATGATGCAAGAGCATCTCTTGAGAACAACCAAGAATTAATCCAAAACTTGGGTCAGGCACAAAAAATGTTCATTATGCTATTAGAAGAACGAATTGCATGTCAAACTTGTTCCATCTACTAGACCTTCAGCCCAAGCCCAATGATAGCCATGAGTAGCCATTTAAAAGCTCATATGTCTAGATTCAGATGAATTTAGAATATCAAGAGTCAAGTTCCTTTACTAGCCACTAGGATAGTCATAAGTCTATTTATATTAAAGCATTTTCTTATGCTTAAAGGGATGTCCCAAAGCCTTTTATTTATAGTTTTCTTTGGTATTTGAAAAGGTAAACTTTTGGTGAATAATTAAACTCTTACTTTAAGGAATTTAAAGAGCTTTCTTCTATATTCAGTATCTTTATGGTGAATTCTATTAAGTGGTGACTTAACCCTAACATTTATGTATCTCTTGAGTGGATCCCTTAAGAGTGGTAAGTGCTATCAGCCATATATCTCTAAGATGTTGGAGTTTATCCTATATCTTTGGAGTGAAGGTTATTGTTGGGTCTTTTTCTCGTATCAAGTTTGGCATCAGAGGATAACCCACAAGACCTAAGTTTCATGGCTTATCGTGGACAATGTATTGCAACTCCAAAAACAGAGAGTCATGATTTTGAGATGGATTAATTAAGGAGACAACTTCATGAACTTTGGCAACACTTGAATTAGTATGAAGGGGCACATGATCATGATGAAGATTCTTCTAATGGTGCACATGAGGCTCGTTTTCTGATGATTATCAAGAATCAAGTAATGGCTCTTCTTCTCATTACACTCCTATGAGAAGCAATCATTTCAACAAAATATTATTCAACTTTACAATCTTTTATTATAATTTTTGTAATTTTAGTAAAAAGTTTTTCTAAATTCACCACAAAATAAAATAAGCCTTATTTAAACAAAAAATAATGAATTTGAGTAATTCATTTTCTAATCTAAATATTATTCAAATTTAGTACCCTTTGACGTAATTTGTGTAATTTAAATATCAGATTACTCAATATTAATGAAAAAGAGAAAATTGACTTTTTTGAAATTTTTTTTGTAATTTTTGTAATTTCAATAAAAGAATAATCTAAATTTACCAAAAAAATAAAATAAATTATATTTGAATAAAAATGATTAATTTAAGTAATTGTATTTTTTATTTTAACTATAATTTAAATTTAAATTTTTTAATGTTATTTTCTTAATTTAAATAATTAGTTAGTGAACATTCATTTGTATTAAAAAAAAACAAAAAATTTTTAATACAAAACCCTAAAAAAAATGATTTAAATATTTATTTTTTTATTTTAACATTATTCAAATTTAATATCTTTTTACATAATTTACATAATATAAATATTAAATTACTCAATATTAATGAAAAATTAAAAAAAATGATATTTTTGAATATAAAACTCTTAATTTTACTAGTTATATAAATTAATTTACTTATTATTCAAATTTAAAATATTTTATTATAATTTTTGTAATTTCAGTAAAATGGTATTCCATATTCACCAAAATGTAAAATAAATTTTCTTTGAATAAACAATAACTAATTTCAATAATTATATTATTTATTCTAATTATTATTTAAATTTAAGTTTTTATTATATTATTTACACAATTAAAGTAAGAAATTAGTCAATATTCATGAAAGTAAAAAAAAAAAAATAGTATTTTTAAATATAAAATTTAAAATTTTAGTAGTTAATTAAATCAAAGGTCATTTAAATTTAATATTTTTATTTTAATTTTTATAATTTTAGCAAAAAAATTACTCTAAATTTACTAAAAAGTAAAACAGACCTATTAAAAAGAAAAAGAATAATTTGAATAATTCATTTTCTATTCTGATCACTTGTTAAATTTAACATTTTTTTTTACTTAATTTATACAATTTAAATATTAAATTACTTATTCATTAAAAAGTAAAAAATTATACTTTTACACAAAAAATTCAACATTTTAGTAACTATATAAATAAATTCAAATATTACTCAAATTAAAAGTCTTTTACTCTAATATTTCAAATTTTGGTAAAAGATTGCTCTAAATAAATCAACCAACATAAGTAATTCATTTTCTAATATAAACATTATTCATATTTTATGTTTGTTTATATAATTTACACTATTTAAATATTAAATTACTTAATATTCATGAAAAAGAGAAAAATTAACATTTTTTTATCCTAACTATTATTTGAATTTTAACTCTTTTCATATTAACTATGCAATTTAATTAATAGTTTAGTCAACATTTGTAAAAAGAAGAGAATTAAATTTTTTTAATACAAAACCCTAGATATTAGAGGCTATTTAAATAAAATCAAATATTATTCAAATTTATAATATTTTATTATAATTTTTACAATTTTAATTATAGGATACTATAAATTTAAAAAAGTAAAATATGCCAAATTTGAATAGAAAAATGACACATTTGTATAATTATATTTTCTAATTTAAATGGTGTCTAATTTAATTTTTTTTTTACATAATTTATCTAATTTAATTAGTAGGTAATAAAACATTCATGAAAAAGTAAAATAATGACACTTTTAATAAAAAAATTATAATTTTAGTAATAATATAAATCAATTCAAATATTACTTAAATTTAAAATTTTTTATTATAATTTTTGCAATTTTAGAGACTAATTACACAAAATTCACCAAAAAATAAAATAAATCATATTTAATTTAAAAATAATTAATTTAAATAATTATATTATTTATTTTAACTATCTTTTAAGTTTAAATTCTTTTTATATTATTTATATAATTTAAATAACAATTTAGTCAACATTTATAAAATAAAAAAAATGATAATTTTGAATACAAAACCCAAAATTTTAGTAGGCAATTAAATTAAATTAAATGTTATTCAAATTTACATTTTTTTTTATTGTAATTTCTACAATTTCAACAAAAGTTACCATAAATTTACTAAAAAAAAAACCATCACTAAATAAAAAAAAGTACAATTTATCTAATTATATTTTTCCTAACCATTATTTATATTTTTATATTATTTACATAATTTAAATAACAAGATAGTCTATGTTCGTGAAAAGAAACAAATGAAATTTTTAATACAAATTTCTATATTTTACTAGTTATATGAACCAAATTAATTATTATTCAAATTTATAACCATTTATTGCAATTTTTACTACTTTAGTAAAAGGTTTAAATTCACCTAAAAGTAAAATATGCTCCATTTTAATAAAAAAAATCTCAAATTTAAGTAATTGTATTATTTATTCTAATTATTATTTAAATTTAAATTTTTTTGTATTATTTATACAATTTAAATAATTAGTTAGTCAATATTCATGAAATGTAGAAAATGACATTTTTTAATACAAAACCCTAAATTTTAATGGCTACCTAAATCAAACTAAATGTAATTCAAATTTATAATGTTTTAGTGTTATTTCTATATTTTTAGTAAAATATTATTATAAATTTACCAAAATGTTAAATATATCTTATTTGAATATAAAATGACAAATAAGAGTAATTGCATTGTCTCATCTAACAATTTTTTTAATTTAATATAATTTTACATATTTTATGTAATTTACTTATTAGGTTACAAAACATCCTTGAAAAAGTAAAAATGAGATTTTTGAATGCAAAATTTAAATTTTAGTAACTATATAAATCATTTCAATTATTATTTAAATTTAAAGTTTTGTGTTGTAATTTTTACAATTTTAATAAAAAATTATTCAAAATTTATGGAAAAGTAAAATAAATCATATTTAAATTAAAAATAATCAATTTTTATAATTATATTTTTAATTATAACTATTATTCAAATTTATATTATTTTTATATTATTCATAAAATTCAAATAACAAGATAATCAACAATCATTAAAAATAAAAAAAATGACATTTTAAATACAAAATTTCAAATTTTAGTAACTAATTAAATCAAACAAAATAGTATTCAAATTTATAATTATTTCTTATAAGTTCTACAACTCAAGTAAAAGGTAAGTTCACCAAAAAGTACAATACACTCAACTTAAATTAAAAGTAAATGATTTATGTAATTATATTTTATCTAACCATTATTTAAATTTATTAAATTACATAAATAACACAATAAAAATTTAATTTTGAATAATAGTAAAAATAAAAAACGTAATTATTTAAATTGGTTATTTTTTTCATATTATTTAAACAATTTAAGTAACACATTAGTAAATATTCATGAAAAATAAAATAATAATAATTTTTTAATGAAAAATCTCATATTTTAATAACAAATCAAATCAAACCAAATCTTACTGAAATTTATAATTCTTTATTATAATTTCTATAATTTTAATAAAAAAGTTACTTTAAATTCATCAAAAAATGAAATAGACCATCTTTGATTAAAAATTAATAGATTTGGGTAATTACAATTTCTAATTTAACCATTATTGAAATTTAACATCTTTTTATATAATTTATGTAATTTAGATATTAGGTTAAAAAGCATTCATGAAAAAATAAAAAATGACATTTTCGAATGCAAAATTCAATATTTTAGTAACTATATCAATCAATCAAAATTTTATTCAAATTTTAAATTTTTTATTGTAATTCTTACAATTTTTACAAAAGATATTTAATTAATAAAAAGTTACTCTAAATTCACCAAAAAATTAAATAGAACCTAATAAATAAAAAACAAGGTTTAATTTAAAGAATTTCATTATTTATTTTAACTATTATTCAAATTTAAATTCTTTTCATATTATTTAAACAATTTAAGTAACACATTAGTAAATATTCATAAAAAATATAAAATAACAATTTTTTAATGCAAAACCCCAAATTTTAATGACTGTTTAAATCAAACCAAATTTTATTTAAATTTATAATTGTTTATTATAATTTCTACGATTTTATAAAAATGTTACTCAAAATTCACCAAAAAAAATAAACATATTTAAAGTAAAAATGATAGATTTAAATAATTATATTTTTTTATTCAAACTATTATTCAAATTTAAACGAGTTTGATATTATTTATATAATTTAAGTAATGGATTAAATAACATTGATGAAAAATAAAAAAGAATATTTTTTAATATAAATTATCATATTTTAATAGTTATTTAAATCAAATAAATATTATTTAAATTTATAATTTTTTTCTGTAATTTTTACAATTATAGTAAAAATTTACTCTAAATTAATCAAAAAGTAAAATATATTATATTTAAATAAAAATAACAACTATGAGTAATTATTCTTTCAATTTAACCATTACACAAATTTAACGTCATTTATGTAATTTATGCAATTTAGATATTAGGTTATAAAATATACATGAAAAGCAAAAAATGATATTTTTAAATGCAAAACTCAAGGTTTTAGTAATTATATAAATCAATTAAAGTGTTATTTAAAATTAAAGTATTTTATCATAATTTTTGTAATTTTAGTACAAAATTATTAAAAATTCACTAAAGAGTAAAATATATGTTTTATTTTAATCATTATTAATTTTTTTCTATTTTTTATACATTTTAAATAATAAATTAGTTAACATTCAAGAAAAGTAAAAAAAAAAAAAAAAAGGGACATTTTTACTAGAAAATCTCATATTTTAGTAACTACTTAAATCAAATCAAATATCATTCACATTTTAAATTTTTTCTTGTAATTTTTGTAATTTTAATAAAAGTTATTCAAAATTCACTAAAAAATAAAATATATTATATTTGAATTAAAAAGGACAAATACAAGTTATTCTATTTTTATTCTAATAATTATTATCTTTAAATTCTTTTAATGTTATTTATACAATTTAAATAACAAATTACTCAATAGTAATAAAAGGTCACAAATGACATTTTAATAAAAGACCTTAGATTTTAATACCTATTTAAATCAAATCAAATTTTATTTACATTTTCAATCTTTTATTGTAAGTTTTGGAATTATAGTAAAGAATTATTCTAAATTCACTAAAAAATAAAATAAATCTATTAGAATAAAAAAATAATTGAATTAAGTGATTGCATTATTAATTTTAATTATTATTCAAATTTAAATTCTTTTGATGTTGTTTATATAATTTAAATAACAAATTTGTCAACATTTATGAAAAATTAAAAAAAAAAGTAATTTTAATAAAAAATTACTTAAATGTAGTAGCTACTTAAATAAAATTAAATATTATTTAAATTTACAAAATTTTATTATGATATATGTAATTTTAATAAAAATTACTCGATATTCACCAAAAAGAAAAATAGTCCCTCTATTTAAAAAATAAAAAATAAAAAATAACTAATGTAGATAATTGAATTAATTTAGGTAATTGTATTATTTATTATTTAAAAAGTTACTATATATTTTTCGTTATTTACACAATTTAAGTCATAAGTTAGTTATCATTCATGAAAATTAAAAAAAGGGGCATTTTTAAATAAAAAATCTTATATGTTAGTAATTAATTAAATCATAATAAATGTTATTCAAATTTATAATTTTTAATTATAATTTTAATAATTTTAATAAAAAAAGTACTTAGAATTTACAATAACATAAACCTTATTTGAACAAAAATGACATATTTGGGTAATTGATTTTTCTAATCTAATTGTTATTCAAATTTAATATTTTTTTTACATAATTTATGTAATTTAAATATTAGATGATAAAACATTCAGAAAAATATAACAATTGATAATTTTAAATACAATACTCAAAATTTTAGATTTCATAATCACTTCAATAAATTCAAATAAAATATTTTACTAAAATTTTTTCCATTTTAATAAAAGGTAACTTAAAATTTACCAACAAGTTAAATATATTATATTTAAATCAAAATAGACTAATTTAAGTAATTACAATTTTTTGCTATAATTATTATTCAAATTCAAATTCTTTTTATGTGTTTTACCTAATTTAAATAACAAATTAATCAATATTAATGAAAAATAAAAAAAATTAATATTTTAAATACAAAATATTTGATTTTAGTGACTATTTAAATCAAATCAAATATTATTCAAATTTATCATTTTTTATTCTAACTTTGGTAATTTAGTATAAGATTATTTGAAATTTATCAAAAAGTAAAATAGACCTTATTTAAATCGAAAAAAATAATAGATTTTAGTTGTTGCATTTTCTAATTTAATTATTATTCAAATTTAATATCTTTTTTTGTTACATAATTTATGTAATTTGAGTACTTGCTTACAAAACATTCATAAAAAAAAAAATAAGAAAAGATATTTTTAATATAAAACTCAAGATTTTAGTGATTATATAAATCAATTTAAAAATTATTCAAATTTAAAATCTTTTATTTTTATTTTTGCAATTTCAATTAAAGGTTATACAAAGTTCATTAAAAAATAAAATATATCATATTTGAAATAAAAAGGATTGATTTAAGTTATTGTATTTTTTATTCAAACTGCTATTCAAGTTTAAATTCTTTTGATATTATTTGTACAATTTAAATAATAAATTACTCAACAATAAGGAAGAGTAAGATAATTTTGATAATAAAATTTTAAAATTTACTAGCTACTTAAATTTTTGCAATTTTTGAAAAAGGTTTCGTCAATTTAAATAATAACTTGTTTTAATTTAATCATTATTCAAATTTGAATTCATTTTATGTCATTTATATAATTTATATAATAAGTTACTCATCATTTATGAAAAGGAAAAATGACATTTTTTTCATAAAAGACCCTTGATTTTTGAATACAAAATCTCATAATTTAGTAATTACTTAATTTCAATCAAATGTAATCCAAATTTACTTTCTTTTATTGTAATTTTTTTAATTTCGATAAAAATTATTATAAATTCACAAAAAATAAAATAAATTATATTTCCATAAAATATGACTAATTAAAGAAATCACATTTTTTATTTCAACTATTATTGAAATTTACATTCTTTTTATATTATTTTTAAATAAAAAACCCTAAATTTTAATAGTTAGTTCAATCAAGTAAGATGTTATTCAAAATTTAAATGTTTCATTATAATTACTACAATCTCAATAAAAGGTTAGTAACTATATAAATCAATATAAATATTATTCAAATTTAAACTATTTTACGATAATTTGTGCAATTTGAATAAAAAATTACTACATATTTACTAAAAAATAAAATAGATAAGATTTAAATAAAAAATATACTATTTTATCTAATTACAATTTTTTTTTATTCTAACAGTTATTTAAATTTCAAATTCTTTTTATATAATTTACACAATTTAAATAATAACTTAATTAACATATATGAAAAACAAAAAATGATATTATTGAATATGATGCCAAAGATTTTAGAAGTAAAATAACATAAACCAAATGTTATTCAAATTTATAATCTTTTATTATAATTTTTGCAATTTTAGTAAAAAATAATTCTAAATTCAATAAAAGGAAAAATAAATGCTATTTAAATAAAAAAATCAAATTAAATATTTTTATTATTTATTTTAATGATTATTCAAATTTAATTTGTTTATTTTATTTACACAATTTAAGTAATATATTAGTTTACATTCATGAAAATTAAAAAACAACCTTTTTAATACAAAATCCTAGATTTTGTGAATTTATAAATGAAACTAAATTTTATTCAAATTTATAAAATTTTATTGTAATTTATAAAATTTCAATAAAACGTTACTCTAAATTCACCAAAATTAAAATAAATTCTATTTGAAAAAAAAAAAATAGATTGGAGTAATTGTATTTTCTAATCCAATCATTATTTAAATTTAAAATCTTTTACAATAATTTCCAAAATTGCAATAAAAGGTCACTCCAAATTTTCTAAAAAGTAAGATATATCATATTTAAATAAAAAAATGACTAATTTAAGTAATTGTACTTTTATTCTAAATGTTATTTAAATTTATTTTTATATAAGTTTTATGAAAATTAAATAATATGATAGTCAACATTCATGAAAAGTGAAAAATTAAAAATTTTAAATAATATGATACTTTTTCTTACTTATGCAATATATCTAATAGATAAGTGAATATTCATGAAAAGTAAAAAGAATGACAATTTTTTATACAAATCTCTAAATTTTAGGAGCTAATTGAATAAAAAAATGTTATTTAAATTCACAATCTTTTATTGTAATTTTTTAATTTTAATGAAAAGTTATTCTAATTTCACCAAAAGGTAAAACATACCCAATTTGAAAAAAAAAAAAAACAACTTCAAATTTGAGTAATTACATTTTTCAATCGAATAATTATTAAATTTAAAATCTTTTTATGTAATTTATTTATTTTAAGAATTAAATTACAAAACATTCAAGAAAAAGTAAAAAATGATATTTTTAAATACAAAACTTAAGATTTTAATAATTATATAAATCAATTAAAATATTATATAAATTTAAAGTCAATTACTTTAATTTTTTCAATTTCAAAGAAAGGTTACTTAAAATTCACAAAAAAACTAAAATAGATTATATGTGAATTAAAATGACAGATTTAATTAATTATATTTTTCATTCTAACTAATA
>CM075427.1:4243647-4600602 GCA_037832385.1 Rhizophora apiculata
GATGCAAATCGCATAAGAATTGGAAAAATGACACCTACGCAAGATCCATTCCAATTCAATAAGAATAGGAAAAAACAGGAAGGGAGCCTCTTATCTCGTCTTAAAAAAAAACAAAATAAATAAATAAAGAATGAGGAGAGAGAGAGAGAGAGGGAGCCTTTTGGCATCTTAATATTATGACAATTAATTATATATTAATTTTTAATTTTTTTAATACATGATTCCAATCAGTTATAAAATTATAAATATATATATATATATATTTAATAATTATAATAATGTAATATAAATTTTAAACACGTCAAATTAACCAATAAGTTCCTAGCAATTAATTTGTCAACTTCCCATTGTACTTATTACTAGAAGACAATATTCCCCGGAAAATCATAATGCATCCCGTGACCGGTGGTTGAATAATAAAAGGGAACAACTAGTGAAGAATTCTATATTATTTTCCAAGAAAGAATATTGGGAATGAGAATGTATACCTGGATGAGAAGGTAACTCTCGCCAACATTGAAATTCTTGATGACTTTGAAGGTCTGGCCATAGTAGATGTGGAAGTTGACTGCGTCCTCAACCTTTGAAATGTTGCCGATACTGCCTGTGGAGGCAGAGATTGCTCTTTGAAGGCCTCTACAGGTGCAGAAAACAAAGACAAACAAGAAGCAAGCTCCGAACGGAGGAGGAGACATGGGGGGGCTTGGGGGGGGGGTGGAGTGGGGGAGTGTGGCTATCACTGATGATAATATATGTGGATGAAGATGAAACCAAAATGCTCTTTGTCTGTGTCTCTTTGCCACTGTCAACAATAATGCTGCCCTATAATAGATTTGAATTTAGACAAAAAAGTATGTGGCAAAGTAAAAGCTTTTTTCTGCGCTAGAGTAACAGTTGTCTCTGTGTATAGATATACCAGACCTATGTGGGAAAGAGATAGACAAGAGAGGGGAGGAAAGTAGAAGGTTTGGTATGGGTTCTAGCTTCTAGGATTGGTGGGGGCATCGGTGTGTTCATCTTTTAACTTGGATAGAGCTCTATGCGTCATATTATATTATTACAATTGTTAAAAATATTTTTATAATTTTATAATTAATTATAAATATTTCATTAAATAATTAAAAATATATAACAATGATTATAATTGTTCAATTCACCACATTTATCTATGTAAATTTTTTCATAAGTGATATTTGACAAAGTTTACCACCTTTGGGTGGGTTGGATTGAACTTTTATTGGTTTCTAGTCGGGGTTAAACAATAAAACAGTAAGTGAACCCGTGATTGCTTCATTTGTCTTATTCTTTCCAGCCCTTTTCCGTTTCTCGTCACTTCTTCTCATCCTTTTTCTATTGCCCCGATCACTTGGGACCCCATGTCCCGTGCACCACCGCTCCCACTAAGCTGAGGGAGAGAGGTAAAAAAAAAAAAAAAAAAAAAGAAGGTAAAATGGGAAATTTTTAGATTTGGAGGTGTGGAGGAGTGTAGATCAGAAATATTCTCACCCTTTTTCACTTTTTAGTATTGCTCTGTGTAGTAGGATTAGGGATAATCATGTTGGATTAAAAAGTTGTATAAATTTGCACATAATTTTTTTTTATTTTTTTTATTTTCAAAAAGGCACACTCACTACGTCTTCAATTAAAATAAAAAAGGAGAGATATTTGTTTGGCTGGAATCAAATGTTGGGTATTGACAAAATTGCTTTTTGATTTCACCTCTTTATAAATATTTTTCTTTGGCCTATTATTATTATTATTATTTTAATTTTGTGAAATATCCTTTTGGACCCCCATGATTTGTTTAAATATCTCTTCAAGCTCACAATCTTTTTCCAAAATTAATGAAAATTAGATGGCTACGATATTCCTCTTAAATTCTCTCCAACTGGCCTAGTTAATTTGGTTTTGACCATAGCCCTCTTTAACATACCAAGCCCTTGTAAGTAGCAGACCACATAAGAAATTGTAAAATATTTATCCCTGTTCGATGCTAAATCATTTTGAAATAAACATTATTTAGCAACAAAAATTCATGCTTGTGGGTTAAGGTAATATTTACAAGGCCGGTAGTTCTTTTATTTATGGGAAAATCACAATCCGAGTGCACAGGCAATTGCTTTAAACCACTTTAAAACAAATATTCACTCATTAGGTCATAGGTCATTTAATAAGAGACATTATTCTCATATTTTATAACTTCAATGATTTCAAGTTTAAAAGCTTCAATTTTAAAATCCAACTATTAAAATGTTCTCTTGTGCAGGAGCCTTATGTACAGTAACGTGAAGGTATTTTACAGGTGTATGTTCTTAATATTTTCTTTTAATTATTTTTGAACTGCAATTTCACTGATAATCAGAAAGCAAATATACATTAGCCAGTCAAGTGGCAAAAACTCTATCCCAGAAGCAAATCCCAGCCGCGCCAGGCTAATTGTATAATGTCCTATTTAGCTGACTGAGTCAACGTACAGAACCCTTGTGGGTGACTCTAAAGGATGCCATGCGTTCAAATCTAAAAATTGTTCTATATAAATTGACTCAAACTCGCCTCTGTATGCTGCAATCAAGCTCAGCTTCCTTACTTTTGCCTTTGCATTGCTACTGGCGCACCATTGCTATGCTTCTCCAACACTCCTTTGCCGTTCTAGCGATGTTAGTACTGCTTAATTCGGCTCAGGTATTGGCTAAACCTGAAAACACCACAGGGTCTGCATCTTTTCAGGATTGTAATTCATCTGGGTCATGAGTTATTCTTTTATTTTTGAGTTAACATTTTCATTCGGCAAGCAACCTTGATGTTGCAAATATAAATGTATCACATATTACATTTCACTTTTGCTGCAGCTCTGGCATGCGAAGGTACTAAAGCAACAACACAAGATGGGTATCTAACGGAACAAGACAACTTCAGCCTTTTTGAACAAAAATATACCCAAAAAAACCGTAAAACTCATTATGCACAATGGTAACATATTGCTTAATAGACAAAATAGGAAAAAGATGTATGGAGTTTAATCAAGGGATAAAATTAAATGCAGCAATTCAGCTCATGATTATTGAACTTATGTCACCTGTTCAAAGCTTCCCTCTTGAGAGTTGGATCTACTAACACAAGATAAATCTCTTACAGCTTTCCTTTTACACATACAACAACAGCTCTCACACTATATCACTGGAACTCAATCCTTACATTGTCAACTCTTTTGCTTTTTTTTTTTTGTGTTTTCCCCCAAATTTCAAACCCCTTCATTGATTTTTCTCTTTGTAATGAATAAAGATTGCTTTTTCAATTATGATCTCTTGTAATCTCTCGATCTTAACTTAGCTCTCCTTCAATCATCGTCCCTTTTAAAGGAGTCTATGTACTACAATCTTCAATTTAGACAGCATGCATGGCCGCCGCCAAAAGGAATTGTATTAGGTAAAGGTCTATGTATTTTGCGTTTTGCCTCTTCTTTTCTCAATGAGCGGTCAAAATAGATTTCATTGAAAATTTACAGTGGGTCTCGAGACTGTTTAGGCCCGCTACTTTATTCGGCCTTTGCCCATTATACGGTAAATACATCCTTCGGCCTTGGGCCATCTCACCGGCTTTATATCATACAGTATTATTCCCCATTTGACAACTTCATTATTAAAAGTTACCTTGCAAACCATTATCTTTTACTAATTATTAAATATAAATTACAAATGTTACTGCCTCTTCTACTAAAAATCCGAAGGTCAAACTATGCTCCTTTTCCTTAATAGTACATGTTACATATATAATCATTATATTATTATTACTTTTAATTATATGGAAAATTTTGTTAGATTTAAGATTTATAAATCTAATACTTTAAAATTTTAAATTAAAATATAATATTAAAATTTTGAGATTATTATTTAATTATTAATAATAATATTGTGAATTATATATATATATTACATTTTTTGAATGGCAAAATGTATTAACTTTCTAGAGCATCCGTGCAAAAACAAGCTCATGAAAAAGCAGAGAGACATGGAAACCTGAACCCAATCTCCACAGACTTGTGGAACTTGCAGAATCCTACCCACAAATCTTCTAAGTTCACAATCATACTACCAAGTCCTTTGTTGCACTAGTCCCCATCTTGTGGAGAGGATCGACAAAGCTGTTGTCCTAACTTTTGCTTATTAATAGCAAATCTTCTTTTTTTTTTTTTTTGGTAAAAAACGATATTACCTAAAGACTCGATTAAGAGGGGAAAAAAAGCATTACTCTTAGAATCAATCTTTCAATTATTATTGCATTTCTTTTTTTTTTTTTTTTTGTTCCACGTATAAAGGGCACACCATTCACTTAATCTCATAACTTCCCATGAATTTTACGTATGAGCCAGAAGAAAATATTAGGAAAAAAAAGCAAACTTTTTTTCGAATAATTACAAAAACGGCGCCATAATGGCACTATATTTGAGAAAACTCAAGTCTGTTGGTGGGGTGGGCTCTTTTATTTGATAGAATCTAAATGTAAGAAAAACAATTTAAAAAAAAAAAATTTCGAGAAAAAGAATATATAGTAGCTGAACAAGACAAGCATAAATTTGACCGTTTGAACGTTGGGCGCCTCAAGCATTTCCCCATTCGCCATCTTTTCTTTCTCAGTCTGCTTCTTTCTGGGCATGACAGTGTCCCCACGCGGCCCAGCTTTTCACCAATTTGCACATAACAATAAGAAAAGTATTGTACGTAAAGAAAAATTGCTTCATGGCATCGTTAATTGCTTTAGCGCTTAGAATTGACGTTGTACAGTTTATAATATGCATCGTTAATCATTAATCATTGAGTGCTAAACATAGACTTAATACGCACAAAAAATATCATAATATGAAGAATTATAAATACAGTGAATTAGTTCGAATCCACTGTGTCTTTAAGCTTTAATGGAATTTGTGAAATCGAATTTCATCGTTTTCTCCAACCTCCTACATTACATGGGACCCCCCTTTATGTGTTGAAAGATCGGAATAACTCACTAACAACAAACGGGTAGCCTTGTAGTGAAGTGTAAATTTGAACCCATGTTGACAAAAAAAATAATAATAATAATTAAGTCGGAAAAATAATAGGTATTCAAATGAATTGCGAAGCCTGCAACGGCCAAATCGTACAAAAAAAAAAAAAAAAAAGACAAGAAGAAGCTAACAGCAGCAGAAGTGAAACAAAGTGCCTTGGGTTTCTTAACCAAAAAAGTTGTTTTGAAACACAGTAAACTCTGCTTTTTCTCGCTCTAATTCTATACATGTAAGGATAATATCATCACCGTCCATTCTCTTTCCTTCTATCCACGGGATTCGCGGAAACCAATCCTCTCTCTTTCTCTCTCTCAGACAGACACACATTCTCTCTCCGGGTCTACTATTATTAATCCCTTGGTATACTTCTTGCAGTTTGTCCCGCTCTTCACTCACTGGGTTCACTTAGATACACACGACTATTTTCCAGACTCATCTCAGTCTCTTTCTCTCAGTGTTCAATATTGAGGCTTCTTTTCAGAATCATAGGAGAATGTTTTGGAGGGTTGAATCTATGGCTGTGTTTATACTTCTGATTTTAGCAGTTTCTGTTGCTGCAGCTGATGAAGGTGAGGTTTTTTTTAACCTCTCTTTCTTATATTTGTTTCACTTCTTTGTTTGCATTCATTCCTGCTAACCCCCCTCTTTTCCTTTTTTTTGGGGTGTTGCAAGCATTTGACTTTTGCACCTGGTGGGTTCAAATCAAAACAAGATCTGGTCCTATTTTGCGTATTTAAAAAAATTTTAAAAGTTCCACTGGAGTCGTCTAGTGGGTTTTCGTTTCTCCATTGTTGGTTTGTGAGAGCCATTAATTGCCTTGAATATTTCTGTTCTCTAAGGCACGTGTCAGAGCAAGATATTTCGTGAAAGCAATATCTTTGTTGCTGCTTCCCTGGGAGCTTCAGGTTAGGAACTGGGAGGTTAGTAGGTTAGACCTTAAATTGGGCCATAAAGAATGACAGAGGAAGGGGCGGAGGGGGGGGGGGAGGGTTGTTGAGATTCTTAATGATATATAATCACCATCTTCTGAATGTCTTTTACTTCGGTTTTTAATTTCTTTGTTTTTTTGCTATTAAAAAATAAAAAAGTAAGAAGTCCCTTTCTCTCGTTTCCATTTTTTTCTTGAACACTTGATTATTGGTATCTGTGGAGGCCAGCTATAGCTCTACATTTCTAGGGACCTTCATGAAAACTTGCATGTCATCTCAGCCAATATGTTCACCTTGTAGTAACTAGTAAGTACTAACAATGAAAAAACCAACACTTGCAGTTGTCATCCAGCTCATAAGTGGCTTTATTCAACTAAACCCTGTTTTTCTTCCTGCTGCGACAATGTCCTCCCTGCCTTGGTAGCCCAAATGGTCAAAAAGGTTGAGAGAATTTAGTAAGTTAATTTTTCTAGGAGGTAGAAATTGCAACCAAGTCGAGGCATCAGAACCAACCAGTAATTTGGGTATGGATATATATATATATATATATATGGAACATTACGCTTAGAATATTAATTTATCGATTTTCATCTTATCGAGGTTTGCATTACATACATAATAAATGAACTTGATTTTATTGTCCGACAGGGTCAAATGGGGCCCCAAATCCATGGACCCATTCCTCTGATCCCAGAAGTTTCTCTCCTGTGCAGTTATGCACTTTGGCACTGAGAGCAAACTTATATCTGTTTGATGGAAATGGAAACACATAAGAATCATTTAGTTTGATGGTTGTGCATATAAAATGTAGCCTTTACCACCCCCCCCACCCAAACAACACCACTCTTGTTGTTTTGAGTCCAAACTATGAATGTATGGTGCACTAATATTAAAAGGGAATGCGGAAAAGATAAAAATATTGGCCTTGGAACTACTGGATGCCAAATAATAAGAAGAATATGAAGACAGAAACTGTTGCTCTGTAGCATTTGTATGCTGGTTGGAGCCCAGTGCACTCGGACACACTTTTTATAGCATTCATGTACTGGTTGGGTTTAGTTGATTATGCATTGAGCTTAATGAGTAAGTCTTGTTAAATATGAGGTATGTCTTGGGCCCTTCATTACCAGGCTTATGCAGTTAGTAATCCTAGTAGTGAGATACAAGTGTCCATAAACTCACTTGGTATTGACTTTGAATTGAATGTTGACTAGCTTGTTTTTTCTTGCTTCTGAATGATTTTCTCTCTTTTTTTTTTTTTAACTTGGGAATATTTTGAAAGGTTAACTTATAAGATGGAGACATTACATCTTGCCTTGTACTTAAGTCTGATTGCCCTCACCTAAAAGTTGAGTTTGAAGAGTTTCTTTCATAAGCTTTGGGCATATACTTCTTTTAATTGGATCACACAGTTGCTTGTATTACATAGTTGATAATGATCCTCTTCTATTTTTCACCAGACAATTGCTTCATTCATGGACTAGTGCATTTCATTTCCTTATCCACATTGCATATGCCACACTTAAATGTGTATTTGGTCATCATGTTATGCTAATGTGGCGTGTTTATGTGCGTGCAATGGTGTCACAACATATGGTGCAAAATCTAGCTTTTAGTGATGGAGATGTATGTTTTAGATAAAACCAGTGTTATGTTCATTAAGTCCAACTTCTTTCTTGCAGAACCATTCATTGGGATCAATATAGGAACAGATCTCTCTGACATGCCACATCCAACTCAAGTAGTGGCCCTCCTCAAATCTCAGCAAATCAGACATGTTCGGCTATATAATGCAGACCGTGGAATGCTAGTTGCGCTTGCAAATTCAGGCATTCAGGTTATGGTCTCTGTCCCAAATGACCAACTTCTGGGAATTGGTCAATCTAATTCCACTGCAGCTAATTGGGTCTCCCACAATATTGTAGCTCATTATCCTGCCACCAACATCACAGCCATCTCTGTAGGTTCTGAGGTTCTCACCACCCTTCCTAATGCAGCACCGCTTCTTGTCAATGCTCTCAAATTCATTCACTCAGCCCTTGTGGCATCTAATCTCGATCGCCAAATCAAAATTTCAACTCCACTTTCTTCCTCAATTATCCTGGATTCTTTCCCACCTTCGCAAGCCTTCTTCAATAAATCATGGAACCCTGTTTTGGTTCCCATGCTTAATTTCCTGCAGTCCAGTGGCTCTTATCTGATGCTCAATATATATCCCTACTATGACTACATGCAATCGAATGGTGTAATTCCATTAGATTATGCACTTCTCAAACCTCTTCCCCCAAACAAAGAAGCTGTTGATGCTAATACCCTTGTCCATTATTCCAATGTCTTTGATGCCATGTTGGATGCAGCATACTTTTCCATGGCTTTCCTAAACTTCACCAACATTCCTATTTTAGTGACCGAATCTGGCTGGCCATCAAAAGGTGATTCCAATGAGCCTGATGCAACCATAGACAATGCTAATACTTACAACAGCAATTTGATTAAGCATGTGCTGAATAAAACTGGAACTCCCAAGCACCCAGGTGTTGCTGTTAGTACATATATTTATGAGCTCTACAATGAGGACATGAAACCTGGGCCTGTATCAGAGAAGAACTGGGGATTATTTAATGCAAATGGGGAACCAATTTACATACTGCACTTGACAGGGTCGGGACTTGTGTTAGCAAATGATACTTCAAACCAAACCTACTGTACTGCAAAGGATGGTGCTGATCCAAAGATGCTTCAAGCCGCATTGGATTGGGCATGTGGACCTGGCAAGGTTAATTGCTCAGCTTTGCTGCAAGGAGAGCCATGTTATGACCCAGACAATGTAATTGCTCATGCAACTTATGCTTTTGATGCTTACTACCATCAGATGGGGAAGGCTACAGGGACATGCGACTTCAATGGGGTAGCCACAGTCACCACCACAAATCCAAGTATGACATATGCTCCTCCTTTTATTTGTGCTTTTATTCTAATTTATAGATTCCATTGTTATGTCAAATATTGTGACAATATTTCTAGTGTTATAATATCAATTTGTCTTCAATGTTTCAGGTCATGGCTCTTGTATATTCCCAGGAAGGTAAGCCTCTCTTGCATGGCAACCATTCCTACGTACGCTTTGCTAGTCACTGATATCTGATCTCTCACAGACTATAGTCGTAGATCATTTCAGATTGCTTTATCTTATAAAGCGCAAATAACCCGAAACAAACACCAGCGCACATTTGCAAGTCTCTTGCGCCTGCAACAAACACCAATAAAGTTCCTAACATGTAATGTATCTTTGGTTGCAGTGTTGGCAAGCTCAATGGTACGCTGGCAAATATTACTGCCCCATCCATGAATTCAACAGCCTCAGACTCCCATTCCCAGAAATATTATCGCGGTAGCTACATGAGCCTTGTGACGCTTTTCAGAGTACTATCGTGGAGCTTAGTTTTCTTCTTGTAGACTGATGAATTAATGTGGCCTAATCTTTTGAAGCTCATCAGAAAATTTTGAGACAAGATGGTTCTTCTGGGAGGAACCATTTCCCTGTTCTGTTGTGGAGCTATTAATCGGCCAACAGGCATTTTTAGTACTAGTTGTGAATTGTGTTTTTTTGTTTTTGTTTTATTTTTTTTTTTTTTGGGGTGTACAAAAAGAGTTGTAGAGCCTGCATTGAGACCGGTATCATCTGAATTGTTGTTATTCTTTTCAATGAGATTATATTGTTGCTGAAAATAGATATGGTTAAGGGGACTATAATAAAAATTTTTATAACAAAAATTAGTCTATATTCTGAAGTCCATACAACAAAATTAATATCAATTTAATTTTACTTAATATTTTTCTCAAATTATGAGAGTAATTTTGGTATAAAAAGATATTACGCTATTGTGATTTGGTGATCAATTCTTTTTTTATTATTTTTTATTTTGAGTGTAACAATTTGTTAATGATAGTTAAAATTTCTCCGAAAAGGCTATATTTTCTTTCTGTTATTTTTAACCTTCCATTTTATTATTAAAAAAATTCCCCGACCCGGATTTCAAAACCAGGTCAGACTGTTAGGGTTAAAACCCCCTGATATATCCCCTATAAAACCGTTAACACATAATGCGCCTCCATGGTTCAAACCCTGCATTTCTGCGTCTTGCTCTCTGCCTTCTTTCTTTCTGCGTTTTTCTTTTTTAAAGTCTTTTTTCTTCATTTGTTATAAAATCAAGTTGTTTTCTTTCCTTTGATTTGGTTATCGACGGATCTGAAGGGTTTTTTTTTTTTTTTTTTTTGGTGGTCTTTTTCAAACACCGAGGCATCCTAGCTATGATTCTTTGTGAATTAATCGATCATGATAATGGCACAGAGAATACAAAGAGATGCAAAATCGAAAACCCAAATCACAGGTGCCTCTGGACAAGCAGATTGTGGGGTTTTCCTATGAATTCTTGCTTTTTCTCGTAGGTTCCACATTCGCTTTTCCCATTTCCGAAATACCCATTTTTATTTTTATTTTTGTTTTGGTGTTTTTAATCTGTGGGTGTGCTCAATGATGATTGATTTTGCTTTAACCACACCGAATAGAGACTGTGGGGTTTTGGGGCTCTCTGTTTCTCTTTGTTTAGGCTGCCAAAGATTATGCCATTTATTTTTTGCCTTATATTCGGGCGGCTTGTTGTGCTTGGTGGGGGCTTAATGACTCTTTTCTCTAGGGGAGTGGAGATTACGGTGATTTTAGTGATCTAAATGATCTCCCTTTTCTAGTGAGGCGAGGAAGGCTTTGTCAAGCACTTCAAGCTGTTATGGCGTTTTCTTTGGTTTAAACGAAAGAAAAACGGAGGATTACCCACCCTTTTGTTTTCTGATGTGGACAACCTTGGCCATTTAACTGAGAGCGTACCCGCACTACCTTAATTTTTTCTCCTAATGATTTGATGTTTGTTTATTATTTTTTTTTTTTGGTTGGGGGGAGGGGTGTTGATTTATATGATTGTATTTTTATTATTTAAATCTTTTTAGTATCAGTGCACATCGCGGTTGGAAATTAACCAATTTTGGTATTAATAGGGTGCTCCTTCAATTGAGTAGTTAGTTTCTTATGAGTATTGTTACTTTCTATGTCACTTTCTAAGAACCCATAAATATTAGGAAGAGGGCCAAGAATTGTGTTAGGAAGGAAGGCAATGCAAACATTTAAATTAGTCTCATAAATACTCTTTTATTAGCAGTATAGATGTCCCAAAGGGCTTTGAACTCTATAGAAAATAAATGGTGAAATGCTGGTCATACAGAGGGGCTTGGTGCAGCAGCAGGGGGATTTGAGAATAGCCTGGAGAAAATCTTTTTGGCAAGCACTGCGTTAGCAGCATCAGAAGGATGGAATGCGTCCCAGAACACGTATTCGTTGCGGTTACTGCATAGATTTGCGTTAGGCAAGCATAACCCACCTAGGGTTGTATCCACATGGCAACACGAAGTATTCGATACCTTGAAACCTGAAATACACGAGAAGGAGAAAAGAGAATGAAAACAAAGGGCCTACAGGGCAAATTTGTTATCCTAATATGAAGTTGAATTTACCATAAGCCGTGGGGTTGGTGATGAGATCTAAAACGTCTGGGAATGTGTCCAAAAATATGGGATTTGCATTTGGGAAGCGGTGGGTTAGGGAGGCCATGAGCTTTTGTACTCTGGAATTGAATTCCAAGACCCATTTATTGACTCGTTTTAAGCAGTGACCTTTCTTTGATTTCACCCTTTGAGATGGAGCACAACCAAGAGGGCCAAGCCCGTAGAAGACTATCTTTCTTGCACCGAGCTGGTATAGCATCTGGTCAGCAATTTCACCAGAGCAAAATGGATGGTTAGCTTGGGCCAGACAAGTTTTTGATACTCTCGGGCTGTTTAAATCGAAAGAAGCCAATAAGCAATGTTGTTTTGGAAGCACGGGGAGGCTAGAATGCTCACCGAGAGTTGGTTGTCTAACTTGGATATCAGGAGCCGCACGAATTCGTCATGCGTGTACTGTTGTCCATCTGCCAAGAAGGGCATCAGGAAATTGTTGACGTAGTCATTGCTGCCTGCAGAAGCACCAAGAGAGAATGAAAAATACAAACATGTTTGCTTGAGAGCTTGGGACATGAGAAGTAACAAAAGGCATCATAGCCATGTCATTTTGGCCAGCATTTGAAGTATTTGCCTCTATTTGGAGGGAAGGGTCCTAATGATATGCCTATCACAAGAGTCCACATAAAACATTTATAGTTAATCGACGAGGCTAAAATATTTGCTCTGGTCGACCTTACCAATTCCAACGAGGTACATCGCATCGTTGCAAAGCTTGTTCGCAGCCGCTTCTCCTATTTTAGCTTTGATTGTCTCTTTTGTCTTCTTAAAGCAATTTATCTGGTCATCAAAGGACATTCTCTGAATCTGCAACACGTGGTTAACAAAAAAAAAAAAGAAGAAGGAAAAACACCCGAATCATTAATCCAGGTACCGTAATACATAGAGAGTGAGTTGATAAAAATTCAATCCCAAATGGGTACTAAATAAGAAAGGAACTTAGATCATTACGAAATACAGTCCGGTTTCGTTAAGGATTCCTGCTCCACCAGAAGCATAATTAACCCCTTTAAGCATTGCATCATTGTCCTCCTCCGACAAAGAAAGAAATGGTGGGGGTGATGCAATCCCCAGCTTTTCAGCTTCACATTCGGCGGGAGAAAAAAGAAGAAGAAGAAGAAGAAGGAGTGAACAGGGTCAGTCAAAATAACATCATGTGCATGCAGCTGTGGTCAAAATTTTCTCACAGAAAAAGCATCCTTGGAAAAATAAAATAAAATGGCAATACAATTCCTTGTTCGAACCACGTTATAAAATTGCTCGCCCAAGTTTATCAATGGGACGGCCGTAAAAAAAATCTCATTCAAATATCAATTAAATTCAGGAATAGAGAATGAATATTGTGTATTGACGAGAGAAAAATGGCATACATATTATGTCACCAATTGTCCTCCCGTTTGTGAACCTTCCTGTTGGTTGGCCACCCGGATAATCAATGCCATACCATGGATAATCGGACCTCGCAAGAGAATATTGCAGAAAATTGTTGTTGCCAACTTCTGTCAAGGAGTCTCCAAACACAAACGTGACGAGCGATGCAGCCGAAGCCAAGGTTCCTCCATTTGCTGCAAAAAATATTAATACAGAAAAGGCCAGCCCTTGTCGATGTATTGCCATCTTCATCTTCCCCGCTTAATTTTGCTCTTTGCACTTGACTGCCCAAGAGTGGCAATGGGGTGACATGGATTTATAGCACGTTTAGTGGGAAAGGTTTGGTAGACTTAGTCATGCCCAGTTCTCCAAGTTTGCACATGGTAGGTGATTAATTTCAGAATACTAACCAGTTCTCCAAGGGGTTCTCTTTTGGCAAGTGCATCTTTGCAGGTTTTGAGAGGAATACGGGCCATGGCAGCAGTTGGCCGACTCACACTAACGAAGTCAGCATTGGTTAGTTTTTGTTAGGTTTTTGCTTTACTATGGCAAATGTTTCTTGTCCCATGCACTTTAGCAAACTCTTCAAGAAACATTAAAATCATCATCTTCTTTTCATAACTAATAAAAGGAAAAGATAAGCAAAGAAATCAAGCTTGCTCTTACGTTACTTTGGTTGTTAAGTTTTCTTTTTTCTTTTTCTTTTTCTTTTTGGTTTTCTTTTTTTTGGGGGGGGGGGGGGTTGGAGAGTTCATAGAAACTCGTATTGATCAAAAACTACATATGTTTTTTTTGGTAACAAAGGACTTAGCATTGAATATTTGATGAGCCAAACTAATGTATTAGATAATTATACAAATATTATAATTTTATTAAATTAATAAAACTACAACAATGACAAATATATATATATATATAGTAACGTAGTCACACAAAAATGAATTTAGTTGTTTAGGATGGGGTATTACTGGAATTATATAACCTCGGACCCCCCATAAGTAACAAATAAAAATTTAAAGTCTTTCAAATCCTAAAAAAAATTACAATAATTTTTGTTCGAGTCTTCATTGTTAAGAGAACCAAAAAACAAAAAAAAAAAAGGCATACGCTGATTGTTTCAGTTATCATCCAATTTTGGTGAAAAGCATTAAGCTGTATATCATATTTACAAAATTAAAATTTTGTATCTTAGTCTGACAAAATTCCAAAAGTTAATAACATACTAAATATTATGTCTTTATGTCATCACAATATATTTCCTTTGCACTTCAAACGGACAACAACACCACTATATGCCTGTATAAGAAGATTTCGTGTGCCAGTGCAACGTATCGACACAAAACATAAATCCTTTAAACCATCTTGTGCAATTTATTTATTTTCCTTAATTAAGGGTTTTTTTTTTTTTTTTTCTTGTAATGCAAAAATACGGCGACCTTTAAGGTAGGCGTGAACCTAGCGGTCCGGTTTCAGTCATCAGTCTTGTCAGAGTTGCCAGTTAACAAGTGGTTCCGAGATGGCATTGACATACATTGGCATCAAGATGGTATTGGATTTTAGAAATGGGGTTTCCGGCTGAGAATTTTAAACAATAAAGTGATGAGCTAAGAATCTGTGGGTGACTGTCGATAGCCTAAAACTCTAATGGTAAAATTATTTAAATTTTTAATTTTTAATATATATAAATATATGTGTGTGAGTGCCTTGGATTACATTGACGCTCAAGATTAGTGATACCCAATTAAACCGTGAGTTATACAATAAAAATAAATTATATATTTTTTTTCTATATTAGAACTTAAAATAGAAATTTAAAATTTTAGCCATTGGAATGTTTGTGGAGAGATATTCCTGATGCTTGAGTGATAATAAATGAGATTGACGATCTGCTAACGTTAGGTCGTAGATATTCATAAGTAAGCCCAAGTGATCTGGGCCGAAAGGGATGAGCCTAATTGACTGGAGGGCGCTAAATTGAGAAGCCCAAAGCCGCGCATATTGGGCCCATACCTGCCGAACCACTGACCGCGGTGCCATGGAAGAATAATCCCTGTTTTTTTTTTTTTAAAAAAAAAAGCTTTTTTAAACATTTTAAAACTGATGCTTAATAGAATGTGTTAATCGTTATTGCATCAATACCGTAGCATTTAAAACGTGATATATGAATTGTTACGGCGACCAAAATAGATGATAGTAAAATATATTTAAATAAATAAATAAATATGAGTATTTTGCTTTATTTATAACAAAACTCAATGTCAATTAGAGCAAGAGTGTGAGGGAAAAATAATTTAATTGGTGCAATAACAGAGAATTTTATGTCCCGGCACGCGGAGTTCCAAGAATCCTTTTGACCTGTCTTGTAAGGACTATGCCACGTGGTGCAACCTCTTCAATACAAATATTGAAAGAATTGAAATATATGAATAGTAGGGTCATGTTGGGTGCAGCTCGAAACATATTATGATCAAGTGCATTTGGTTAGTTTTTGGAAATAATTATTTTTTTCTTAAATTATTTTTGAGTTGATAATAAATGTATTGTAGCACTAATTGTGAGTTTTTTTTTTTAAAATAATATATGTATAATTCAAATAATTATTATGATTAGGTAAGATGTACATATATTTGATATGATTAATACTATGAAATAATAAAATTCATATGAAAAAATTATAAATTTAAGAATACAAATTTTTTAAGAGGACTCAGCTTCAAAGTTAATTTATACAACATCTTTGGAGTTTAAATTGAGGATATTATAGTGAGTAATTTCTTGCTTAGCAATATTGATGATTTAATTAATTGAATCAATTATGATAATTGAAATTGAACTCTAATTAATTGAATATTTTGGTTTAATAAAAAATAAAAATTATAATTTACATTCTAAAAAAAAATATTTGTTTACATCATTAACAAAAAGAATATATAGAGATCAAATAATTATTTAAAATATCATAATATTTTACTAAAATTTATTTATTATTCATAATTTGATAATTATTTTTTAATATTATTAGAATAAAAAAATAAAAAATATATAAAATAAAATTTTACTTTGACTTAGTTTATTATAGTTTATTGAAATTAAAAATTGCGATTGAAATAGAAAATTTAATTTATATTAGTTATGTTAATAAATTATAAAATTTAATTCACTTAATCAAACTATTGATTTGGTTCAATTCGTTTTTCTTGGTTAATCGAAACATAATATTGTTGGAATTGTTATGAAAGGAATTAAGCGTGGGAATCATGTACTTATATCTAAAATTAATGCGAAGTAATGAGAAGGAATTAACTAATACAAATGTTATACCAAAATATTATATATCATAAGAAGTGAAATTATGCTAAATAAACATTTATTTTCGTGAAATTAAAGAAAGACATTTATTATAAAACGAGGATTAAGGAAAAGTTGTTTCTCCACTTATCTAATATACTATAGATATAAATTAGATGATGCTTGACCCCTCCCCTCCTCTTCTCTCTCTCTTTTTCTTTCTCTTTCAAACAATTTGCATCGCACGCCGTGCATTGAAGATACGGTAATGAGTCATACTCTCGTTTTTTACATATAATAAATTTCACTTTATGACTAACGAGATTAGTCAATCCAAATGAAAATTGTGAACCAAAAAAAAAAAACTTTTTATCTCTTGAATTTGCTTTTTCTATGCCAGCTAAAATTTAGAGAATTTTAGAGTGTTGCTTAGTACAGGTAAAAATGAAGTTGTGATTTGTTATTATCTTGTATAGATGGTACATGATGTAAGTTATTTTTTTTTTTTAAATGTTTCTTATCTTTGTTATATTTAATATTTAGGAAGAAAAGTGATTTTTCCTTGGATTGTGCTTGAGAGGAGAGAAAAGAGAGAGAGGGAAAGAAAACCAAGGGAAAAGTATTTTTCATGTGTTTGGGGAGTTATGGACCAATGAGATAGGGAGGAAAGAATGGACATTTTCCTCACCGCTCCACAAAGAAGGAATCCCCAAATCTGAAGGGAAAGGAGTTCGGTCACATGGATAATTTAGTTAGCCAAGAGATATCTTGCGTAAGAGCTAAGAAAAGGAGAGAAAAAAGGATCAGAAATGGAATTGCAAAAGGCCCTCGAATTTTAGCAGAACCCCGAAGGAGGAGGAGTAGAACAAAGTAACGTGCAAAGAGATGGGATTGCTCGAGATGAAAAGGAAAACAGCACCTTGAAGTTTCCGCCAAGCCCCAGCAAGCAGCTTGGCTGCCCTCTTCTTCCATCTTTTGATGGAATTGCGTCCATAATATTTATTAGACATGACAACAACCATTTTATGTTATTTTGATAAAATTATATGACACTTTAAAATATTTAACTAAGAAAAGTAATTAAAATTTTTGCATCCCACCTATTTAAATTAACAGGTTTTATATAATTTTCAAGTAAAATATGTTTCTACTTATACATTTATATTTAGTATTTTGACTATAAAAATAAAATTGATAATACTATATATATATATATTTTTTTTTTTTCTTTTTTTTTTCCTTCTACATTTTGTTACTTTCAAAACAAAGAGTTTATAACCTTTTCTCCCACATTACTTTTTATCAAATGCAAAAAAGAGAAAAAAAATAAGCAAAAATTCACTCCTCTATATTTGATTCCCTAATTCCCTCCCCCAATTTTTTACCTTTCAAATGACCATGACTAGAAGGAAATGCATCATTTGAGAGGAGAAATTATGATTTAAAAAAATGAAAAAAATGTATAAATATGAATTTTTTTTATGTAAATTAAATATGAATTCACAAAAAATAGTACAAATATTATTAATTATGATTTATATATTTTAAATCGCTTGATGTATAATTAAAATTAATATTTAGAATTATAAATATACAATTAATACTTTCTTTTTATCATGCCAAGAAATTTCTGTCTATATGACAAAACCCCAGCAGAAAACTTCGCTCTTCAGTCATCTTTCCTCTAGCGCCAGTCTCAAGTTCCCAGTTTCACTGAGATTCAAAACACAGCTCCGTAAACCATTTACTCCTTAAAAACAACCGAGCAAGTAGTCTCCAACTCCCAACATATTTCCCCCGTTAGAGCTTTTGGGAATATTATTAATTAACGGGGGGAGATCACGGCTCGTCTGTTAACGTTGCTTTTAACTTGGTTGATTTTTATAATATTTAATTTCCAAGCAAAGCTTCTGACGCAAAACCAAGAATCATTCCCTCGGTCACCACAATACAGCTGGCGTTGCGGTCCTGCCGAATAAAATCTGCTTAATTCAGACGAGTTCGTGTGGCCCACGTAAAAAAAACAAATAGTTGAGACGGCCTCCGAAATTAAATCAAATTTCCGAACGCGGTCGAGACACCCCCCGAACGCGGAGAATCCAACCGCCAATTCCAGGAGAAGACAATTGAACAGGAAAAGATCCAACCAACCTAGTTTGACAATTGACCCGTTGTTTGATAATTATTGATATTTTGTTCTTTTTGTGTAGAGTCATTGATTTTCTTATTTTTAGAGAGATACACGTGAAACAATCTAATTCATTAAACTTAATTAATGTAATTAAAATCAAATCAAATTCGTTAAAACTCATGGCCTCGTTGTTTCCAAGAAATACTTAGAATAAATTTTTTTTTTTCTGAAAAAAGAAAACTATTTAAGAAAAAAATATTAAAATTCAAAATTATACTTTTATAAAAATGTGAATTACTTATGGTCTCCAATCTATTTATATTTGTGTTTAAATGTAATTGATTTTGCATTCATGCGTACCCATCTTTTATCCTCGCTAGTTCCTGTCATGTGATTGCCGGCATCGCCCGTCTGCGTAGGTAGCCACATTCTTAATCGCCAAGAAATCTCACGCCAAAAATTGTATTTAACAACTCAGAGTTACGCTTATAAAAAAGAGTACTCTCAGGGAGACCGAACCCCTTCGTCATAAGATCTCTCTCTATTTAACATTCCTTTTGTTTTGTTTTTCTTTGAAAAAAAAATGAAAAAACAGAGATTTGTAAACAATATTTGGTAGTCCTTTGACATCTGTCCCAGTTATTTTCACATGGAAACCCCACAGAAACGGAGCTGGCGGTGTGACTATTGCGTCGGAGTCTGTCTCGAGTTTCAACTCAAAACACTAAAAAATATTTTTAAAATGAGACCAATATACTGAGTTAAACCTAACGTGAAAAGACATTCCGGGTTGGCATGTTCTATATGGATTGTCCATAATTAAAAAAAAAAAATTATAAACCATAAGACTCCTTCCTCCACACATTAATACCTAACTTTCTAACTACTTTCCGATACGTTGCCTTGTACCCAAAAAAAACAAAAAAAAAAAAAAAAGAAAAGAAAAAACCTTAGACTTTGACCTCTCTCTCGTCAGCAGGCTCTGCGCACGTTGAGGACCAGCGGCGTCTGTATTCTCCATGGAAGGCGACAAAAGTGTAGACCTACTCCGCAATTAAGCAATCAAAACCGCAATGCTAGAATCAGACCTTTCCAATGTCCTAAGCCTCGAGACAAAGCCCCCCCGATTTCCCAACAGTGACTGTTCTTGTATCCATCAAACTCATAAAAACAAGGATTAATATATAAATAAATTATTAATTTTATGAGTTGTAATAAATCTAATTTATTTTATAAAATGTAATAAATTTATTATTATAAATGTTTTTTTTTTGTCAATTTGAATTACGTATCATAATGTTTGTTGTGGACAAAATCAATTTATCGTATTTTAACGTGTCATTTTAATATGTTATTCGAATTGATATAAAATATTAATATTGTAGGATTAATCTGTTGAAAAAAATTAAATGATAAAATCGTTATATTTTGATAATCAAGTTGAATTTATTATAATTCTTAAAGTTAGAGAATTAATTTATTTGTATATTAAGCTTGAAAACAATTTCCAGCTCGGGATTCCCATCCAGCCCTCCAGCCGAGAACCTTCTTTCTCCTTTGCCTTTGCCTTTGCCTTTGCCCTTGCCCCCACATGAACTTTTCACTGTGCTCTTTATTCTCTTGGCCTCCTCTTTCTCTCTCTACAACCTCGCTAATTTGAACAAAAACTCTCTTATTCTCTGTCCATCTATGATCAATAACAACAACAGCTCACCTTCCATTTGAACTCACTCTAATGCACGTTTGCCTTGCGCTTTTACTTTCTCTAGAAACTTTGTCAGATTCCTCTCACCGTTACCCTTGAAAAATCAATTCGACAATCCAACTAGCAATTTTCTTCTCTTTTATTTATTTATTTATTTATTTATTTTTTAACTCCTCACGTCTTTCTCTGTGTTAAAATCCAAGAATTTATGTCTTGCAAAACCACACCATTATCTCTCTATATAATAATTAACTCCATGTCCTCCCCGAAGACCCCACATAAAATGCTCTTTGATTTCTAAAGGTTGGCCTCCTCAAACAGCTTCCAACAACAACAACAACAACAACGAAGAAAAAAAAAAAAAAA
The DNA here is from genome assembly GCA_037832385.1 of Rhizophora apiculata. Lineage (NCBI taxonomy): Eukaryota > Viridiplantae > Streptophyta > Magnoliopsida > Malpighiales > Rhizophoraceae > Rhizophora > Rhizophora apiculata. Next base: position 4,264,092 of record CM075427.1, read on the forward strand.
CAAAAGAAAAGGAAAAAAAAAAAATCAAGACAACCCAAAACCAAGAACTCAACTTTTTACATCAAAAAGACAAAGAGATCATTACGCTTTACCCCAAAAGGACAAAAATGTCATTAGTGACCTGCGGAGCAGAATGCGTGTTGGCGCTGGGTTGCATGCGATGGGCTTGGAAGCGCTGCACGTACATAGGTTCCGACGACAGCAAGTCTTGGCCTTTAGCGACGGCCGAGGAATTCGAGCCAGTTCCTCGTATCTGTCGCCTGATCCTCGCAGTTTACGAGGATGACCTTCGCAACCCACAATTCTCCCCTCACGGCGGCTACCGCCTCGACCCCAATAGCCTCGTCAAGCGCGTCACCTACGAGCAGACACTCGGCCATGCTCCTCCGTACATCATCTACATCGACCACCCCAACAAAGAAATCGTGGTCGCCATCAGAGGACTCAACTTGGTCAAAGAAAGTGACTACGCACTGCTGTTGGACAATCGACTGGGGATGCAGATGTTCGGCGGCGGGTACGTTCATCACGGGCTGTCGAAGTCTGCTACTTGGCTGTTGAATCAGGAGAGTGAGACATTGAAGAGGTTGTGGGAGGAGACCGGGAAGGAGTATAGTTTGGTGTTTGCAGGGCATTCATTGGGGTCCGGCGTGGCGGCACTGTTGGCGATAATTGTTGTGAATCGTAGGGACTTATTGGGAGGGTTACCGAGGGAGAAAATTAAGTGTTATGCGGTGGCTCCGGCTAGGTGCATGTCACTTAACCTGGCGGTTAAGTACGCAGACATCATTCATTCCATTGTTTTGCAGGTGTTGATCTTGATCTGTTTTCTCAAAGTTGGGTTCTTACTATTGTTTCTCTCCGATGTTTTCTTTCTTTTTTTTTTTTTGGTTGTTTTGTTAATTGTTTCATTGATCTGAAATTGTTTTTTTTTTTCTTCTTTTTTTAAGTTTGTGGTGGTTCTGAATCTGCAAAAAAATTGATGTCATTTTGTGGGTCATCACCCCTATTTAAGTTAGGTCATGATAGAAGGCATGATCAGTAAAGATACATATAGCCGACACCAATTAAATTTAGATTAATACTTTGTTGTTGTTGTGATTGTCGTGGTCATGTTATGTTAGTTTGTTTATTTGTTTTTTCAAAAAAAAAAAATCTATAAAATTATGAAATGATGCTTGTGTTTTTGAATTTCCCTGATAAGGTCTTTCCAATTTGATGCATATGTTTCTCCTACACAAAGTGGTAGTATGTGATGTGATCTTGGCCATTTTGTGGTGGATTGAATTTTGGTAGTGATGGTCCTCATAAGAGAAATAAAGAAAATGGATTGAGAAACTAAATCAAGGCCTTGTTTAATTGGCTATAGTTACACTAAATTGCCTCTATAATGACTTTTGTTTTTCAAAAAAGACTCCTTTTTTCATTTTTGTTTGGTCAATGAATATTTGGTCCTGTGATATTATGATATCCTGCTACCATAACATGCTTTATACTAGAATGCCACTGAGTTGCTAGGATGAAATCACTCTATTGTGAACCTTCATAGCCATGTCCTATCTTGTTTTGCTAAAATTGCCTATTTTAGCCTTTTCAAAGCAAACCCACCCCTTAACGCTGTTTTATTGTTCATATCCAGGATGATTTCTTACCAAGAACGGCCACACCATTGGAAGATATTTTTAGATCAATCTTCTGGTTGGTATTCTTCTCTCCATAACAGCCCACGCCACTTGCGCCTTCCACTTTATACAAATTCTCTCCCTTGCAAGCTTAGTAGAGTGAATTATTATTATCATTTCTTAAACCAGGCATTGATGCTTTGGACAGTTTGCCTTGCTTGTTATTTCTGGTATGCTTGAGGGATACCTTCGTACCAGAAGGTAGAAAGCTTAGGGATCCAAGAAGACTATATGCCCCTGGACGAATGTATCATATTGTGGAGAGAAAATTTTGCAGGTAAAATGATGCTTATTCTGTTGCCTACTTTGCTTAAATGCACCAACTTTAATGATTATTCAAGGAATTCATATTGGTCATTGCAATACATAGACACATGCTGCTTGCAGTTTGAAGACTTATCTTAGGCATGGACTAGACCTCAATTTTATATTTAAAGCCTGTTTTGTTTGTACAATATGTACTATAGCAGCTAATTAGACTCTGACCTTGAGTTGAGTTCTGGAGATGAACTTCTGCTGTTGCCACCATGAAGTCTCCTATTCATGAAGTTCTAACCGTTTGTTGTTTTATTGCTCGATTGATTTTCTTGTCAGCTATGTCACATAACATCAAGTACCATGTTTGGCTCTAGTCAAAATGTGAGAAACCTAAACAGCCTATTAGGGATCACCAATTACAGTCCAACATTATACCATTTTTCCTACACAATCTGAATGTCAAGAGAGTTTATTTATATAGGTTTGATGAAGATGTGATTCTAGGTTTTTCTTTTCAGGCCTGACCAAAGTAGTCTAGGTTGTACAGACCTTGTAATCTAGTCAATCAACTTGGGCATGGTGCAAGTGCAATACTTCCACACGGTCTTGTGTCAGAACAATATCTGCTCTAAACTGGGGCAGCTGCCTGCAGTGGGCTTTTATGCTCTATGTGTGATTAATCTATTGCAAGAAAATACTCTTTTCTCGTCTCTGAGAACAATTTCTAAGAATAAAGAAATGCAACTGCTGGGCACATTGGAGCCGGCCAACAATATAAGAGTTTCTGATCATAATTTCACGTGTATTCAGTCTTTCCCACCATCATTGGAGTTGATCAGTTTCCTGCTAAACGAATTTACACAGCGTACCAGTAAAATGGTTTTCCTGAGACTCAATTATTCTAGTTTTCTCTGTGTTGTGCGGTCTTGTCTTAGCTGTTTGGGTCTTCTGCCGTTGATGCTAGCATAAGATTGTTCTAACTTTGGCATTGTCATGTTGCTAAAATATAAACTTGCTTTTATAAAAGTTCTCAACTGTTGCCATCCACCCTCTTCCTTTTCTTTTTAAAATTTTAACCACACACAAGCCGTCCAATTACATAGTGCCAAAATACTTACTTTCTTTGACAAATTGCCTGACTCCTGGGATCTGGAAATAAGACACCTTAAGATTGAGCTATCAACCATGGTAAGCCTCATTATTTTGTGTACAAATATATAGACAATATTATTGATTGTTCACAGGGTTGTCAGTTGGCTTTAATTATCAAATACCAGTTTTGGTGCTGAACTACCAAGATTTTTGTCTCTTACTGGAAATATTGGTTGCATAATTCTTACTGAAACATCTCTGTTTGTCCTGAAACTTTGTATTCTTATTACCACAGATGTGGGAGGTATCCTCCGGAGGTCAGAACAGCCATTCCTGTAGATGGAAGATTTGAACACATTGTCTTGTCATGTAATGCCACATCTGATCATGGAATTGTTTGGATAGAGAGAGAGGCAGAGAAGGTTGTGCATGTAAGGTTTTTCCCTTTGGAGTTATACTTATGCTCTCCTTTTACTTCTCATCCAATAGGTAACAGAATATGAAGTATATGGTATTTAACCCAATATCCAACCCCGGTGATTGAGCATTAAGTTTATGGTCTCCACTATAATTGATTATCTGCTTCTGCTAGCTTTTACATTTGGCACATATTTTGATGCAGCTGCATGGCATTTTCTGGAAGGATAAAAAAAAAAAAAAAGCACTTCCCTTGTGCATGTGCACAGCAGAACTTTAAGTCCTTATAGCTTTAACATCCTCCATGTGTTTTACAGATCATAATTGATAAGCCAACCTTGATTTGCCTGCCCCTGATTCATCTTTACTCTCAGGCAGGCAGCTCCCCACCCCATTATCTGGGTTTGAACATGGTTTTTGACACGTATGTCTGCATGTTATACCACTGCTGCATAAAACACTAGTACACATCTTTGTTTATGTATCTGATTCAATACTCTTTGTGAGGCTCATACAACAACTATCGGAAACAATAAATCAGGGTATTTCCGAGATTGTACACAGTAGTTTTTGTCTTCTGTATATCGGTGAGTTTAGGTAATGGAGAGCACAGGACATAATTGCGTTAGCCTCATTGATGATTGATTTAGTGATAGTTGGCAGAATAAACTTTTTGCAGAGAATGACAGAAAGTGCATCTGAGACCATTACAACAGCCCCAAAAATACAGTTACTAGAAAGGCTGCAGACAATTGAAAAGGAGCACAAAGATGCACTGGACAGAGCTGTCAGTTTGAATGTGCCCCATGCGGTGACTACCTCAGAGACAGAAGCAGAAACCCCCGGGAACATGCAAGCAGAGACTTCACGAGATGAGAGCGGATACGGCCCAAAAACTAAATCAAGATCCAGTGGAGAAAGCACAAATTGGGATGAAGTGGTTAAAAAGCTTTTCAAGAAGAATGAGTCAGGAGATCTTGTGGTAAACAAAGATATAGCTGGTCTCACATAACATCTCTTTATTCATTTGTAATTGGGTGTGTGCATTCAGAAATAGGTCTCTAGTTTGATTGGTGCATTGCGGTTGTATAGAAACAATTGTCAATATACAAGTACTCGAGCATACAAATTAAAGTGCCGATCTTTAAACTTCATACATCCATCTCAGTTCAAGGGAGTTTGTCTTTTGATTCAGCCATGAAGTCTTCTGTTACCTGTTGTCAACTGGCTGACAGCTCGTCCAAAGCCCAAGCTTGGCTTGCCCATCTATCCGAGTCATTCTACTCACTAGGAAAATTAACGGCTTTGGATGGGGGTTACCAATTCAGCATTTCTATTCCGACATTTCATCAGACTAGGTATGGAATTTAGTTGATTGATGTAGTCACAAGCAAACAGAATAGTTTTGGCTTTGTTTGATCAACATATTTTGGAAAAATAGGCGGAGATGTGGCTGGATTGGAGAGGGTGCTGGAATTCGGATTATTCCCTTAGAATTGTTATTTGCATGCTAGTGTCACGGGGCCATTACCCTCTCCCAAAAGGTTAACCTATTGGGGTGTGCCTAAAGATCCCATTCTCCTTTCCGATGTGGGACTCCGTCACATTCTCCCCCACTAATTCCATTGACGTCCTCGTCATGGACCAGGGCCCCCCTGCCTACTCCCCCTACTCTTGAGCCTAGAGCGACGGAATCCCACATTGGAACGGATAAGGGGATCCTTGGGTCTTATAAGCGTGGGCGCTGCACACCCTAATAGGTTAGTCTTTTGGGGAGAGGGTAATGGTCCTGTGACAAGTGCGTGGGCGCTGCACACCCCAATAGGTTAACCTTTTGGGGAGAGGGTAATGGTCCCGTGACAAATGTGACGGAATCGGGAGAGGGTAATGGTCCCGTGACAAGTGGTATCAGAATGTGACGGAATCTCACATCTTTTTGGGGAGAGGGTAATGGCTCCGTGACACTAGCCTGAAACTTGACAGTTATAAATCAACACTTGAATCCTTTCAATTGTAGGTGCTCGGTTTACATCACTTTGATCTTAATTTTTAAACCAAATCGTTAGTTAGTTACAGTTCGAGAGTTTTTAAAACTATTATCAAACCAACCAAATTAGGGTCGAATTAATAGTTCAAGTTTTGGAATTAAAATTATTATTCACACATTTTATATTATCAATTTTTCTGATAATTAAAATTTTTGATATTTAAACATTAATTTTTCAAGTATCAAAAATAAAAAAGTATATTTTCAAAAATCAAAAGATAAAAGATAAGTGATTAAAAACATATTAAGAAAAAAAAAAAAAGAGAGCGAAATCTATATTTAATGTATTTTCTGTAAGAGTTGTGTGTACAGTTGAAAATGAATTTTTTTTTTTTTTTGTGCGTGATTTATATTTTTATAAAATCCTGACTTCCAACAATTCTCATCATTGCTTCCTGACAAGAACAACTGACCAACAATTCTCTTCATTGCTTCCTGACAAGAACAACTGACCAGTAAAATGAAAAGAGATGATATATAAAAATCCAACAATTAACAATGCGGTCAGACGAGCTGAAATAACATCTTTCTCCTGCCCAGAACAGGGGCCATTTTCATAACAAAATTACAAAAACTCTTGTCCCCGTGCTACGGCGGATAAATTATTCCCGTTCCGGGCAGAACATACGTATGAGTACCGCCGTTGGAAAAGCCCAGCAATTTAACCCCGTCCCTGACACGGCACCCTTTTTTGGCTTTATGGGACAAGAGTTAGCGTTCAGAAATTAATTATATATATATATATATATATATTATATATTCTAGGTCAGACCCAAAAGTAAAGGTTAAACAAAAATAATTTTTTATTTTTATGAGAGGCCCAGGCGTGGGCCCCGTGTCCGCGGCCAATAAGTACCGTTTTCTTATTGGTATATGCCATAAAAATAAATGTTAAGAAAGTGAAAGATGGAAGAGGGGGGAGTAGCAAAAACCCAGCTCTAACAAAAACTTCATGTACAATAATAACGCCTCCAGGTCTGATTTCAAAAGTAGAAAGAGAAGATGACAATTACCACGAGTTCTAAAAGTACTAGAGGAAGAACGAAACCGCCCTCCAAATCTCCATATGCTGTCGAGCTAATGTTAGCTTATTAAGAGGCCATGGCTTCGGCATGATAGTTCTCCAATTCTTTGTCCAGCTCATCAGCTGACTTCTCCGTACCTAGTTTCTTTCCACGGCCTCGCCCACGGCCACGGCCACGGGCCCGGCCACCACCTCTGCCAGGTGCATTACCACGAGGAGGAGCACCATTCTTCAGCCCTCCACCACGGGTCCGACTGTGCCATGATCCAGCAAACAGCAAAGCAATCATTCATTAAAATGTAGTAAAAAATTTAGCACCCACAGAAAGTAAGTAAACCATCCAGTTCAATGTAAATATAGTGGCCATGAAAATGCAACCAAATATGCCACTATTGTATATAGGGCAGGCATGAAGACGAAAGAAAAAGCTTAAATAGGCAAAACCAAGTTGAGCCAAATCTCAAAACATGGAAGAAATTCATATAACACAATTGCATATAACGTGGAAACTTACACAGAACCACGATCAGCTGCGACAGGGAATCTGCCACGACCAGCTCCAGGCCTGCATAATTCCAAGCACCAAAATATTAAAGACAAATCCATAAGAGCCCAGGAACAAGCCTTCAACTAATGGCTTCGGCATTAGCTGCCCACAGAGTATAAAGCAAGTACTTTTCACACAAAAGAGAAAATGTAACACCATATGTTCTTTTGAGGCTAGGTAAAACAAGTTAGTGGATAGAGAAAATCAACAAATACATACACACACAAAGCCCAACCACCAAGCTCTAAGCTTGAACTGCCAATAGTACATTATTGTTAGATGCAACTTAATCCCCACAAAAAGTTTGAACTTTTTACAGCCATCTTGGAAAATAACAGTGAGTCTTCTATATTGAAGTGCAGACCATGAATTAGAAGATGACCACCAAACATGCAACATAATACCACACAAAAACTTGTTAATTTGATCAGAATAGAAATATATGAAACAAGATTACATACGTCATAACAACTGTCCTCTTCCTCCTTCCATTTAGACCTGTTACATTCACTCGAGCTGAAATAGGCATTGCTGTGGCACCCACAATTTCAATCTTCATAGGCTTTCCATCTAAAAGTACGTTGTTATACTTCTTAAGAGCAGCAAATGCATCACTTCTTCTGGTATAGACTACTTCAGCAGAACCCTGAGACCAAAGAAAGAAGCACTAAAACATTAAGATCCTACTGAAGAAAGGTCAGTAATAACTACCAATAAAATCAAAATGAAACAGGCACTAGAATGTTAACACACAGTAGAGCAGTTGCTGACATTAACAATGTGAATACACACATTTTAAACAAGGCCAGAAAAGACAAACATTGTCTATGCAAAGCACAAGCAGTAACCAAGCAGCCCAACTAACACATAAAAACCTGTCAAACAATATTAAAAATACAGGAAGGCAACCTTAGCCATTTAACAACCTAAAGCAGTTGCATGATTGGAATGAGTAATGAGGAATGGCAAGCAGACATATTTGCAGACAGTGAGTTTTATAAATTTTGTAATTTCAGATGTAGCAAACATTCAATCAGTCAGAATTTTTTTTCCTTGTCTTTTTACCTGAGTTCATGCTTTCCAAAAAATACTTAGAAATCAACACACACACACACACACACTCTACCCAACAATTAATCTACTTCACAATAACCATCCTACCCATATTAATCATCTGGCATCAGCATTAAATAAACAGAAGACGAAGAAACTTACACTGGGGCGACCATTTTTGTTATAATGCACAGCATAACGCTTCAGTTCACCAATCTCGCAGAAGAGCTCCTGATTTCCAGGAAAGTTGCTTTAGAAATCCATTATACAAAGCATCAAAGATGAAAACACAGGGATTACATGGTACCCTTATATCTTCATTGCTCACTCCAAAATCCAAGTTTGAGATATATAATTTAGTGCCCACTTCTACACCAGTTATCCCTGAAGCTCTAATGCTATCCTCAAGCAAATCATGCTGCCAAGGCAAGCTTCTGATTCTGCGTGAAGGCTAATGAAGGCAAACAGAACACATCAGCTTGTGACCAGATAACAATTCCCAAAACATAAAACGGATCTGCAGATTAATAAAATTCTCAAGCAACCATGTTGCCAAGCTTCAGGAAATGAGCCAAATGGAGATAAATGGGAGTAAAGGATTTCACCCACTGCACATTTAAACAGGTTCCTTGGTCTAGAAGAGAGCTCCAGTTCTGAAGTTAAGTGAAGGAAGACCCTTTGCAAAAAGGCCAAGACTAGGAGAAACACTGAGATCTTGCACCGGTGAAATTCCGCACTTAGCAATAGGATCCATCATACTCCCGTGTAAAAATGCAGAATCAAACAATATAACTATGTAGTATGTATAAAGTAGGTCTAATTGTTAGCTGAGATTATGCTAGTTGAAGAGCTCCATTTGAGATTATTCTCCTAGTGAAGCTGCTTGGTGCAAAAAGCTAGGAAGTAGCATAATTACTTAATGCAGATCCCACAGATTTCTGAATGTACTTATGAAACCAGATCTGAGGCAAAGCCCCCAATGGATGACCCAAAGAACCCACAAGTACAACTAGATCCTTGAAGAAAGGAATGATAGAAATGGAATAACACGCGGTAAAGCCTTAGTGACCCAAGGGGACCAAAATGGGCTGCTCCACGAAGAAAATTACAATACAGATCTGCACTTCAATTTGAGTCTCTTAGGCATTACTAGAGTTCCTCTTGCAATCGAATTTCTTAGGCATATTCAGTTTTCTCAATCATATGCAAATACCATCCACAGTTTTGAGCTTGCCTTGGTGATTGTATATCGGAACGGCCGAGCATTCACTGAAAGAGGGCCTCTACGAACAGCCCCAGTTATTCTTCCGCCACTAAAGGACCTTCCAGGTCCCTGGCCACGACGGGCCCTCCCTCGTCCTCCTCTGCCTCTCTCTCTGTTCTTCTTAATAATATCATCAAGAGCCATATCCACAGAAGTAGCCATCAGTTTTAAAAACCAACCTGTAAACAATGATTTCAAACAACACAAGTTACTCTGGAATCTGCCAGAACAAAAAAGGAAACACATAAATATTAAGTCCCCGGTACCCGTTTAATAATTCAATTGCTTTTTTTATTTTTTATTTTTTTCGGAGAGGAGGCTGTAGTCGAGTGGGGGAGGGGGGAATTTGGTTAAGAAAAGGTCCTGGGTTCCCCCAGTCATCACTTTGGTATCCAAATTCAATTGTTATAAAGTTGAAATCATATCGATAGCATAACCCTGCAATCTCTTATTCCAAAAACAAAACAACAAAAAGAAGACAGAAAAATTAAAGGAGTGAAAAAAAAAAAAAAAACAAAGTCTAAACGGAGTGTAAACAAACCAAAAAGATATTAACAAATCAAACAACCAGAACTTTTTTTTTTTGAAAAAAAAAAAAAAGGAAAATCAAACGCACGAGAACACATGCGCCACAATTTCACGTCTCCATTACAAGATTAAGAAACAAAACGAACAATCTTTATCCTCCCAATCAAAACCCTAAAGCCTAATCCTCCCAAACTCAGAAATAACCGAATCAACGAATCGAGATCGATATCGCCTGGGTTCGAGAGACAGAAAAAGAGAAAATACCTGAGAGATAATCAAAGATCTGCTTTGAGAACGTATCGCAGATACAGATCTACGGAGAGAGAATTGTTTTGATTGGAGAGAGAGAAAAAAGAGACTTTCTTTAAGGTGTGACGGGCACGGCCGAAGCAAATTACGGAGATCTATTTGGTTCCCCGGCGACGGTGAGATAAAGAGAGACAAGAGAATTTTCTTTCTTTGTGTTTTTCTTTTTCTAGGGTTTCTTTCGGAGCGCCTCGCTTTGTTTCTGAGTTAAAATCCCAGCCTTCTCTTCAAGCCGACGGGCTTTATAGGCTGCGTGTGTCGTACGCACGTGTGTTCCTCACGCATGCCTTTGTCCAACCGTCTTTAATTTCACACGTACCAGTTGGCCTTCGTATTTTATTCCGTAACAAATAAATTTTTTTTTTGTCATTCTTAAGGTGTTAATGGGCAAAAACCCAAACCAGTTTTGATATCTAAATTTCTGTTACTCGAACTTCAACTCGACTTTAAGTTTTAATATTTTTTTAAAAAATAAAATTTTATTTAAATTTAATAATAAATTTAATTTATTTTTTATTAAATTTAATTCAGTTTAATTTTAAATTTAGTTAAAGATTATAAATTTAATAAATAATGAAAAGTATTAATAAAAAAAATAATATTAAAATAAAATATGTTGTAAATGGCATTAATTCTAGTAAAAGTAAACAATATAAAAACACAAATTAAGAGCAAATCAAATAAGAGTGGCAGCAAATACTAAAGCTTGTTGCCTAGACGTCTAAGTCTGATTTTTATCAACAAAATGTCTAAAAGTCACTGTCCAAAATCCACCAAACAAGAAATAAAAAGCAAGTTTCATTTTTCCCTTCCAACTGAAGAGATCTTCCATCTTTATCTTCCAATGTTGCATGTGTTGTCTCCTTTTTCGGATGTTCGGGTAGTGGAAGAGAAACTATGAAAAGAAACGTCATTGTGACCTTAGCAGAGTCAACTTCAAACAAGTACATATGCAAGTAATATTCTTAGTTATCAACTGAAGCCACAAAATCAGAGGTGGATAGATAAATGCTGGTCAAAAGACATTCAGGGTACACACCATGGGATGAAAGGGCTGACTCTGTCCCCTTCACTCTAATTAATACTTCCTCGAGCTGATTGTCAAAAGACTAGAGAATACGAGGCTACCCCTTAAAATTTTTACAGGCTAGGATTCTAGAGAAGGATGGCAAAACAACTGGTTTCAACACCAAGTCAGGAGGGTGTTACATCACTCGTGCAAGGATGTGGGATGAGGATTGTCCAGACGGAAACTAATTTCAAGTCCGCTGGCTGCAAAGTAAATTTTAAGCCACCAATCGCCAGGCTACCTCACAAAATTGTAAACGACATCCTCAGTTTTCATTTTGTACTGACAAACTACAAAGCTAGAAACACGTACAGAATCGCAATGGAGGTGTCAGATGGGATAGGAACAGCGATGACAGTGATTATCGCACGATCAACCTTTCCAAGAATTTTGCCTGCCATATTCTCTCCTTAATGTTGACTCCCGTCACCGCCTCTCAGCCACACACCCCATCTTTGTCTTCTCCGTTGCTCTGGTGTAGAAAAGGCAAAATCTAAAAATTATTTCTCAACGAGCATATGGATTTTTAGATAAGACTAAAAAAAAAAAAACCCCACGAATCTAAAAATATTTTCTTTTTTCTAATAGTTTTTAGCAGAGTGTTTGAGGACGGGAATGGAAATTTCATAAAGAAAGAATATCAAACACAGACCAATTATGAATGTCTTTCTTTAAATACGGATGAAATATAACCAAAACGAATTAATTAGAGTCTGTGGAGAACTCATGTTAACACCTATTTGCCTTAATCTGGCTCAGTACTAAAATTTTCAAAAGACGCAGTGTATAAATTCAATTCTAATTAAATTATAATAAGACAGATATGACTCTAAGAAAGATAACGACAAAATTTATTTACATTTAAGAATGTTTCCAAAATAATACAAAAAATAATAATAATAAAAAAAGGAGTTAGAAGACATACTTTTATTAATACATAAAATTTTATATTACTTATATATATATATATATATATATATAATATTTTATATAATAAAAATAATTTTTACATGAGTACTACTATATTTTCCTAAAATTTTTTTATATAGTATAAAATATTATTCAATAGAAAAGATTTATGTATTCTTTTGTATTTACAGGAAGGAAGACGTGTTTTTAGAATATTTTTTAAAATAAATAAAGAAATAAAAGTGATCAAAACAAATCCAAAGGGGTGTAGCAGAGACCGCATAATTTGTCCGATGGACCAGCACTTACCTTACCATCGAAACCCCATCAATAAAATCCCGAATTCAACGTTTACGCGCGACCTCTGCTCTTCTTTCTTTGGAGAAAAAGAAAAAGGAAAAAGAAACTCCAAAATGCGAACCAGAAGTCAGAATCAATCTTCAGGTGCTTTAAATATCTTCTTCTTTTTTTATTTTTTTTAAACAAAAGAAAGAAGCCTCCTCAATTTGTTAAAAGGATTACATTTATCGGTTATATGTGTTGATGCTGTTGGGATTGTGAGTTGGGTGCTGAGTTGTGTTTTGTTTTTTTTTTTTTTTTTTTTTTGCATTTTTGGTTACAATTAATTGTTCTGTTTGGTTGCGAGGAATTATTGAAGAAAGAAGAAGAATTGTTATAGGGGTTTTTCGTAATTCCATTTTTCGTGAAGCAAAGTAGTGATCTTTTTGTTTAGTATAATGGATTCTACTTTTGTACTTGTTTCTTTTGGCAGGGAAGCATAATACAGTGAGTGCTGTCAGTGAGACAGAAAGTGAAACTCTTGCTGACATGTCGAGGGAGGCCGTAGACAAACTAGTTAGACGGGTCAATGCACGCCGATCATCTGGGACCAAGAAGCAAAATGATTCTCAGGTATGATGATATATTTCTTTAGTCTTTTGGGAAAATTACATATATATTGATTTTTCCTCATTAAAGAGAAAGTTTGAGGAGCTAAGTTTTCTTGATGCACTGGCCTTCCTTCTGTGGCTACTTTGATTTGTCACCTAGTTTGGCATTATTAATGGAATTGGGTTTGATTTCTTCAATTGATATGTTGGACAGATGGTCTTCTAATGACTGGAAATCAGGATATAAGTTCTGCTATTCTTTTCTGTTTGCTGGTGTTTTATGTTCAGGCGGGGAGTGGGCAGGAAAGAGAGGGCAAAGAAGTTGTAAATTCAAGAGTTACTTGGAATGACTTGGATGGTCGATCTTGTACTAGAGATTCTGTAGTAAGTGTTCCCAGGGAAGTTCATGGTGCAAGTTCTGGGTATACCATTCGGGACAGCAACAAAGAAATGGATGACATAGACTGGGAAGATGGCTCATTGCATGTGTTGGATTCTAAAGTTTCCCATCCAGTGAAGGACAATAGGCAGATAACTATTGAATTCAGTGAGTCGCCTGTTTTAGCTAAACGGAAGCCTATTCACAGAGTTACTGCTGAGGATAAGGTGAAATGAACTTCTTTCATTAGCACCTTATGCATGCTGATGATAATTTTTGTCACTCATTGGCATATGAAATGCTGTTTTTTTGACCCCCACAGGAAGTGGCAGAGCTTGTCCATAAGGTTCACTTACTTTGTCTTCTTGCTAGGGGCAGAATAATTGACAGTGCTTGTGATGATCCTCTTATTCAGGTGGTTTCTGTCACCTTGATATTGCCTCAGAGACTGTCTCATGTTTGATGCCTGATTATTTATTATCTCATAACTCTTGAGGCACCCTAGTGGCTAGGCAATTGTCAACTTATTATTTGAGGTCCTCTGCTATTTGATGTTCTTGGTGATATCTGTTATCTTGTTAGTGAGAAAGTAATGTTTTTTTAGAAAGTGCCTTGTGAATAATTAAAGTTAATACACATTTGCCCTTGGTGCACCTGGTATCTCCTGGCAAGGACACAAGGTTAGCATTACAGATTCAGGGGAAAGAGTCACTGCCATCCTAACCTCCAGTGGTACAGAAGTTTTTCCTTTATCTGGAACATAAAAGGAAGTTAGGAGGGTATTTCCTCATAAAGTCTGCTTTTATCACATCCCAACTATAAGAACAATAATCTCAAATAGGATTTGTTTAACTAAGGCAATGCCATACAAATTTAGTGTTTGTGTTTTAAATAGTTGAAATTATCATTTTAATGCTTGGGGATGTTTCATTTTGAGGACAGGAAATGTGGCTCCTGTCTTTTTGAATTGTTCATGATAATATGATCCTGTAAAGCAATGCGAGTCTTGATAGGATTGTCATTACTGGTAGAATGTTCATGGGATTGCAATGTTTAATGATTTTTGTATGGTCTGTCTGCTAAGTATTCTATCCAATTTCTTGGCTGATAAATTTTCTGGGTATCAGTACTCTCGAGTGAACCTTCTGGTTAATTGCTTTGCTTTGTATGCATTAGTTAATTTTTGTTGTCTAAATTGCAAGGGCTATTGGTTTCAACTTCCTCTGTCTCTCTAACACATGCATACATGCCCATATTAAGAGAAATGGCACAATGATCACTCCTTGTTGGGTCCCAAGTTAATGGGAAAAAAATTTAAACATCATTCTTCTCTCATCTGAAAGGATTTTATTGTGATGCAGGCTTCATTACTTTCTCTTTTACCTGCAAATTTGTGCAAAATATCTGAAGTCTCAAAGCTCACTGCTAATTCTTTGTCTCCTATTGTCAGTTGGGTATGGTAACTCCTTGCACTTAAGTGACTGTCCAGTTTAGTAGTCAGATGAAACATTTGAGTTATAATTTATGCAATGCCTTTGAATAAAACTTGCAGTTTCACAGTAACTTTCATGTTAGAAGCTTAAGCAGTGAAAATAGATCGTTCAAATCTGCTCTGGCCTTTGCTCTTGAAAGTCGTGAAGGAACCTTGGAGGAGGTAATTTTTTATTCTCTTATGCTTTAACTTGCTTCAACAATCTGGATTCTTTTCCTTATTATGTGTACTTGAATTTTTTGTAATTCTTGCATAAGCTGAAATGCTCCTTTTGTTTTGATCTTTTCTGCTGGAAAATATATGCCATTGGAGGCTAGGCTGGCATATGATCAAGCTGGGATGCTCTTTCTCTTGTGGCCAGTGTACTCAAATATACATTTATGAAGTGTTTAACATAAGATCATGGTCTTGTGGCATGTAGTGTGACTTGATGCTGCATGTTCCAGTTGTAGAACTTGATGTTTTTACGTGGTCCTTTTACATTGACTGTAGAAGATAAGGTTGACAAGAGAACTGAAGTGCACAACTACCAGGAAATGATATAAACTTGTTTTAGACTTGCTTTTTTTACTTCTATTTGGTCTAACATCAGCTGACCAATGAAGCAGCATAAGAGCAAGTAAAAGAAGATAAGAATGAAGCTGGCAAAGGTTAATAAAAAATTCTTGTATTGATCAAGCAGTTGATCACTAAGAATATTTCAGTTATTTATTTGTAAGAGAAGATACAGGGACCAAGAAATGCTTGTGTAAGACATTCAGTTTAGATGTATTTGATTTTGGAAGAATGGTTATATAAATAGGGAGCGGGAAAACTGAAGGATAATTTTTCTTTTGCAGATTGCAGCTTTGTCTGTGGCACTGTTCAGAGCTTTGAAACTTACTACGAGGTATGGTTATCATAGGAGTGAGACTATGATATTCTAGGTGTTGGCATATAATATTCTTCTTCAACACTTTTATCTTTCTTCCACTTATCTGCTCAGTAGTGTTTTTGGTTTAATAGCCCTTATAAATAATCTCTGCAATCATCTACAGATTCTTTAGAAGTCTACATGAATGTAAGAAAATGAATGATTATGACTACTCTTTAATCACTGTGTTTGTATACATCTATTGTTTTATTCTAGTAATTATACTTCTGGCATTCTTGGACCTTTCCATGCAGTGGATGCTCTTCTTTCAAAGTTAATGCAGATATGTTCTTGTTCAAGTCAATCTTGGACTAGGGAGGCCTTTTTTTTTTTTTTTTTAATTTTTTTTTTTAGTTTGACATTTATAGCTGTTGAAGAACTTAATGCCAGAATTCTTATCATTGTTGCTATGTTTTTTTCTATAGTATCTATTCATGGTTTAATGTTTTCTGTGATGTTATTGTTGGGTAAATATGCAATGTGTCTTTGAAGTATAGAAATGCTTGTTTCAGGTTTGTGTCCATTCTAGATGTTGCTTCTATAAAGCCTGATCCTGACAGATGTGAATCCTCAAGTCAAGATGGAAACAGCATGCATGCAGCAATATTTGAAACTTCAACACTGATGGTGGATAGGGCCAATGAGGTTTTTGAATCACCCATTAAATCATTCTCAGGCAATGAGCAGACCAGTAAGGTTGAACACAGAAGAAAAGACAGATGCTCAGAGCACGAGAGAATTCAATCCCAAGATAGTTCTGATGTCAATATGAAGCATCAAACCATAGACCCATTAAAATCTGAGGCACAGGATAGTATTCCTGAAATTGCTGAGAAGTCCGAGGGTCTGAAGAGGAAAGGTGATCTTGAGTTTGAGATGCAGCTACAAATGGCTCTTTCTGCGACAGCAATTGCAGCTCCTCAAAGTGGCACAGGGTCAGATGTGAATGACTTAAACATTAGTTCATCAAATGTCACTTCTTCACTTAAAAGAATAAGAACTACAAGTGAAGAATCTCCCTCCCAAGGAATCTCAACAGCCCTGGGATCAAAAAAAATAGGATCTCCACTCTTTTGGGCAGAAATTCACTGCAGTGGGGAAAACTTGGCTGGAAAGTGGGTACATGTAGATGCTGTAAATGGCATTATAGATGGAGAGCAAATGGTTGAAGCAGCAGTTGCTGCATGCAGAAAATCTTTGAGATATGTAGTTGCTTTTGCTGGGAGTGGGGCTAAAGATGTGACCCGCAGGTGTTGCATCTTCTGATTCCATAGTCTTTTTTGAACAGTTGTTCTATTGCATTGTGTTTTTGATGTATAACTATGTCTAAATTTGGGTTGCCTAATATTAAATGTATCTTGTCAACCTCACTCAGATACCTAGATGTTTATCCAAGGTATTCTGTGGTGATTAATTCTTCACAGCATAACTTACTGCAAACCCTGCTTACAGAGAGAATGCTTTGGAATAGCTTGACGAGATTTTTAAAATAAGTTAATTAAATTTGCAAAGCTGTAACTAATGCTATCATAATCAGGTACTGTATGAAATGGCACAAGATAGCATCACAACGAATCGACTCTGTTTGGTGGGATGCAGTGTTGGGCCCATTAAAGGAGTTAGAGCCTGGAGCAATGGGAGGTATGGTACATGTGGGAATGCATTTTACAATTTGCTTAAATGAATATGAGATGTAAAAGTTCTAATATCTCGTTCTATAATCCTGAATGATCTTACTGACTTTGCAAATCTGGGAGGACTGCTGAAGGATCTTCTGGCATAAATTCTTTTGTTGCCACAAGGAATGATCTTGAGGATATGGAGCTGGAAACTAGGGCATTAACTGAGCCTCTTCCCACTAATCAGCAGGTATAGCGACTAATTTGATCTGGTCAATATGATCTGAGAAGTTTCTCTGTAAGCTCCCTTTGATGTAATTTATTTTTTTAGGCTTATAAAAATCATCCACTATATGCCATTGAAAGATGGCTTACAAAGTGTCAGATACTTCATCCCAAGGGTCCCATCCTTGGCTTTTGCTCTGGTCATCCAGTTTATCCTCGTGCTCATGTGAAAACTCTCAAACCAAAAGAAAGATGGTTACGTGAGGGGCTACAGGTTAAGGCCAAGGAGCTTCCAGCAAAGGTAGCATGATTTGTGCTGTAAGTCTGTTGTTCTACTTGTTGTTCATATTTCTTAAAATGAGTAACATATTTACTGCAGGTGCTGAAGCAATCTGGAAAACCCAAGAAAGCACACTTTTCAGATGATGATGAACATGCCAAGGCTGATTCTAATGGAACAATTGAACTATATGGAAGGTGGCAGCTGGAAACCTTGCAGCTGCCCCATGCTGTAAATGGAATTGTGCCAAAAGTTAGTCTTTATTATGTTCATCCAGATGCTTTTTGTGCCTAACATTTAATGTTGCTGGAGCTATGCAATTACTTGATGGTTTGAAAATTTTTTGGTTTCTCAAAAATTATTCCTAAGCAGTCATGATTTAATTCCCTTCACATCGCATGTGCATGCTACTACTGCATGTGTTGCTCAGTCGCTTGATGAAATTAGCCATGGTCCATGCGATTCTTTGGGTCTCTGTATTTTTTTGTGTGTCTATTTCTCTTTTATGTTTGTATTGCTACATATATGCATTTATATTTGTCCATCAATATATGTGCACTTAGATCCAGATCCAACTCAGCTGAAGTGTACTCCAAAAAGATTGGGTTGGGCTCATCATGTGCTTTCTCTCCATTATGATCTGCTGTAGTTGAAACTTCCTTTGAATTGATGTGATTCTAATCATTGTTTTGCTTGTAATTTTTTCTAGTTGCATGTAATTCTGAATACATGGATCAAAAGAAAATTTAAATATCATGTGGGTTTGTTTTTTCTTTCCCAGATTAAGAAGAAAATGAAAATTGTTTCACAATGATTTTAGAAAATTTTTAAAGGTCACATGGACTGAAAGCATGATCTGTTAAGAATCACATCATTCATCAAGGCCATTATTGTTTAAAATATTTTCTTCTTTGAAACAACTGTCATATACATAAAATGTTTTTTTTTTTTTTAATAACAGTGTCAAGATCATGACTGGATTATCAATGGTTCTGAGTCTGATCAGATTGTCTGGTTATATGACTTGCAGCATGCAACCTGTTTGGAACAACTTACTAATGCACCGTCATGTTGTTAATAGTCTATACGGCAAAAACGTGTTCATGGTTTATAAAAAAAGACATAGAAAGTTAGACTAATTTGGCTTTTGTTTCTTTTCCCTGTTCATTTTACCTCTGGTGACACTGTCTGATTACTCAATCCAACTCACATCAGAATGAGCGCGGTCAAGTTGAAGTGTGGTCTGAGAAGTGCTTGCCTCCAGGGACAGTGCACTTAAGATTGCCTAGAGTATTCCGTGTTGCCAAAAGGCTAGGGATTGATTATGCACCAGCTATGGTTGGCTTTGAATTTAGAAATGGTCGATCTTTTCCTGTCTTCGATGGTATTGTGGTATGCGCCGAGTTCGAAGATGCAATAGTAGAGGTAAATATGATGCTGCTCATTTGATAATTTTGCTTCTTGAAAAGTGCTAGGACTCTGAAATGGCATTTGTCTTTAATAAATCTCATGATTTCTAAGTTCCTCTCTCCCTTCCCTTTTTGGGCCATTTTGAATTGTCACAAACATGATCCCTGTCTCTTTTCTGTCCTCCTAGCGTGCATGTGTATGTGTGTCTCTTTTTCTTCTCATATAATTTAATCACTTTTCTAAAATGACGACAGGATATTGATTTCTGTTGCCTGTGTCTAAAATCCTTAGTGAATTAGGCCTTATTTCTTCCAATTTTTTTCGGCACCTTATGACAACTCATCCCATCAGAAGCCATTGAAATCCAACAATTTACTCTGTACTTGATCTCTAGGCATATGCTGAAGAAGAAGAAAGGAGGCTGGCTGAAGAAAAAAGAAGAAACGAAGCACAAGCTCTTTCCAGGTGGTATCAGCTTCTTTCATCAATTATAACTCGGCAACGGCTTAACAACACATACGGGGACAGTTTCCAATCAGAATCCCCCTGCAACTTCGCAAGCAAGCCTAGCATACATGTTGATAGTCGCGATAATACGCAATCCCTGGCGAATCAGAACGAAAGCATGCAAGATTTTAACTTGGATGCTCCATTTGTGAAACTAGTAGAAGAACATGAGCACGAATATTTAGCAGAGGATCAAAGCTTCGACAACGGAAGCTCAACAAGGACAAAACGTTGCCGTTGCGGGTTTTCGATTCAAGTGGAAGAACTGTAGTTGTAGCACATATGGAGAGGAAACAGAGTTGTATTGGGGAGACCTAGTTTTCAGATTATATTTGGAAATGCAAACTTGTATGCCATACAGCATCAGGACTTTGGGGCCTCTTAATTTGTTAGTGTTCTGTATAGCAAGGTGTAGCAGTGCGTCACCCTGTGATATCTTGGTTATACATTCTGTAAACCTAATGGAAGTTGGGGCGATAGAAAACTACTAAAAGGGATCTTATGTGGGGCTCTGGGAGGCCAGCTTCCATTCCCATACAAGAACCGGTCCACCCGGTAACCACGACAGCGTTTTTCTTGTTTTCATTTTTTCTGTTTATTTTAAAATCTTAAAATTTTATATCAATATATTTTGTTATTAAGAAAAATTATTTATAAACTAAAATATTTAAAATATCAAATTTAATTTTTATTTTAATTAAAATGTATTCTATTTATAATATTTTATTTTATATATATATATATATATCTATCATTAAAAGTTATAAGTTTTGCATAATATACCAAATATATTAGTGTAATCTTATTTTTATAATTATAAAATTATATATATTTACATTCACTTAGATGCCAAGTTTATTGGAGAAATTTACCCGAAAAGGGCGAAAAGCTCTTTCTAATTTATTTTTATTGTTTATTATTATTATTATTTTGTTGGGTTTTGCGGCTGTGAGTCTCTCTGCCTTTATTTTTCTCTTTGGGTTGTCTTAATTCTGTAAGTTCTTGTATTATGTGATCCCCTCACATGTTGCGTAACCAAACGTACACTACGAACCCCGACAGCTTGCCAATTTGAGTAAACCACAACTCAGAGTCACCACCTTCTTCAACTCTGCTTTGCTTGCAGTTGCCGCTGCGGCTGCCGCACTGTTGGCTATCCAATCTTGGATTCAAAGAGTTTGAGTAAGCTCCGCTCACCATGGTTTTTCTCAACCCCCTTTCCTCTGCTTTTATTCACTACTGGCTGATAATTTGAATGAATGAATGAATGACTTTGCTTATTCGAATGCATTATCTAAATCCCGGATTCGCCAAGGAATCCGACGCCCCCTTTTATTTATTCATTCCTTCATTTATTTATTTTAAAATTTTGCCCTATAATAATAGAGAATAAAATATTAGACTGAAAAATTCACTTGGCTTGTTATATAAATCGATGTTTGTTTATGAAACTAGGGTTTTTTTTTTGTTTTTTAATCGCTATCATCGCTTCGATACTCAAATTCCCTCTTAAATGTTGTTTTAGCTATACACCGTTACATGGTTACAAGTGTTGAGCCTTTTTTTTTTTTTTTTTTTGGGTTTTTTGGGTGCCTTCATATTTAAAATGTTGGATGAACCTACTCGCAACATTGGTTGGTTGTTAATTGTGAATATCCATATTGTTCTTGCTCATAATGATTTTTGCATTTATTTATTTTTATTTGACTGATATGTGTAATCTCTAGTCCTTGCTAACAGGAAATGAAATAATGGACTACTCTGAGGAATGGAAGGCCCTCTTCCCAATTGGTAGTGTATTTGAGGCGCCTCTTCTGCTTTCAAGCCCCTCCATCAGGGCCATTTTGGGTCCACTTTTCTTCAATCCTGTTGCCCATACATTAACTCAGCTCTTCAACTCTCCCTCTCTCTGTCCTCCTCTTCTCAATCCCTCTCCACGGCTCTCTCTCAAGAGATTCCTTTCCACTTCAACCGCTTCTGAATGTCCCATCCTGGCCTCCACTGCTTCTTCTGTTGCTTCCCTTTTTGGAAACCAACTGCAGAATGGTGCCACTTCATTGCCATTCCATAATCGGCTACAGCTCCTTCAATGTCCACATAACAATACTGTTATTGCCTTCTTTCCAACTGGTTGCAACCACGATGAAGTTGGGTTCCTATTACTTTCTGTTCAAGAGAAGAATTTGGTTGCCATTGGAGACCACTTTAGTTCTGTCTACACTGCCAAAAAGCATTTGGGTCAGCGAATTGTGAGGATTTTGGTGAACCCAGTCATGGATTTGGGTAATTCTCCCAGTATCATTGGGTACTTGTTGGTTTCTGCTCTATATTCTGTGCATTGGTACTCTGTTAAAGTCAGCAAAAACAGTGATATCCCCACTCTGGTTTATATTGGTTGCAAGAATTTTAAGAGCTCTTCAGTTGTAGGTGCTTGTTGGAATCCACACTTGTCTAACGAGAGTGTGGCATTGTTGGAGAATGGTGGATTATTTTTGTTCAATATGGAATCTGACAGTTTTAATGGATATATTAGTGGCACTAGGTTGGCAGTAATTCAGGATGATCCCACTAATTCAAAGAAGCAAAAATGGTTGGGCTGTGAATTTAGTTGGCACCCGAGGATTTTAGTAGTTGCACGTTTTGATGCTGTATTTTTGGTTGATTTGAGATATGGTGAATGTAGATTGACTTGTTTAGCAATGATTGATATGTTTGGGGTGTATGCTCCTGTTGGGAAGGAAAGGTTCCGAGCTTTTTCTAAGGCAGTTTCCAATGACTTTCACTTTGTGCTGGTTTCTGACAGTATGTTAGTTCTTTGTGATGTACGCAAGCCATTGATGCCATTGTTACAATGGGCACATGGTCTTCATAAGCCATGTTATGTTGATGTGTTTAGATTGTCTGAATTGAGGGCAAACTCAAAGGATAATACAAACAAGTGGGCAACTCTGTCAGGTTTCGGTATTATAGCAGGATCATTTTGGAATTGTGAATTTAGTCTCTTTTGCTATGGGCCGCCTTTGCCTGCTTCTGAACGATCTATGGCTTCAGAGATTACAAAAACCTCAAAATCCATTTATGCATGGGAGCTGCCTTCAGATATTTTGTTGTCTGGTCATGATTGTAGGTGTGGAAGTTGTTCAGTAGGAGAAGAATTTTTTAAGGATTTACTTCCAAAATGGATTGATTGGCAGCAGAAGAAAGACATAGTGTTGGGCTTTGGTATCTTAAGCAGCGATATCTCTTCTTTAATATTTGAGCCAGATGATTCAGGTGGATTTACTCTGATTAGGCTCACGTCCTTGGGGAAGCTTGAATTGCAGAGATACTGCGCCTCATGGGGTTTGGTTAGAAAGTTAGAAGTAGCTCACAAACCTTCATTACTTTGTTTTGAAGGGAACCTTCTTCACTCTATGGGTAATGAGGAATACAAGTTTCCCAAGAGATTTAAGTACATCAACCTTGACTATCTCTATGCATATCTAAGTGGAAATCTTTCTCAAGTTGTCAATTCAAGCATGGAAAAGCCTTGCAAGGGACCTCGAGAGAAGGAATCTTTTGATATAGACATTCATGAAATTTTATGCAAGAAGTTGCAGATTTGTGGTTTCAATAGATTTAGAGTGTTACCCGCCATTAATATTGTTTTTAGTGATATGGACTCACCCTCAAGTGTACATGAAGTTGCTCTAAGGAGAATATGGGCGGGCTTGCCAGTAGAACTCCTACAACTTGCCTTTTCCAGTTACTCTGAAGTTCTTGAAGTGCTTTTGCACCAGAAGAAGGTCTCTTTGGAGTATTTAGCTGTTCCAGATAAATCTCAGTTGCCTCCATATTTCTTAAGGATGCCTTCAAGCCGCAGCACTAAGTGGTCACCTAAAGTGCAGCCTTGTGATGGTCTTGTGGGTCCTGTCCTTCCTCTCCCCATTTTACTCACACTTCATGGGTTTCGTAATGGTTGTCCCAGTTCACAGGAAGAAGTTGGTGGATTTTCATTTGAGGATGAACTTAGGATGCGATGCTCTGAAGTTGTGGAAGTAGCAAGGGAATTGGCTGTGTCAGACTTTCTGTCTGATCAAGATAACAATTACATCTCCCTTGCTGATGATAGAGAGCATTCCTTGGTTGATTCTACAAGACCAAAATCTTTCTGCTTATACCATCCAGTTGTAGATGAATGCTCTACCGAGAGCCACAGGGATACCAACTGTTTGTACAATTGTCACATGTTTGCTTCTATTCTTTCAAAATTGCATGAGGGAGTGCCAAAATGTAGTGACAAGGTGGAAGAGCTCTTTAATGATCTCTGCCCCATTGATTTGAAGATTGAAACTTCTGATATGAGCTTCAGCTCACAAGAGCTGAAAACATTTAACCTGTTGAAGAGGCGTCTGTCAAAATGGCAAGAACAATACAATCCTTATAAGGTATTCTATTCCCTCATTGATTTTTATGAGTGAGAAGCATGATTCATGTTGGTTTTATTTTTTCAATATATTAGTTTCTTTTCTCTGGAAGTTTGACCTCAAAGACACAAGCTACTTCTGTTCTCTGTAAGTAACTTTTGCATTTTATTATATTGATTTGACTTTCAATCTTCTTTTGGAGGTATCATCAGGATCCACATTTACTGCATTGATTCATTGCGTACTGTATTTATTTACTTTATATATTCTTCCATTCATATGTTTACATTTATAGTTTCTTTTAGGTTCATAATATATCTTTTGCATTTGGAATGTGCATGATGTGTAAATCCTAGTCATAGTCTATACTTGCTTAAGCATATATAAATATGGGTTCTAGTTTGGATGGTGGCAAGTCTTTTGGCTTTAGCATCATTTCAAAATTCTATGACTTCTTTGCCTTGAAGTATCAGAAATTTGATATGCACAAGTATTCTGGCTGTTATAAGATGTTGCATACTCAAAAATATGATACACAAGGAAGAACCCCCATTAAAAGCTATGTGAGTTCTGCAACCTTAACATTCCTACATATGTGTTACATGCTTTGGGCTGATTGGGAAAATAACATTAGTATGTGTGTCATTTTATCTTCAGGGCTGTTATTTTCTTGTGTGTTATGATCACACATTCAAGGCTTCATACTGTATTTGACTAATTGGATTTTATTAGATGGGGTACATGGAACCCAGACATGGATCTCTTGGGAAGTATTAGAGGTTGCAAAAGTGAGAACTTTACCCCCAATTATTTTTAACTTTCATCTCCAACGAAGAGAGACCCAAGAAAGTTGTTAAGAAAAGTTCAATTGGGTGTTGAGTCTTTTTTCTTTTTTATTTGGCTTTTTCGATTATGATTAATTGTTTTGTTTGGTTGCTATTAATTACTGGCGAAAGAATAATTAATATCAGGTTTTTGTTATTCTCTCTCTTTTTTTTAAGCAAAGGGATGACTTTTTAACTTAATTTAATGGGTTCCACATGAAGATTAATGAAGATTTTTGTGCATGTTTATTTTGGCAGGGAAGCATAATACAATGAGTGCTGCTAGTGAGACAGAAAGTGAAACTCTTGCTGACATTTCAAGGGAGGCATTAGACAAACTAGTAAGATGTGTCATGCATGTCAATCATTTGGGATCATTTGGGACCAATCTCAGGTATGATATACTTCTTTAGTCTTCTGGGCAAGTTACATATATATTGGTTTTTCCCCTGTGTGTGTTGCTGAAATTTGCATTGGGTATGCCTTTAAAGATAGAGTTTGGACCACTAAGTTTTCTTGATGTGCTGGCCTTCCTTCTGTGTCAACCTTGATTTGTCATGCACCTAGTTTGGCACTATTAATGGAGTTGGTTTGATTTATTCTATTGATAAGTTGGACAGATGATCCTCTAATGACTGGAAATCAAGAAATAAGTTCTGCTATTCCTTTCTGTTTACTGTTATTTCATGTTCAGGCAGAGAGTGTGGGCATTGTAGATTCAAGAGTTACTTGGTTGGTCAAGGTTGTACTAGAGATTCTATAGGAAGTGATCCCAGGAAAGTTCATGGAGCAAGGTCTGGGTATACCTTTTGGGACAGCAGCAAAGAAATGGATGAAATAGACTGGGAAGATGGCTCATCCCCTATATTGGATTCCATGGGTTCACATTCAGCGAAGGGCAATAAGCAGATGACTAATGAGGATAAGGTGAAATGAACTTGTTTCATTAGCACCTTATGCATGTCAATGATAATTTGTCACTCATTTACATATGGAATGTTGTTTTATTGACCCCTGCCAGAAGTGGCAGAGCTTGTCCATAATATTTACATACTTTGTCTGCGCTGGGGCGGGAATGATTGATGGTGCTTGTGATGATCCTCTTATTCAGGTGGTTTCTTTTACCTTCACACTCCTCCAGAGACTATTGTCTATTGATGCTGGATTATTTATTATACTATACCTCTTGAGGACATCCTAGTGTCTAGGCAATTGTCAACTTCTTAATTGAGGCACCCTGTCCTTTGACTTTCTTCCTGCTCTCTGTTATATGGTTATTGAGAAAGTAATGTTTGTTAAAAGGATTGCTTTGTGGATAATTTAAGTTGATGCATATTTTTCCTTTGGTGCATCTGGTATCTCATTATAAGAGCACCAGGTTAGCATTACCGATTCGGGGAAAATAGTCACTGCCATGCTACTTTCTGGTGGTGCAGAAGTTTTTGCTTTATCTGGAACATAAAAGGAAATCAGGAGCATGCTTCCTCACCTCAGGTCACAACTATAAGAATGGTAATCTCTAATTGGATTTGTGTAACCAACGCAATGCTATACATGTACAGCATTGGTGTTTTTAATAGTTGAAAATATCATTAATGCCTGGTGTTTATTGGAATTTCTCTTCGAAAACTGAGGAGACTGAGGAAATGTGGATTTTGTCCTTCGAATTGTTCACCATAATATCTTCCTAATATGGATTTGGGGCTTTGTAGGATTGTCATTACTGGTAGCATGTTCATGGGCTCATCTTTTGTAATGATTTTTATTGGCTGTATCTATCAAATATTAAGTATTCTATTCAATTTTGTGGATGATATATTTTCTGAGTGTCAGTACTCCCGAGTGAAGCATCTACTTAATAGCTCTGCTTTGTATGTGTTAGTTAAGTTTTGTTGTCTAAATTGCGAGGGCTATCGTTTTCATCTTTCTGTCTCTCTCGCGCATTGCATACTCATATTTGGAGAATTGGCACAATGATCACTCCTTGTTTGATTCAGTCCCAAGTTAATGGGAAAATGTTTTCAACATCATTCTTCTCTCATCTGAAAAGATTTTATTGTGATGCAGTCTTCATTACTTTCTCTTCAACCTACACACTTGTGCAAAATATCAGAGGTCTCAAAGCTTACTGCTAATGCTTTCTCCTATTGTCAGTTGGGTATGTTACATCCTTGCACTTCAGTGACTCTCCAGCATAGTAGTTAGATGAAACATTGGAGCTCTAATTTACATGGTGTCTTTCGATAAAACTTGCAGTTTCACAGTAACTTCCAATGTTAGAAGCTTAGTCAGGGAAAATAGATTGTTTAAGTCTGCTTTTAGCCTTTGCTCTTGAAAGTGGTGAAGGAATGTTGGAGGAGGTAATATCTTAATTATCTTATGCTTTAACTAGCTTCAACACCCTGGATATTTTGTGTACATTTAAATCTTGAAACCGGGAGAAGTAGTGTTTTGCTTATCCATCATTGAGCAACCTATAGTAGCAAGTCAGACGTGTTCGTAAGTTTACCTTTTGTGACTATGAGTACTTCTTTCTTCATAACCTCCTCAGAATGCGCATATGATTACGCAACTCTGTGTCTGATAACTTCCTCAGTAAGAATCCTGGTGACTGATTCCTGACTAACCAATTTGTGTTACTTTGTCTCATTAACCTTAGTTATGTATATAGGTTCAGCTACTATTTCAGTTGTCATGTGCAAGCTCCGACTAAATTCCTACCTTAGACAGCTGCTGCACCATCTCTCCTTTTTTTCTCTATTCATGCTTTAGATTGTGTAAGCCTGAATCTGATTTTTATTTACCATCGTCTTCTGTGTTGAATTTTGAGTACATTTCATGTTACTTATTAGCGTCAGATTGTTTAACTAGTAGTCGGATGTGGGGTAGACGCTGGTTGAGGTTCATGGACAATATTAAACCAACGACAGGGGACCCATCGTTGTCTGTGTATGCAATCATGTAATGCTTTTCCAAACTCTTTTGATACACTAAATTGTAAAGCTTCTCTTTGGTGTGCAAAACTGCCATGTGAAATATGCAACGTGGATTCCCATGATGGAACCATATTGCATCGGGGAAGGCCTTGATGATCTCCGAGACCAACTCATGAATCCCTGATTTTGCAGCTAATAGGAATGGATTGGGCAATAACATTTTGTCGTTTAAAATTTTTGTTTTTGCATTTTAAACAAACAAACATTTTGGTAAGTTGAAGAGCTCGCAGGTGGC
The DNA here is from genome assembly GCA_037832385.1 of Rhizophora apiculata. Classification (NCBI taxonomy): domain Eukaryota; kingdom Viridiplantae; phylum Streptophyta; class Magnoliopsida; order Malpighiales; family Rhizophoraceae; genus Rhizophora; species Rhizophora apiculata. The sequence goes on from CM075427.1 coordinate 4,292,464, forward strand.
ATCAGCTTTGTGTCATATATATGTTGCAAATCTGTCGGTTCATGTGGGGGATATTCAGGGTCTGCAGCAGCTTTCTCCACGTCCTTTTTGTGATGAACATCAACTTTTTCCACACAAATACGTAAGAAGACTGGGGCTTATTATTATTATTATTATCATTATTATCTAAAGACAATGAAAACTAGACTAGAACACACAAAAGAAAGCTCGATCAACAATCGTACATGTTGGTTAATTAGTCTCTAGCCATAAGAGCAATGATTGCAAGGCAACAAGTTAGGAATAGGGTTGCAACAATAAAGCATATAAATTATCATATTGGAAAAATATCGTTCTGTTAAATTCACATATAACTATGTTAAGAAAGCATCAATGTGCTTTATCCATCAATTAAAGGTAAGCACAAAATCACTTTTCTCACTAATGGATGACAAAGTTTTTGAGACATACATCTGTAACAACAAGCGTTGGAGAAAGTCGAGTTTGCTTCCACTGGAAAATGCACGAGGCTTCATCATCAAATGGTTATTTAAACTCGAGTCTCGGTAAAATGGTAGAGGGCTAAGGAGTTTTATGTATAAAGAAAAATTTAGGTGAATTCAAAAGTGATGGATATAATTAATCTCTATATTATATTATATATAAAATATTTTGAATTATATTAATATTTTATATATAAAATAAAAATTAATTATTTTTACTGAAATATATTATTTTCGAGACTTCATCGTAAACACGTCGGTTTGCAGGTAAGATTTCTCGGCAGGCGCTGTTGTTTTACCGAGCACAAGGGGAAAAGTAAGGCAATATCAATCAACCATAGGCTAGACATTGTAGGCACTAACGGATGTCTCCCTCCACTGACATGCATTTTATCCCCGTAAGGATTGTAGTAGTACACTTTTACAAAAAAGCCTCTGTAGCTATTGTTGCAGAATGCATGGTTTAATGAAATGAAGAGCTTCGATTCGCTAACCGATCTCCAGTATTTATACAAAAGATTGTTGCCCCCCCCCCCCCCCAACAATTGAATTATGCCTTTAGACAGTCTTTACCAACTGATTATTTCCTTGCGGTGTGCAGGATTACGCCTTAACAACTGCATTTCATCAGCGCCAATAATTTGATTATCCGTCCACACGTGATAGGAAACACTTTCTTTGTATAAAAAAAAAATACAAATAAAGACACACATATTCAACTCTTTCCCAAAATCGAGCTGATTCTCTCACGTGTCTTCAGGGGGGCGATGTTTGGTACCCACTCAAACAAAGGCTGACTGGTAATTTCAAAGGATGTTCTGCGTTTCACGCGGTTGTGACGGTGAAACCGAGCCGGTCTGTACTGAAAGAAGGGTTCTCTTTCCCGTATTGGACGCATAACACTGGCACACGAGTGAAGGGCGTCACTCGTCTACCTGTGCCAGAAATTGGGAATGCACAGGCCCTGAGAGCACAACAACAGTCACAAGCCCTTGCCATGTTTACGAGTCATGAAAAGGAAAAGTAATACGGCCTACCGAGAAATGTCTTAGTGATTAAGCACTTCAAGGCTTTTAAGATGAAAGGTCTTGAATTCTACAAATATATAATAATGAGACGCACAGTTAAAATATCAATTCACAGTCCAAAAACAATGACTCAAATTATAAACCTGACTTGATCAAACAGTTCTACAACCAAGAAATCGAGTGACTTTTATAAAGGTGCGGTCCACATGAATTAATAGAGTATGAAGTCAGCAGTGATGTTATAACGCTCACAAAAGCCAGACACGAAAAAGCTCTTAGAGTGCCCTAATTTTCTTTTTTCTTTTTTCTTTTTGGCGTAAAAAAAAAAAGAAAAAACATCACAAATATATTAATTTGACATAAATCTGCACTTATTAGAAAGTGGGCGTCAATGAGGAAGCTACTAGAGCTCGGGCCAATGAAGGGAAAAATGCACCCGAGTAACTCTCGCTTCGGGTAGTTACAATATCTAATAGTAAAATTATTTGTGTTCTTAAAATTAAATTTAGAACTTAAATATTAATTCAGATAGATAAAAAAAAAAGAAAGAAAAATTGTGACCTTTGGTAAGATGAGATTGAAATTGGTGGAACTTAGTCAAGAACGAAATTAAATCATGTAATATCATGTTGTTTCATGGGATCATGGTTAAAATCTCTTTTTTTGACTTCGGCACAAGACTTTCTCCTCGGCATCTTCCCTTCCCTTCATTTTTCAGGAAAAGTGCAACGCCTCGAGACCCTGTTGGAGAGCGTATTTGACGAATCATTCGGAAAAACACTCGGAACTTTCCTCTCAACGCGTCCAGGGTACTTAGGCAGTGTCACAATCAATCATTTTCTGGCTCCAAGAACGTTTGAAACTTAAAATTACTTTGGAAAATATTCATTAGACAATTCTGATGAATATAGTTAGAAATAACTAATAAAATAATATAATTTATTTTTTTTTCTTCTTATTATCTCATCCTTTTTCATTACAAAAAAAAAATTAACTAATAACACTTATTTGAAATATAAGAAATACATATCAATGATATCTTATTTTTTTATTACAGATAATTAAAGTTGTAAAAATTAAAAATTACTTCAATATTTTCTTAAAATTACTTATATCTTGCTACATAATAATGTTCTTTTCATCGTATTCTTTTTCATCCTTATGATTCTCTTTCAATTGAGAATAATTTTTGATGAAAGATAGTTTGACTATTATTTTTATGAATTAATAGAATAAAAGAAAATATATAAGAGTATGATATTTGATGCTAAATTCTAAATATTAATATTTATTTTTTAAATTAAAATATCTCATTTTCATAATTTTTTAATTTATTTGATAGTTAAAATACTTTCAGTTAGTAATTAATTATATTTAATTAAAATAGATGATAATATTTAAAATTAAATTAAAAATTTTAAAATATTTAAGATTATATTTTAAAAAAAAAAAATTAGAACAAAAAATAATAATGTTGCAGTAATTAGTTCCGGGTACTTTTATCCGATGAGCATGCCCCCCATATTGTTGTTGTGATTCACATGGAAGTTAGTGAGACGAGAAACTGCGATCAAACCCGTACATATACGGCGTGTATCGGCTGCCTTAACTCTTCAATTCATTTCATCCATGTACTCACTTCGATTATTAGGATTCTGTTGAGGATAAAATGACGTTGGAATTTCCCACTCAACGAGGTTTCTTGTTTTTCATAACGAATTTCAGTACATGCTCTTTATTTGAAGGGACGAGAATTTAGTACGAATCAAAAATTTATTGCGTGCGCGAAAGGCTACAGACCTTCTATCCCATCTGCACCTCTTGTCTTGTTCTTGCGACCCGCGTTGAAATCAGCAATCAAACCATTGAAGACGTGGAAGTGTGGACCAAAAGAATCTCTAACAAAGACTACATACCCGATCCTAAGATGACCAAGGCGGCCAGTGCCCTGTACGAAATGAACACGGCATGGCCACCCCGGTACGAGGTTCTAGCCAAGTGCCAGCTGCAATTAGTTTGGACATAAGCCATCAACCACCTTTCGTTGTCCAATAACTATTCTCCGAATCGGCTGCCCTCGTTTGTTGTTTTTTGGGTTTTTTTGTTTCTTTCTTGCACAAACGAAAGCAAAAAGTTCTCTCATCAATTTTTCGGTTAGCCGTGGAAAAGATCAGTACCCAATTCTCCATGTTACAATTATGAATTCCCAAGACACCATCCCTTCCAAAATCCATCACCAAGAAACAAAAACACCCACGAACCATTTTGTTAAAAATAAGATCTCTTTCAAGTTTCTAACAACGCTGACCAGGGCAGAACAAAGGCTTTAGTCCAAAAAAAAAAAAAAAAGTTCCAACAGAAAAACAAGAGCATATACTGCTGTTTGACCCATAGCACAGCAAAGACAGTATTAGTATCTAAACCTCAAATAACTGAGTCATGGTTTCTTTTAAGTCAAGTGCTCAATAGCGTATAAAGAAACACATGAAATGATAGAACAGAACGAGGTAAATGAACTCATTATTACTATTAAATACCAATTGTTCACTACGAAGCTAAAGTTAACCCAGAAAAACCTCAGCAACAAATACAATCATCCAATTCTACAGGCAGTTAACATGGCAGCGCACACACATTACCATAATAACACTCCCTCCCACCGATTCTACAGACACGGATACGACCACAAGGTGACACGGACAACTTCGTCATTGAGGAAAATGGGCTAATTGTGAACACTCACTTCAGGGGCCTTCACTTTTGGAGGCCGGCCCCTTGGCCTTCCACTCCCTGCTGTCATTGCAACCGTGGTGGTTGCACCACTACCGGTAATTCCTCCAGTGGGCCGTGCCATCTTCCGTGGCCTACCTCTTGGCCTTCCACTTCCCGTAGAAGCAACCTTTGGCTTGACCGGCTTTGGTGGTGCACTGGGGTCCTTTGGTGGACGGCCCCTAGGCCTAGCACGGGCAAGGACAGCACCCGGTGGTAATGGATCCTTTGCCTTAGGGGGCCTCCCACGGCCACGCCTTGGAGGTGCATTGGGATCTGCCTTCATATAGTTGTTTTTCCAAAAGACTAGCTCTCCAGTATCCTTCATTCTGTTAAGATTATGTGAAAGGATAGTCGAGTGGCTGGCTGGCAAGTCCCCATATTTCGATTCAATATATTTTGATATTGATGTCTTATTTGAGCCATTCTTCTCATTCAATGCTGCAATTGCTTGCAAAATCATCTACGCACAACAGCAGAACAAAAACCAAGTTAGAAAATGCCCGCCATATCCTTAGGAACAAGACAGCCAGCCAAAGAGTCAACAAAATTGTCAAATCTGTGAAATAATTTTAGGTACGCATCGAATTTGAATTAACGAAACCTAATCAATCAGCAGAAACCCAAGCACATATAATTTTCGTTTGACTTTCTACAAACAACTTCCTATACAATATGAAAATATTGGTAAGTGCTACAGACCAAGTTGGAGAAAAAGCATGATAAACACGAATTTGTGATCAACAAAACATAATTCACCTGTAGAGCAATTTATTGTCCTTTCCTGGAAAATAAAAATATTGAGAACTGAAAATTATCTAGAGCTCAACTTAACGAGGAAATGCAAGACCCTTATCCTTTCTCAACTAATGCAAGGATCCATAAAACACATGCAATGATATTTCAGCAGCAACAACACTCCCATGACTTTAAGATCACCTTAATAACACTAGAAGTAAGATAGACAAAGCCAATTCAAAATCTACAAGGGTTTCAAAACTAAGTTAAAAGTAAAAATATACTGGAATTTAGATTTTTCCTTCAACACAGACACCAGACGAGAAGAGGGTTCAAGAAAAGGGACAGAGGGAGCCAAAAAAAAAAAGAGAGGATTCTCTGGATTGTAAAGAAACCCAATTTTCCATTTCAATGTAACACCATTAACGTTGGTTACAAAACCAGAGACAGGAAAAATGAATCCACGAAAAAAAGAACAAAAAGTATAAACCAATCAAAGCTTTGTTTTCTCATTTTCAATTTTGGATAATGAAATGTGAAATGAGGGTTTCAATGAGAAAAATACAAGAAGATAAAAGAGCTTCAAAGTTATTACCTTTGATTAGAAAAGCTTAGGCAGAAAAAAAAAATCACAATTTTCTGAAAAGCAAATATAAATCATTACAATCCAAGTTCAGCTCTACTACAATCAGATAGATATTGGATCTTTGTCAAATTCCCAGAAACTTTTTTCCATTTTCCAACACCACCCAGAAAAAAAAAAAAAAAAAAAAAAACCAAACCCAAAAATTAAAAAAAAAAAAAATCTAGGAAGATAAGAAATGAAAGAAGAAAAAGTAGAGAATAATCTATATAAAAATAAAGCAAAAAAATTTAATTTCATCTTTCTCCCTCTCCTATTTTTTCTTTCCTTTCTCTTCCCTTTTCTGTTAGTTTTGTAGGGGGGGGGAGGGGAATTGATGCATGTACCTCATGGTAAGGAGGAAGTGATGGAGGCTTATTAACCTCTTCAGCTGCCATTAATTTTCCACACACACGCGCACGCACACACACACACACACACAGACAGATAGAGATAGAGAGAGAAAGTGAAAGGAAGCTTCTTGAAAGTCCAAGCTCTCTTGGTGACTGAATGAGTGAGTGAGTGAGTGAGTGAGAGAGTGAGTCCCCACAAAAGAAGAATAAGCTCCAACAACAACAGACAACAACAGTAGCAACAGCTTTAAATTTGTTTCAAAATCCTGTAAGAGAACTGTTTAGATTTATCTGTCCATCCCATCCATCCTTTGCCCCTCCAAGCAAAACAGGGCCCTTGCCTTTTTCTTTTTCCATCCCCTTACCCCCTCCTCCCCTCCTTTTTTTTTTTTTATTTTTTCACCACCACCCCCCCCTCCTTTTCTCCTTTTTCCCTTTATTTTAATTTTTGGGCCTTTTAGGTGAGGTAATAGACGGCCAGGAATCTTCTTGTGGATGACGATCGGATGGCTGAGGTCGCGTCATGATGGTGCAGATTAGATCGATGACGTGGCATGTCATAAAATATATGCTGTGTTTTCCTTTTCTCTAAAAATCACTTCAACTTGTTCTTACGGCGGATTGATTTTTTCTTTTTCTTTTTCTTTTTTTCTTTTTTTTTTTTTTTGGTTTTCTGATTTTAAAAAAATACAACTCATTATTTGGATTGCGTTTTTAATTGTCATCGCCCATCCATCTTTTTTTTTTTTTTTTAAAATATGTGAGTTGTCCCTCACTTTGGCCCTTTGCTTTGCTGCTAATAGCAAAAGCCTCGGTCCCCCCTATCCCCTCGTTAAAAAAGAAATTGCTATGGAATCTCAACAACTGCATAGTGTTTTTCCTTTTTTTTTTTTTTATAAAAAAAAATTAACATAAAGCTTTTGAACATTGCATATAGAATACAATTTGGAACATTACAGTCTTAATTAAAAAGATTATAGTTTTTTTTTTTAAAAAAATTGTTTTCATTTGTCTGTTAATAAAATGACAATGTTCCCTTAAAAAAATAAAATAAAAACAATACGACTAATTTCTGATGATTTAGGCCATCACATATGTTGTCTTTTTCCTCAATTTAAAATAATAATAATCGTACTTCTAAACATCGAATTAGAGTGTTTAGATCTGTAAAAACAATCTGCGTTTACTTGATGCATTGTGTGTAACTGGCAATGTTATTTCTTTTAACATGGTATTCCAAGAAGTTCCTTCCCGAGAAAAATCTTGCAGCTAAGCCCATGGACGCGTGTCCATGTAATAAAAAAAAGATATATTAAATTCAGAACGAAAATAATATATGTATATTGTTAGACAAAGTGTATGTCTTTTGCGTATTTTTCATTGTATTCTGATGTAATCAAGCCCTTTGTTTCTTTCAAACATCCCAAAGAGTTTGATGCCAAATGTTTTTTTTTTTTATTTTTCACATTAATCCTCGCGCTAAACCCAATTAAAAGATTAAGGGACTCTAGTGATTAAAAATTTAAAATTTTAATCTTGAAGAGAGAACGCAAAATTTATGGGAGTGAGAGAAATTGCCCCATTGTGCATTGTGATGTGTTTTTTGCAACCGCTTTTTACCCTTGCCCCGCTAGATGTGTTTTTCTTTTAAAAATTATAACTATGGAGCATCACAAGTTTCTGTTTTTCTTTTCTTTTTTTTTTTTATGTCCGCTACCAAATAAGTAAATAAATCCTATTCTTGCCTTGTGCCCCCCCCCCCCCGCCTGGGCCCCGTGGGCTTATCCCTCGTTGTAAGAATAAGATACACCGACGTTGAAAAAATTGGGAATTGATCGAATGTTTTCTTCGGTTCAGCTGTAAAAATAAAAAATAAGTATTGAAAAATTAAAAATAAAATTGAGAAAAACAAAATGGTTCATGATCCGAGCGATTGTGACTTAAAAATACAAAAAAATTATAATTATTTTGTCTAACTTGATTGAGTTATAAATTTTAGTAAAATTTATAATTGACTCAAAATTTATATTTAAATTTTTCATATAATCGTTAAAAATAAATTTATCATAATTAGGTCTCTATAGGTACTTATTTATAATTATTATTTCCAATTTTTTATAATATTAATTAATAAATATCATTTATAATTTAATGCCGGTAGTATAGTAGCTTAACCCTTGTTAACAGTTGGGTTCCAACAACATTGCATTCAGCGAGACCACCGCAAGAAGGCCCAACATCCGCAAACGCCGTCGGCATACGAGAATCGGAATTCGTCACACTTTCTTGCAGGTGCCCCTCACGGGTTGCCTTTAAGCTTGGAACTTTATCATATCATCAACCTTTGGAATTCCTTGGCAACTGAGGTTGTCACTGGCCATCATCATCCCACGTAGGAGTTTTGTAGTAAATTTGTGTATGGTCTACACGATTGACGCTTGCATGGTATCAACTCCATTATTTTCAGAAAAAAAAAGAAAAAAGAAGATTAGAATTATGAAAAATTAATTTTTTTTTTTATAGAAGAGATTGAATCAACAACCAACCCTTCCCCCCTCCAAAAAAAAAAAAAAGAAGCTTGTGTTATAAAAAAAAAAAAAAGAAAAAAAAAAATATCACTGGTCATTGCATGGACCAGAGATTGAGCTCGTAAGTTTCAAATTCCGAGGCATCATTGTTTACAAAGTGAATTTATTGACAATCACCGTATCACTTTGTTGGGTTACGTTTTGATGTCTACGTGAGTCACAATCCAAGTGGTCAACTTCCTGTCCTTGTTTGGCCATATCAGCAAAACTTCATTGGTACCCCTCAGCTTTTATTGCCAAAGCCATTATGTGGTCGTAAACGTTGGACCAAGTAGCTTGATTTGATCCCCAAACGTTTATTGTAATTAAATGGGTCCTCGTACTTCCATTTATTTCACATCTATTTTACATTTTTGAGTTTAGTACTTTGCATGCAATCTAGTCTATTTTCGTTGATCTTTTTCCATATAATTATTGTTACAGTTTGGTAAAACACCAGCCCAAGCTAAGCGTTCGACAGTCTGCATTCCCAAGGCCTTTGCAATAGTTGGCGGCTAGTCTGCTACAAGAACTCAAAACTGGTCTTGAAATATTATGTCCCTGCGCTATTAATGCAAGTATGGCTACAGATGTATGTCTTAAAAGATGGGAGCATGGTCCTAGAGCTTTCTTTAGCTTTTTAAAGTTCATTCCTGGATTTGTAGAAACACCATTATCTGGGGTCTCCGAATAGTCAACAGATGTTGCCATTTGAGTGCTTGATCTTGACCAAGCAGGCCGATGTGAATACGATGATGGGATGCGGTGGTAAAACAAATTGCAACCAAATTTTGGGATTCACAGTGCCACTGACATGTGAGGGTGGTCCGTGCATGCTTGGTGCTTGCAACTCGAATGCACCCCACTTGGGCATCACTATTTCTCAATAGCTTATTGATGAATTGAGGTGGGACCGTTCCGTAGGAAATTTTGAAGAGTCCTACATAGCGTCATACTTTTGTGTTCCAAATCAAAAGGAGACGAGATGATGCCTAATACAAGCCTCCATTGAAGTGCAAACTGATGCAAATCTTTGGCAGAAACAAAGGCCAAATCTTAGGAATGGAATGACTTGACTGAAAGAAAACAAACTTTGATTCAATCCTCTTGGTGTTCTCTTCCTCCGCTAGATGACCACCCAGAACGTGATCACTGGACTTAAAATTAGCGATAATTGCTTCTATAATTCTGGAGAGACCCAAAAGGGCAAGAGAATTGTGCAAACCTGTTCCATTACAATTGAACAAATTGCTTCTGGTAATCACTGGATTACTCTACAGCTCTTTAGACCTACATATGGATATCTATGGTGTTTGAGTGTTGAATGCATGTCAATCTGTATTTGAGTCATTCTGGTTTTGCTTGGTCATCCACTTCCTCTGCTGGGTTTAGATTCATTGTAAATCTCCAGCTGTCTCCTTCCTCTATTTCCCACTGTTTCTTCAGTTCATAAATTGCTTTGGATGCTGCAGCAGCAATTGCTGGGTTTCTGTCTTCTGCAAGTCTCTGCCAGGAAAGTTACATAATAAGTGCAACTTACTGCCATTATGGAAAAAACAACAAAGATCATTTGTATAGTATTTTGGCTGAAGAACAAAACTACCTGCAATGCTCCCATGCCTGCGTTACCAAGCGTCCACATGGAAGGGGCTGTTGCGAGTGCATTGGCCAATGCTTGTCTGCACCATTGAAATTTAGTCCACCAATAACCCAAAAAAAGAGCAAATGTATGAAGGAATCTTTGCATATTAGGAAACCAGAACAATGCAAGCTCTTATAGTAAAAAAGGCCTACCTAGTATTGACATCAGGAGAACTTGAACACTCCGCTAGCAACGATACGCTGCTTTTACCATCCATAGCATCTAGGTCTATTAGAGTTGTAATTAACAACTCAAGCTACTCCAGAAAGAAAAGAACAGGTAAATAACAAAGCATTGTATTCATATTTAACATGAATCATTGAACTGTATGTAGTTCAAACCTCTTCAGGATCAGTATAGTCTACTCCATCAGCCTCAGAGAGTGCAGATGCCATCCTCCAGTAAGCTTCCTGTGCAAAAGAATATACAAATATATGTGATGGCACAAACTTAAAGACACCTGACAGAGTTGATGGGATAATTGCATTACTATGGGAACAAAGAGGACCTGAATAGCAGTAATGCGGTCAGTAGACACTTCTCCAGGGAAGACATCTAAAGTCCTTCCATTTTTCTCGAGCATTATATGTCCAAGCACATTGTTATCTGATAGTGAGCCTTTTTCCTTACCCAGAGGACTGACAACCAGTCACATGTGAGAGATTACTTAATTGGGGATGAGATTTTCAGATCAATCAATGAGAGAGATGAAATATGAAAGGCTGCAGGAATTAGAACATTGTCTACAGGAGAACTTACAATTTATACATCTTGCTCACCATCAAATCATGGATATTCTTGACAAACTGAGCAGCCACAAATTTTCAAAAAAAAAAAAGGAATGAATCTTTTCTGAAAAGGAGTTAAAACATCTTATAAAATTGCATTTTTGTATGTCATCACAACTACGAAGATGACCTTAAAACATAGAACTACAATAAAAATAAAATTATCCCATAAAAAGGGCATGGAATAATGATCAAATATATGCAGCTTAACTCCTGTCATTACAAAGAGAGTCAACAAAGAGATGATCCTACCAATTACCTGGAACCTGTGTAAACTTATCAGTATTGCAAATTCAATCACTAAATGGCTTACCTCTAAAGCCATTAGTGCATCTTCCATTGCACGCTGCTTTGCACGGAAGTCAGCACGGCGCAAATCAGCCTGTTTTAAAAGGTAGATTTGTTGCTTTGAGAAAACAACAAAATACTTAATGATACGCACAAAATTAATGTTTAAACATAAAAATTTAGAAGTAAACAGCTTCCTCTGTGCACAAGTGACTATATGCACAGCATCTATACCTCCCTTTGCTTACTTAAATTTAGAAACTCATCTGCTTACTGTACAATATATATACTTTCTTCTGAGAACCAAAATTCCTCCTCATTCCTCACCCTAAGCCATTTAAACTTATGATCTTTCTGGCAGACCTGTCTCTGATCTCTTTCTTGTTTTGAGCAATTCTCCGAAGCATGGCATGCTGAGACCACCAAAGTCAGGCTTTTCTGAAAGCTTCTTTGGCACTTTAATACTTTAATAAGACTCGCCAAGTTAAATGCATGCACTGGCATATATTTTCAAACCTGCAGTGTGATGGCCCATACCCAAGTGTAATAAACTATTTGTGATGTAAAATCCTTGTTCGTGACATACAAGTTAAACACTCAACACCTGCGTATAATGGCTGTATACTCAAAGCATAATGAATGGTCTGTTTCATAAAATCCTTGATTGTGACATAAAAGCTAAACATTCAACAACACTCGACACTCTTATATTGACACAAACTTACATTTAGCTCTCCACCTGCAATAAAACCTATGAGACAAATGCTAATGAAACCAATTCCACATCCCTAAATGACCAACCGAGATATGCAACTTTGTAACTTTCATACAGCCTAATGACACCTGCTTTTGCCTAGATTATCTTTTGAGTAACCTTGTCCCATCCATATTTTTTCCAATCAATTATTCCTGCAAAAGAAGTCTGCTGCTTCATTCCTCAAAAACATAACATATAACTCAAATGAGAGCTGTCATCATAGTCGTCCAAATTCCAAAGGAAAGACTGCAAAATATCCAGCTATCTGCTGTATCCTTACAAACGGCTGTCTTGTTGACCATGTTTTAGATGTTCTCTCAGGTGTTAGACTGTCCCGAAACATGAAGTGCAAACTTCTTTTCTCCTCTGGGTGTCAGCTGTATGGTACATTGGAATGTCTAAACTTTTCCTTTTCTTTGACAAGATTGTTATACAACTTATTTTGTTTCTTATGAATCATGATTCTTTTTGCTTATCTGCATTTATTTGGTCATTTTATCTGATCAGTTATTAAACTTTTTAGCTAATTTTGTTTGTTTAATGAAGCACAGGTTGATATATATGAGCTTCATTAGATTAAACTTGGAGTCTCATCATATAAGGAAAGCCAAGAAAATTCATATCAAATATGCATTAAATTGCAGAGAATTAAGCAAGCATGTATAACATAAAGAAAGTGTGTCTTTGTCAATGCGGTCCTAAAACCCCACAACTAATGAATTGAAGGAAAAGTGCTTGAAAATAACAGAGAGAAACACACACAGGTACCTCTAAAGCGCCATCACTCCAATGCTTATCAGCAGCATTTTTCAATCTAGACTGAGCCTTGTCCTTTAAGATCTGTAGAATAATATGATTTTTCAACAAAAACATTTATTGGAGAGACAAAACACTACTTTCCTTCAATGTTCAAGTAAACATTGAACTTTGAGCTATGCATACAGTTGCAATTTGATGGAGATGTTCAGCTTTCTTCTTCACATCACGATCAATTTTTTCAGTATCCTCTCTAACCCGAGCTAGGCACCAAACATGACAGACATCATGTCAAATGCGATGCTGGAGCAGCCTCTTGAACTTTGAGGTAAAAGAACTTACCATCAAGTTTAAGAAACTCAGACCCAAGAATAGCAACATCTTTACGTGCACGAGCATCCAATCTCATAATGCCACTAAATAAAGTAGGGAAATAATGAGCAGAGATCCCAATGAACATGATATGTGGTTAATAAAGGCTTCAATGCTGAGACTGTATGCATGGAAAAAGCCAAGACAATGTTGATCCAATGCTTCAAGCCATGACTATGAAAATTTCAGCAAATTACTTGTTTCAGAAGATTAAAGGGAAAAAACAAATATATTTTCAAACATGTGTAAGTGGCTGTCGTTGAATTCAAGATATGAGTTTAATAAAGGACCCAAAATGTCGGACAGTGTGTGCGAATTCAATACATCAAGCCAAAACTATGAAAAATTTCTGCAAATTACTTGATACATGAGAGAGACTTTAAATAATAGATAAAAGTTTTAAGACCACATAAGTGGCCAAAATTTTATTTCTTCAAATTCATGGCTTTTGCAACTCCTGAATCATTCATCAAAATCTGAAGTGTCATAATTTGAAAATTCGAGATTCTCCAAAGATGGGTTCACAGTAACAGTTGTAACGTGAATGGATTGATAATATTTATGGGAAGGTCTATTGCATGAAACATCAAATAGAGTAAACACGTTACCGTGAAAGTAAGATGATGTCATTACGAGCCCTTTCATTTACGAACTTTGCATCATTGCATACATATTTACAAGCCTCAGCCAATGCCTGGCTAGAGTGAATAATTCTCCTATGCATTACTGGATGCTCAACTTCCTCTTGTCCAAATCTTCCACTGATGCATGACAGTATATTAGGATCAGATTTCAAATTTAAACATTGCTTTAAATCAAAAGATGCATATATCAACAGGCAAGAACAGAAACAAGACAATAGAAGTACCACCAAGGGAAAATGCCGAATTGAGCAAGTGTTATTTGGCATGTGTGGAAATATCTCATCCAGTGGGATGGAAGGATGGCCACAAAAAATGTGACTACGTATAATTGCTGGATGAAACAGGAACAGGAACATCCTGTTGAAAGAAGCGTGTGAAATCATGTATTCATGCTTTTACTTAACTAATGGCCTTATATGATTGAACATTCTTTTAAAGCTTTCTTTATATACTTTCCCAAGGCATACAGCCCCAAACTTTCAATGATTCTTGCTCCACCAGTTAATTTTGTCACTTCCAGTTTCTACAACTTTTAAGATAACTGTCATCAACACTGAAGCCTCAAAACCAAACAAAATCTCAATCTTTACATATAAAAACTCATGAAAAATACCCACAACATACACAACATAGTTTGCAGCACTTTTTGCTTGTTTCACTTGAAGCATATTCAAATGTAATTCTATATCTATATTTTAGTTATCAACCCACATTGACTTTTTAATGCACAATCTTTCTCCTCATTTGTTAAAAATATTTTTGGACATGTATCACAATGAAGTTGCCCCCATCGGGTATCGTCTGTGCATTGACAGAAGAAACTAGCCTTAAATACTTTGAGATGTGCTAATAAACACAAATGATGCTCAAAACCAGCTTAAAGCATTGGCAAGTTTTTGTTTCATTGCATTTGGTCCTCAGTGCTTCTGTCAAATTTGTCCAAGGATTTCCTTTTCATTGAAAAATTTTGAAACAGAATATCCTTGAGCCCCTCCACTCTTCAACTGAAGTCAAGGCCAATAGATGATAGCACAGGTTTCTCAAAAAGTGACATGATCAAATATTTTCCACATGTCTATAATCAGGAACTACTCTGTATGATTATTAATAACACATGGATCACTATTCACAACTCATATGGGATGCAAAATCTACTAAAAAACTAGACTGAAATAGAAAGAGAAATATCTAATGATAAAATGACTAGAATTACTTTCATTAGTACTTGAACAATACTGAAAAGAACTACCTCCAATGCATAAACAATCTGGAGGATTGGAAAGGAAATACCTATTAGTAATTTGAAAAATCTGCAAATGATGAACTTCAAGCAGTGATTAACACATCACCTGGTGCATTCTGCCTCTTCGGTTTTATGAGTCCCCATAGAAAGGCATAACTTGGAAGATCTCCAAGAGCCAATAAAAGTTACTGGTTGTCCATGTGTACCCCATAATCCTTCACCAGAAAAGCTTAATGTCTCTGTCGATAGATATGCACTATTTAATTGCCGAAGCTTGATTTTTTGATTTATTTGATGTAGTTTACTTTGCTGCAGGGGCTTGGCAAAAGAATATATTGTTCCATCTGATCTAGGAGCAGTTTTCCTCTGATTCACAAAAGCATTGCTGGAGACCTTACTTGCACCAATTTCCATGGGAGAGATCAAGACAAGAATGAAGTGATACCAGCCAGCATATCACTCACAAAGCTTCAAAGCTTAAGTGATAACAAAAATGCCATTATGTGTTAAATATTGCATATTCATTTGTAGAGGACAAACATAAGAAAAGAAAACTTCCTATAGCTTGCATCTTTATGTATGTAATGCCAAGGCATGATGACCACAAACTTCATTACCTCAAATAGACTTAATAATAATATGCAACATGCATATAAACCATGACAGCAAACACAAAAGTAACAAATCAGAATATAACATATCAATGTTGGTGATATGAACATGGTACCATTCCTCTCCCACTCCTCCCTGTTAGCATGCAACATGACTAAACCTAAACCAAGAAGATGCACCTAATGCATGGCACCATCAAGCTTGAACTAGTCAAGTAGGTTGCAAAAGGCTGAACTAAATCAATAGATCATCAATGAGGTCGAATCATGTGGCTAAACTGAGGTTAAGTTATAAAGGGAGCCAATTCAGACAAAGATGGGTGAACTAGGCTTTGACAATTGATTTTACTTAGCCAGATGAAAGTGGGAGTGGATTGGCATTCATGGCATATTTCAAGCTTAAAATGATGTTTTCTTTTAGGAGAGGCTGAATGTCCTCCTTTTGTTGGCAATTAAGGTTAAAGAAGCTGTCTAGATGCATCAGGAAGAGACTTTGAACATCTTCGTCCATCTTGTAAAGTTTTATCTATGCTTCCATTGATTTATGGAATCATATTTTCTAGAAGATTATTAATGTCACAACTCGCAAACTCAAGAGACCATAAAGACCAAAAGTTTGATATCATGCTGTCTGCTAAGACTGAGAATGCAGTAACCAGAGTTCAGAGGGAAACATCATAAGATTCACCGAACCTTTTTGTTCTTATCAATCACTTTTGACCAACATTGTGGATGAAACTACTAGTAACAATTAGCTCTTCCTTATTATTATTAAAATGCAGTATCAACCCATTCTTATATTTACCAACCCCATTATGATCATTTTTACGTACACAAACTTATTATTATTATTATTATTATTTTGTTTTCAGGCATGACAGCCGACTGGTTTTAAAAAGCATATTCAATCCATAAACCAAATGTTGAGCATAATCCATCAGCCTGTTAATATTAAATTATGGGGTCCTATGTTAAGAGCATTCTGAAACCTTCCCAGATGAAATTAATCAAAGAACCTCAAAATTTCTGCCAGGAAAGTCATTCCCGATTTCCCCAGAATCAAGTCACCATAAAAGTGTCAGCGAAAGATTTTATAATCCAAAGGCAAAAATGCTACCACAGTGATGCAAATTTCACACAAACTGTGAAAGATTCTTCCACCATATGAGAATTCAACCACCAAATAACAAGTAAACTGAGTTTAACGTGACCCAATACAATCAATTCCAAGAAACTTCTGTTCTAATTTCTAACTAAAGGCAAAGCTAAAGCCACCGATCTAGATTCAACAGTCAAGACGGTAACTTTTAAACATACAAAACTATACGATAGCATAGAGATGCATAAGAATCCCACATAGGAAAACGGTAGAAAGAGATCATATCCAAGTGAGACTCAGCTTCCAGAGCAAGAATAGAAGGATGAAGCAACAACAAATAATCAGATTAGAAAAGCAAAAGGAATGCAGAGAAGCTGGTGAGAGTGGCTAACCTGAATGAAATGACCAGCTGACCCTTCTACCGTCCAGAGTAGGTAGAACGTTGAAATGAGAGCTGTAGCTATATGTAGTGCAGTTGGTGACAGGTGAGAGAGTGGACCAGGACCATTGAATTTTGGAAAACGGAAGGAGAAATTGCAGCCACAGGCTTAGCCTGTGGCCTTGGTAAAAGGCCAACACCAAAACACAAAGTCGAGAGCAAACAAAAGAACAGGGCAGGGAATTATCCGGGTTTGTTTTGTGTCGCTTTCCAGAATTTAATGAAAATAGTTTTTGGTTGGGTGTGCCACAAGGCTCACTACTCTCTAGAGTCTCCAGCAGGCTTCACCACTAGAATCATATGTTGTGCCTGTCTTGTCTATCTTGATTGCCATCTGGCTTCTATGTGAAATGGGACGGCTCAATGAATCTTGAAAATCTTCCCAAGTGATACTTAAGTGATGATATAATCCACCTCTTGCATTAATTCGAGTTTTAGTTTTCATACTAGCCTATTTTTTACAATAAAATAAAAAAAATATTAAAAATATGTTGTAAATTTTAAATTTATTAATATTAAAATTAAATAAAAAAATTGTTTAAATTTAATTTACCCTAATTTTGAAGGGGCTGGGGCCTACTTACACGCAAGATTACAAGAACTCAATCACTCTGAGAATTTTTCAGTTTGGGGTCTCGATGACTCGCTTTTGATACAATCGAGACGATACACTTATTATATATAGCTAATAAAACATAGCCTTTATTTGGTGGAACAAACGTTAAGTTAAGATGTCCAAACTGTCCTGTTAATACACCACGTTGTATTAATTAAGAATTTAAATTTTTATTTTTAAAATTTTAAAGAATATAAAAATTATATTTTTTTTTTTAAAAAAGAAAGAGATATTCTCTAAAAAAAAAAAAAAAACTATTCGCAAAAGGGCAGGGAACAAAATGCAGTTGTAGGGAGCACGGGCACATGGTTTTATGGCAAATGGTGCCAAAAGAATTAGGAGACCAATAAATTATAAATTGTTAAAAACAGCTGTAAAAATGCATTTCTAATTTTCTAACTTAAAAACCAATAATTAAAAAAAAAAAAATCCTCTCAATGTGAATTCAAACATAAATATTGAAAAGTTTGAGGAAGGTGAGATTTGAACCATTGTTATTTCAAGATGTTTGCTCATGTAACCATCCATCTAAATTACTATTTGCTAAGTGACACCCACCGCACGAGGCCAAATTTGGGGTTTTCTCGAAGAATTTTTAAGTCAATCAATTGGATATATTCCCAACTGGAGACAATTTCTGAAGAACCGTTTTTGACCATAATACATAAACCCAAATGCATAACAGATAATATAACGCTTAATAACCCTTTTTTCAAGGTGTCAAACGAAGTTGCATCAAGCTGGGCTAATTGGAATCAAATGATACACATATAAATCTAGCTAGGTTGCATGTTTAATTATAATATTGCTGCTTCTTTTTTTCTTTTTTCTTTTTTCTTTTTTTAAAAAAAATTTTCTAGTCATTATGCTTTCTCAATATAGGGACAAGTCCTGGGCCAAAATTAATAACAAAAATCCAATCCTAGGCTTCTTTAGTTTTCAACTTTCAGGGGCACGCGTGTCCTGTTTCCTTGGGGTTCCAGTTATTGTAACAAGGGCACACCTCCTTGTTACCATAAGTGCCAGGAGGAACACACAGGCATTTGGAGCAGCACTTCAGGCAGAAGAACATGCATGGCTTCTTCTGTGATGTCGCCGAGCATCGATAGGTGCATCTTGGATTGCAATCTGGTCAATCACGATAAGTCAATCTAATTAATGATCGCAATGCTGCAATGTAACTAAAACTCTATCTTTGAAGTATCTAATTCTAACCCAAACAATGAAAATATATAATTTGTGGAAATAAGAAAAACTACCCATGTATTCCATAGCTCAATATGCAGTAAATGTCCCCAAACCCACCTTTTATGTTGCTTCAAGAATATATCTTGATGCCTAATTCTAAAGTCCTCACATTTATTATTGGGTTACCATACTTTTGCTTTGATTGGAGTTTGGTTAAAGGTCAAAGATGATTACACTTTTTTAATGCCTCTTAGTTCTTCAGGAAGTGGAAAGCAGCAGGTCAACATTGCCTGCTTTTTTACACTGTACACACCTATGGACTGATTGATTTGATTTAGCATGTATCTATGTGATGAAATTGATCCCCCTCCCCACAAAAGACATGAATGTGGATGTGTTTGTATATGTATGAATGTATAATTTTGTTTACCCGAGGGATGGAGCTTAGCACCGTAAGCCTGTTCATGGTTCAGAAAGACAGAAATGAGGATTAAGCACAAACACAACCAATTAAATCAGACATACGATGATATTTATGAGAAAAGAATTGACCAATGTACATGCATACCTCAGGGAATGCAAGCAAAAGCAGCGGAGACAGGACCACCAAAAGAGAACAGCACTCAATGCCATTGCTAGCCATGTTGCTTCCTCAATTCTCCGTCCCCTTCTGCTCCTGTTGTCCACCCAAAATACTTTTCACTTCACAGACAACTCGATAGAAGGGGGGCTATTGGGAATTCTGTGAAGAGAAGTGAAGGGATGAGTAGTATATTTATAGCCCATTTCTTATATTTATCAACCACATTATGACCATTTTTACATACACAAACTTACTACTACTATTATTATTATTATTTTGTTTACAGGCATGACACCCGAATGGTTTTAAAAAGCATATTCAATCCATAAGACAAATGTTGAGCATAATCCATCAAGAATCATCCCCTGCAAGCGGCCTGTTAATATTAAATTATGGGGTCCTATGTTAAGAGCATTCTGAAACCTTCCCAGATGAAATTAATCGAAGAACCTCAAAATTTCTGCCAGGAAAGTCATTCCCGATTCCCCCAGGATCAGGTCACCATAAAATTGTCAGCGAAAGATTTTATAATCCCAAGGCAAAAAGAGATTAATGCGTGATGCAAATTTGACACAAATTGTGAAAGATTCTTCCACCATATGAGAATTCAACCACCAAATAACAAGTAAACTGAGTTTAACGTGATCCAATACAACCAATTCCAAGAAACATCTGTTCTAATTTCTAACTAAAGGCAAAGCTAAAGCCACTGATCTAGATTCAACAGTCAAGACGGTAACTTTTAAACATACAAAACTATACGATAGCACAGAGATGCATAAGAAGCCCACATGGGAAAACGGTAGAAAGAGATCATATCCAAGTGAGGCCCAGCTTCCAGAGCAAGAATAGAAGGATGAAGCAACAACAAATAATAAGATTAGAAAAGCAAAAGGAATGCAGAGAAGCTGGTGAGAGTGGCTAACCTGAATGAAATGGCCAGCTGACCCTTCTACCGTCCAGAGTAGGTAGAACGTTGGAATGAGAGCTGTATGTCACGTGGACACTAAATCCAACCCGTCTAGCAAGTGAGAAGATAAATATTGGAGGCTAAATTAAGTCTCTCCGGCTTGTCAACATTACCTAACCCCTAAATTCAAGGAGTAGAAGATTTTAGAAGACTGTTAAAATATCTGAAAAAATCTCATTTAGAGACTTCCAGTAAAAATCAGTAAAAATATTCACCTAAAATTTTTTAAAAAATTTCTTTAGATATTTTTTTTAAAATATTTATTATATATATTCTAAATAATCATTTGTAGTTACACATTAAAAAGATAAAGTAATTATAAATAGACTATTTCTCTCACTTATAAAGATATTTTTGCATACTTAATATAAGTTTACTTGTAAATCTCTATTGTACTCTCTCTACAGCAGCAATTGTAAGTTTTTACTTGTCGCACAATGTTTTCGCTGATTCTCTCAAACGTTCAAAGCCTAACTCGGTGACATATAGCTATACGTAGTGCAGCTGGTGGCAGGTAAGAGAGTGGACCAGGACCATTGAACTTTGGAAAATGGAAGGAGAAATTGCAGCCGCGGGCTTAGCCTGTGGCCTTGGTAAAAGGCCAACACCAAAACACAAAGTCGAGAGCAAAGAAAAGAACAGGACAGGGAATTATATGGGTTTGTTTTGTGTCGCTTTCCAGAATTTAATGAAAATAGTTTTTGGTTGGATGTGCCGCAAGGCTCACTACTCTCTAGAGTCTCCAGCAGGCTTCACCGCCAGAATCATATGTTGTGCCTGTCTTGGCTATCTTAATTGCCATCTGGCTTCTATGTGAAATGGGACGGCTCAATGAATCTTGAATATCTTCCGAAGCGATTCTTCAGTGGTGATATAATCTTTCTTTTATATTGATTCGAGGTTAAATTTTCGTATTAACTTATTTTTAATATAAAATAAAAATAATGTTAAAAATGTATTATAAATTTTAAATTTATTAATATTAAAATTAAATGAGAAAGAATCATGTTTAAATTTTCAGTTTCGATCACAATGATTTGTTTTTGATAAAATCGAGATGGTACACTTATTATAGCTAATAAAACATAGCCTTAATTGGGTGGAACGAACATTAAGCTAAGACATCCAAACTGTCCTGTTTAAAAATTTAAATTTTTAAATTTTAAAAATTATAAAATCTATTAAAAAATAAAAGAGATATTCTCATTCCAGATGGTCGACGATGGGATGCGTAAAAAAAAAAAAAGAGAAGGGTGGTGTAGCGGGGGAAATGGAGTTGTGGGGAGTACGGGCACATGGTTTTATGGCAACTGGTACCAAAACAAATTAGGAGACCAATAAATTAAAAATTGCTAAAAACACCTGTAAATGCAACCCAAAAAAAGAAAAAAAGAAAAATCCTCTCAATGTGAATTCAACCCTAATAGTAAGTCGATCAATTGGATACATTCCAATTTATCAGAAAAATTCAGTTAGATATGTTGCCGTGGGGAAATTGGATTTTTGATCTAATTGACAAGGCATAGGTTCATAGGATTTTAAGACCCAATATTCTCTATAAGCGTTAAGAATGTACCCTAATTGGTTTTTTAAATTGTATATAAATGAAATTCAACCAACCCATATCGGGGAATTTGAAAATTAGGATTTGTTTTGAGATATTTTAACATTGGGGGTCGCACCAATCGTTTTGCCCAATTAAAATTGCTAAATTCAAACGATTCCTAGACCTCCTTCACGGTTCTTACCGAATTCTGAGACAATTAATTGAAATAAATATTCTGGATTCCATAGCCGAAATTAAAAAGTCAAAAGAGGAAATCTAATTAAAGTGCCAACCCCATGACAGGATCAACTATTTCCGAAGAAACGTTTTTGACCACAATACATAAACCCAAATGCATACCAGATAACGTAACGATTAATAACCCTTGGTGTCCAAAGATGTTGCATCAACGTGGGCTAATCGGAATCAAATGATACATATAAATCTTGGTTGCACGTTTAATTATAATATTGCTGTTTCTTTTTTTTTAAAAATTTTTTTTTATCTTTATGCTTTCTCAATATAGGGACAAATCCTGGCCCATAATTAATAGCAAAAATCCAATACTAGGCTTCTTTAGTTTTCAACTTTCAGGGGCATTTGGGTCCTCCTTCCTTGGTCTTCCAGTTATTGTAACAAGGGCACACTTCCTTGTTACCATAAGTGCCAGGAGGAACACACAGGCATTTGGAGCAGCACTTCAGGCAGAAGAACATGCATGGCTTCTTGTGTGATGTTGCCGAGCATCGATAAGTGCATCTTGGATTGCAGTCTGGTCAATCACGATAAATCAATCTAATTAATGATTGCAATGCTGCAATGTAACTAAAACTCTATCTTGGAAGTATTGATTCTAACCCAAACAACGAAAATATATAATTTGTGGAAATAAGAAAAGCTACCCATGTATTTCATTTAGCATATGTCTATGTGATGAAATTAATCCCCCTCCCCACAAAAGAAAATCTCTTAGACTTGAATGTGGATGTGTTTGTATATGCATGAATGTATAATTTTGTTTACCTGAGGGATGGAGCTTAGCACCATAAGCCTGTTCATGGTTCAAAAAGACAGAAATGAGGATTAAGCACAAACACAACCAATTAAATCAGACAGACGATAATATTTATGAGAAAAGAATTGACCAATGTACATGCATACCTCAGGGAATGCAAGCAAAAGCAGCAGAGACAGGACCACCAAAAGAGAACTGAACTTGATGCCATTGCTAGCCATGTTGCTTCCTTAATTCTCTGTCTCCCTCTGCTCTTGTTGTCCACCCAAAACACTTTTCGCTCCACAGACAACTCGATAGAGGGGGTTGGGGGGGGGGGGGGCGTTATTGGGAATTCTGTGAAGAGAAGTGAAGGGATGAATGGTATATTTGTAGTGGGGGGGTGCCTCAAAAAAATCGGTGGAGTGATCAAGTTGATTGTGAATGGTTTAAGGCGTGAATGTTGGGGGAGTCGCACTCCAAGCCAAAATCACCGCTTGGGATTTCGAACAAAAGCATAACGAGCGTTAAAAGCGGCGGATTTGGCGTTTTCTTTGGTTTCCTTCTAGTATTTTGTCAACTTTGTCATGGTTGTTATGCTCTTTCCTTTTTTTGTCCTTTTTTCCTTTTCCTTTTCCATTTCTTTCTTTTTCTTTTTTGGTTGAGTATGGCTCATCCCTCTCTTTTCTAAAGCAGTTGTGCAGTCTGGGTTTGTTTAGAGATTACTTGTCATTGTTCATTTTATTTTACTTTTTTTTAATTCATAGCAATTATCACCAAATTGCATAACTTGTATTGAATCGGATCATCATCATTGATTATTGGCAGCGTGGGTCAATGCATATAGTATCCACTGGCAAAAGGAGTATGCTACAAGCATGAGTAAGTGTACAATCAAAACTACGTTAATATCACATGCACTTTCGTTATTGGACACCATCTACAAAAATCTCTCGTTGCACTATTATTACCTTTTCTTGCAAATTTGTAAGGTATATGATTATAATTAATAATATTATTATAAATATGTAATAAATAGTTATCATAATATTTTTTACTTATATTTATTAATAAATTAAATTAAATTAAATTAATTAATTTTTTTAAATATAAATTAACAATAATAAAAAATTTATCTTAAAATATATTTAATACCAAAAATTTATGCAAAACACAAATTTAAAATTAATGTAAGTATTTATTGTTAAAAAATATAAATTTGTAAATTAAAAATAATAAAATATATTATTAAATTATAATAATTTGATTGTAATCAAAATAATATTATATAAATTAATTAATTAATATTAAATTTAATTAAAAGATAATTCTATTCATTTATAAAATTTTACATTAATTGTAATTATATCTTTATAATTATAAAGTTTCCTCACAAAAGATAAAAAAAAAAAAGTAAAAGAAAGAAAAAAAATTTTCTTTAATTCTTTTTCTTAAGAAGAAAAAAAAAAAATAATTGTTAAAAAATTAAATAAAAATTTCTCAAAAAAAATTTTTTTTTAAAAGTAATGCCAAGTTACTTAAAAGA
This sequence comes from Rhizophora apiculata, assembly GCA_037832385.1. Classification (NCBI taxonomy): domain Eukaryota; kingdom Viridiplantae; phylum Streptophyta; class Magnoliopsida; order Malpighiales; family Rhizophoraceae; genus Rhizophora; species Rhizophora apiculata. The sequence continues at coordinate 4,317,105 of CM075427.1, forward strand.
GAGAAAAAAATAAAAGCACTACTCTAAAATTTTTATTTTTTATTTTCTTAAAAGGAAAACAAAAATTTTTCTTTGAATTCCCTCAACAAAAGATTTTTAAAGGATTTCTTAAATTTAATTTGATTTAATTGTTTAAATTTTAAATATAAATTAACTTTAAAAAATTTATTATAAATTTAATTTTATTTTTAAAAATATTTTAAAGTAAATATCTAAAATTCACACAATTTATGGATCTAAATCTAATTTTTATATATAATTTATATGTATATATTTGTGTTAAAATTTTAAAATATTAAAAAATAAAAAATTTTGGTTATTGCAAGTTAGGCCGAATTCAATTCTAAACATTTTGGTTATTTTAAATTTAAGTTATTTTTAGATCGCGATAATTTCAAATTGAGTTAGTGCGAACTTTTTTTGGATCAGATTTAAATCAAGTTGTTAGGTCGAGTTAATTTTTGACGCTCTTGATATTAATCAAGACAAAAGCAAAAGCTTGCGATTTTTACTAAAATTTTTCAAGGTGGGTATTCGTATTCCTATCCAAGGTCCAAACTTTCATTGCTTTGTAGCCCAGAATGCCTCCTTTGGAACCCAATTAATACCAGCTTACAACCAAATCATCTGCAATTTTTCTATTTGAATAGATATGCCTAATTAAGTTACAAAATAAAGTACCCGCCATATGTTTGATTGAAGTCCTCAGCCAAGCCATCTGTTTGGGTATCCATGGGTCGTTAGCTGGATGAATCGATTCATGATAGTTTGAGATCGTTGGAAGATACTGGCAAATGGGTGTCCAAAAATTAGCATGAGTAGGCCTCTTGTTTGTACCATTCTTAACTTCCCTTTATGTTGATTTTTACTGGACTTCTGTGTGATATTATTGTCTGCTTGATTGCAAGTGTTGTTTCTATTTGGTTTTGTGTTTATGGGTTTTTTTTTTTTTTTTTTTGAAATTTGATTATGGGCTGATCCTGATTGCTACACTGCTGTTTGCACATGATCACTCGAAGTGCAGGGCAGGGCAGAGTATAAAATTTTGCCGAAAGTATGGTTTTGATACATAGAATTGTATCATACTTTCTTTCAAAACCAGTCAGGAGTTGCAGTCATCCATTTGTTGGCCATTCTTGTTTGGTGCTAGCTAAATTGTTTCATGGTGGCACAGAAACAGAAAACGATAAAGTTGTAAGTGGCATTTGCGATTCATTTAGAAGAGGCTGTAACTGGGAGATATTGAGCAGAAAGTATGACTCTCTTGAGCTTAGCTCTTCTCTTGTGCAACAAGTATTGTTAGAATTGAAAGAACCACCTGATGCAAAAGGAGCTCTAGGCTTCTTCCACTGGTCAGCACAGAGAAAAAGTGTTGTACATGGCATTGAATCTTATTGCATCATCATTCACATATTAGTTCGGGCCCAGTTGCTCATGGATGCTAGAGCATTGCTTGAATCAGTTCTGAAGAAAAGTCAAGAGGAGCGTTCTAAATTTTTAGTTGCAGATTGCCTGCTTGGCAGTTATATGATTACAGCCTCCAGTCCTTTTGTGTTTGATGTGTTGATTCAGGCCTATGCCAAGTTGAGAATGTTTGAGATTGGTTTTGATGTTTGCTGCTACTTGGAGGAACACAGGTTCTCATTGAGCCTTATAAGTTTCAACAGTTTGATTCATGTTGTTCAAAAATCTGATAAAAGCCTTCTGGTTTGGAAGATTTATGAGCATATGATTCACAGAAGGGTTTTTCCAAGTCAGACAACCATCAGAATCATGATCGATGCTTTGTGCAAGCAAGGGAAGTTACAAACAGCTGTGGACATACTTGATAAGATCCATGGGAAGAGATGCTCTCCTACAGTGATTGTTAACTCTTATTTGGTAATCCGGATTCTGGAGGAGGGAAGAATTGAAGATGGCATGGCTCTGTTGAAAAGGATGCTTCAAAAGAATATGATTCTGGATACCAGTGCCTACTCTTTAACTGTTTATGCTAAAGTTAAACTTGGAAATTTGAGCTTGGCATGGGATGTTTATGAGGAAATGTTGAACAGAGGATTTAATGCAAATTCTTTTGTGCATACTTTATTCTTAGGAGCTTATTGCAAGGCAGAAAGTATTGAAGCAGCAGATCAGTTGCTGCAAGACATGGAAAATATAGGTTTGAAGCCATATGACGAGACTTTTAACTTTCTCATTGAGGGCTGTGCTAAAATTGGAAAAGTAAAAGAAAGCTTAAGTTACTGTGAGAAAATGCTGGAGAAAGGACTTGTTCCTAGCCTTTCGGTGTTCAATGGGATGGTAAGAAGGCTGCATGAAGCTGAGGATGTGGACCAAGCAAATGCAATGTTAAGTCGCTTGTTAGATAAAGGGTTCTCACCCAATGATGTTACATACTCATGTCTTATGGCTGGTTATGAGAAAGTTGGTCAGATTCAGGAGGTTTTCAAACTCTTCTATGAAATGGAGTACAAGCAAATCTCTTCTAGATTTGCTTTTGAGTCCTTGATTAGGAGCCTTTGCCACTGTGGTAAATTGGAGGAGGCGGAAAAGTATTTGAACATGATGGAAGATCGGGTGCTCAATCCAAGTGAGAATATTTACGAGGCAGTGATCACTGGGTACTTTGAAAGGGGTGATAGAACAAGGGCACTGCACATTTACAATGAAATGGTTTCTTATAGGGAACATGAAAGCCTTCAGACTCAAGGAGGTAAAGATGAAGACCCCTTGTTTTATTTCAACGAGATTGTTTCCAAGGGAAGGACAGAGTGCAACAGAGCCTTGCCAGCGGAGAATAAAAAATAGCAGATCTTTTGTTCTTTTTTAAAATTTGAGGACTCAATAAGGTAGGAAAGTCTGCCGGCAGGCTTTCGACTCAGAGCTAGCGGGGCATGTCTGAATTCTGAACAGCCATAAACTCACCGTTTGGTGGTTGTCATTTGAGTGTATACGATGGCCAGTGACAAGGGGCTGCTTGACCATTAACTTTCTTGACGAACTGATCCATTTCTCTATTAATTTTGATTCATACAAACAAAACCTTGAGTATATTGGCTGCGGATGGGTATTGAGCGTGAAAGAAACGATTGAATCATATATGATGTCTCGGTACATTCAACAGAATTCACTGAGTTCAAGAATGAAGGCAGCACGTAGCAACATTCTGATATCTACAATCTCATCTCCTTTGGCTCATGAATGTTCAAGGCCTATTTCAGTTGCTGGAAGACTCTTCTCGGCCACTGACATTCCATCAGTTAGAGGTGATACAACACTTTTGTGAGTTTTTACCTCTGAAGCTGAAAAAAACAGAAGAAAAACAGATCCCATGATTAGAGAGGGAAACCTATTTCATACTTTATCCAATGTGTAATGGTGCAAGGCAGTATTAATTAAAAGAAGATCATATGTAAAGTCAAAAAACAGCAGCTGACCTGAGATAAGACGCAATGTTGCTGATGAGCAACAATCGTGATTTGTTGAAGTTTCACAGATAGAAAATTTGAATTTCTTCAAAAAAGAAGTTGCAATTTTTCAAGAATATGTGCATTTTTTTTTTTTTTTTTTTTGTGAGTGTTATGTAGTGTTATATTGATCATTAAATTTCATCGCAAAAGTTGTTAATGTTAGACAATAGCTATCACTTTACCATAATTATCAAATAGTAGATGAGAGTATTTCTAAGGTACCTGTAACTTAGATGAATATATCAAATGGCAGACCTTGAGAATATAATATTTTAATGTGATAAAAAAATACAATACAATTAAATAGTAAAATAATTATAGTTTTCAAGTCCAATATATTGAAGTTTACAATTTATCCAACGAAAAAATATTTTTAAATATAAAAAATTAAGTATATATTATAAATAAAAGACCAAAAAGAACTATACCCCATCCATTTATAAAATTAATTTCTTCTCGTCAAATTATTTCCACCGTATACATTTAGAGAGCAGTCTATTTACATGCCCCATCCATTCAATGGACATTAGTCATAGTTATTTTTTTAAATATATATATATATATATATATATATAATAAGTTTATCATCTTAAATTACATAATTTTTTCATTTTAATTAAATGTTGTTTAAAATTTTAATATTATATATATATACATATAAAATATTAAATTAATTTAACTCTTTTTTTTTTTTTAAAAATTAAACATCTTATGAAATAAATGTCCATCTAAAGCATTATTATATCAAGTACTGAATCAAACAAATTTGTTGAGTTTTCAAAATCATAAAAAACTAGTCATAAGTTGTAAGTATTTGATTGGGTAACCGAAATAATCAATTCAGCCTTAATTTTCAATTTTGCATAACCAAAACTTTCGATTCCATTCATATTTTTGACGTTCGCCTCAATTAGCCAAATCATGAACAACCCTAAGGCTATGACAAAAAAAAAAAAAATTCTCAAACATAATTTATTTATAAGATGCTAAACATTGAATAATGAAGCATTGAAGAATGATTATAAATGAGAAATAACAAAAACAAAGAGCTCTATAAAATTTATTTTTTCCTTAGATTTTCCCCCCTGATATCAATCCTTCTAGAAGTAGAGATGACAATAGTTAACTCGACCAAATAACTCAATTTATCCGCCCAAAACTTAACCTTGACAAACCTGTAACTCAAAATATTAAAAATTAAAATAATTTATAATCTGAATAACTTGAGTTCAAAATGACTTAAAATCCAATTAATTCAAAATCAGCATAACTCAAGTCTAAAATTCAAAAAACTTCAAAATTAATATATCTAAAGATCAATAAATTCAGAATTTATGTAACCTAAATCTGAAATAATTATAAACTTAAATAATCCAAGTCTAAAACCTGAAAAGCTTGAAAATTAATATATCTAGAATCCGAAAAAAAAAAAAAAAAATCCAAAACTTGATCAACTCAAACTCAAAATATCGAAAACTAAAATAATTCAAGATTGAATAAACCCAAAACCCAAAATATACAAAAGATTTGATATTTGGTGAACCCCAATTTTGCTAGAATTATAATTTGAAATACCCTAAATCCAAATAATCTTGGTCTCTAAATAACTTTAACTTAAATCCGACTCAACCCGCCCATTGGTCATCACTATTTAGAAGTGCTGCAATATTTTCAATTTAACTGCCTCTCTAGTGATTCATCGAAGAGGAAGATTATTACATAAGACACAATGACCATTGACTACTTTACACGCTGAAATTGTGAGAATAAGAGAAGTTTCTCCAATCACTCGGGGAAAAGTTTGGCTACAATGGAGGGCTCCAAGCCTAAAAACACCACTTAAACTATAATTTACTGGCCCTACATGCCCCAACAATATCAGCACACAATGACGTCAGATTTCTTTGCCCATGCCTTAAATGTTCCTACATAACACACAATGAATGAATTGATTAAAAAAAAAAAAAAAGTTAGCTTGGGCCTGAATTTTGGATTCATTTTAGTACCACACAAAAGTGTCTACTAAAAGGCAGTATATAAACACATTGTAAAAAAAATCCATTCCACCTACAATTATAAAAATTTTTCTTGCATCCACATCATGTATGAAATTCTGTGTCAGGTTGGGAGAATCCCTAATGTACAAGACTCCTGCATTGCGAGGTCCGGAGAAGATTAGATATAGAAAAGCTGTTTTCATGGTCCTAACCTCTGACTACATAAAATAACCTAAGGTTCCACCCTCTATAAACGAGAAAATGGAAGAAGAAACTATAGGAGAGAGAAAGAGAGCTTCAGGTACATTTTGAAAGACAAATACAAGTCATGAAGGTGTAAGGCTAGTTACCGAAAGAACTCTTCTTAGTACAGCAGCAGTATGCTTCAGGCCATGACTTTCGGGGCCCAACCTGCAATAACATCCTCATGGAGTGCATGCGTCTTAATGAATGAATCCAATGAATAAATTGCCTGTAACAGAAATTCAGCATTGTCAGAAACAAAAATCCTCAATTCACAAAACATCAGATGCCTATGTTCATACAAAATCCTACATCTGAAGAGAAATAGTTTTAAATAATATCTGGGCCCATGAAATAGATAGTCTAATGTATCAAATTATCAGGGCTTTGTCTTATGTTGGAATATGGGAACTAGGAAGCTAATTGTCCACACTGACTCTCAACTCTAAAGTGGAGAATGGTGATCAAGCTACTTGACAGGGATGAGAACAGTGGCATCTGCGTGCTCTGCTTGTGGAGAGCATTGTGAAACTTTAATGTGGAGGGATTGCCATCGCTGCATGTTACACTGCATATAGTGAAGCTAATTCATATGCTGGTCACCTTGCAAAGCATGGTCATTCCAGTTAAAAAACCTCCATATGTGACATTGATTCCAGATAAAAATCCTCCATCTGTTGCATAAGCTCAGTTTACAGAATTTCACAACAGCCAACTCAACTACTCAAGGTGATTGAAACTTGCTGCAACAGACATGCAGCCACTTGGCCCTCGCCCCTTCCAATTATGAAAGACAGAATTGAAGGGTCATTCATAGACATTGATGAACAGCTAGATTACACCAAATTTGACATCCAATTGCTTGAACAGATGAGAAAGAAAGCCAAGGATAAATTTGGCTTCACATTAATAAGGCAATCAGATTATTGATGAGAAACAAGTTGAAGAGCCCACAGGCACTTAATGCTGCATGATTAATGCAGGACAATTAGACCACACCAATTGAGTGTAAATGATCAGAGTGAGGTCCTGCTGGCTTGCAGCAAAAAACCAGCATTATGCAAGTAGCATCTAGCATCACACATTGAGGTTTAGTTGCTATCAAACATACCTTCATATAGGACCTGACATGGGGAAGTGAATCTGGAATTGACCATTTTTTATAATGCCCAAGAGAAATCTCTAGATGATACAGCTTTGGACCAAGTGACAAATCAACAGCAGAAACCTTCTCCCCATTGATAAAAGGACCCTTGAAAAATATTTAAAAAAGAAGGAAGAAACAATGATTTAAAACTTCAACAGAGAACTGATTAACTCAACAATGCATTGAAGGAACTCTTTTAAACAAATATCACTGAATTCATTACATTGGCACACATATAAATGATGATGCCTATATGTTTACAATTAACAATTTCTTTATTGGTAGAAATGACAAGGAAAGTCTACTGAAGAAAGCCTTGAGTAAAAGAATAAGCTTCATAAGAAGATCCACAAAGAAAATGACAATTGCATCTATTAATAGGCTCTTGTAATTTATACTGCTTTTATTGACAAAGATAGTTAGCAAAGATAGATATAATTCTAGGGCACCCTTAATTTCTCACAGAGAGAAAAATGAAAAAGGAATTCCTCATTACTCCCTTCCAATTGTTGAGCAACTACCCCATCACCATGCCTGGATATTCCAAAAATAAAAATTATGCACATGTACTTCTATCATATTGCTTTCCCAGTCTTTGCTTACTAGGCCTGACCCAAGGGAAAAGTATGGGAAGATACCTTTCCATAAATGCAAAAGGTCAATCCGGTAAGCAGAAGCAATAACTAAATGAATTTACCACCTGAAGTTACCATAAAACAGAAAGGGACAGCAGAAGGAGCTCTTGACAACATCATGATCGTGTGGGGGTTACTGGGCGTTTAGGATTATAAATGGTTGAAATGGGCAACCCATTGAGCTACCATTCCTGGAACAATTACAGGCTATCTAGTATATATCAACCTAGCAATGGTAGAAAATTAAATAGAATTAAAAAGTTAAAGTTCTGACAGCTACCTAAGATTTGGGAGAAGCCTCCTGTGGCTTTGACCAAAACATCCTCCCTAGATCTTAGAATCAGCAATACAGCACCAAACACTATTACTAATTTCTCTCTTAAAAAATTTCCATTGTTTCATGAAGCCAAAACAAATACAGTGCATGATAAATGTGGCATGAAATTATCATTTTCTAACGAATTATCAAAGTTCCCTGAAAAGAATGAGCTGCCAAAGATACCCTATTATAACCTATTAAAGTGCAAGGATTCTCATGACACTACAACAAATGAAAGAAAACTAGAATGCATACTTATTGCAGACTTCAAGGTCAAACAATTACATTAAAATTTTTGAAGAGTCCTCGAAACTCAAAATTGATGTATTTTCGATGCCATAGAGTCAATCATGCAACAAAGATATATGAAAAAAAATTGTTTTCCTCTCAACATAACTAATTGAGATTTATAAAGCTGAAATCACTATGTGGTTATCATTGTTAACAGTAAAGGCTAATGGGAACACTGAGGCCCCCAACCTAAAAAGAGAAAGATGGAATAGCCGACAAACAAAACAATAAGCAAGGTATGAACTCACAGTTTTCTTCATGTAATCATTGAAAGCACCAAGTTCATTGAGTAGTGCCTGCTCTGTTCCATCATTGGGGTCTTTGCTCTTAAGGAAACCAATAAATGTGGAGAAGATCTTTGAACCACTGCAATAAAAAGTTTATATGGTTGACCATAAAATGTGGAATCATAGATACAAATATCTACGACATTTTTAGCTATGGTCAGCAAAAGCCAACATACAAATTTCTTGGCATTTTACAAGGTAGATTGATTTAATTGATTAACCATGAGATAATTAATGCATTCACATTTTAAGAATATCAGATAAAGGCTTATAGTTATTAACAAATCTAAGATACAATAAATTTATAACAAAATGATGAGTATCAATCTTAGACAAGCCATATATTATAGCTATGCCCAACTTCTCAGCGAATGGTCAAACATAATTATGGATGTAAATTAACTTATGCTTCAGCCAACCACCCCCACAAAAACCCACTGCACACCCCCCCCCCCCAAAAAGAAGCAAAAGAAAAAGAAAAAGAGTTTTTAGAGCATTCAATCTTTGTAGTTGGGCAATCCAATTACCACCACTTGCCCAAACCTCTTCCCATGACAGATTGAATGAAAATAAAGGGAGAAAATGTATGAATAACTAATTAAAAGAACTAAAAACAAGAAAAATTACACATTCAGATGACTTTGTGCTACACTCTACAGGATTGTCACTAAACACCCCTTGGAACAATTTAATGCATCAAAATCATTGATGGCCCAGAAAATGTGATCACAATGAGCAACATCAAAATAAAACATACACCGAAGCTTTCTCTGGTGGGCTTCCCAATGGTGGATCTGGAAACTTCTCTTCAAGTGACTGTGTGATAACATCTGAATCAGTAATCCATTTCTCCTCAAGTTTTAGCACAGGTACTTTGCCTTCAGGGCTTATCTTAAGGAACCTAATGCAGCAGTGATAATAAAAATGAAATAGGGAAACAACAGACTAGACTAAGTGAAAGGTAAAAGAAAGTATTATTAGGACAGTTAACTAAAGTAGAAAGAGAAACCTTCATTTTGTCAGGAGTGTGACAAAGCTGAAAAACACAGAGAGAGAGAGAGAGAGAGAGAGAGAGAGAGAGAGAGCTTAACTAGAAAATGGAAAAAAAATTTGAAGCTAGGAGATGGTATCAGGTAATCACCATTCTGGCTTGTTAATTGTATCTACCAACTTCAAGTCATATGGGAGATGCTTCTCCTCCAAGGTCAACAGTACCCTCTGAGAAAATGGACCTTAAGGCAAACATAGAAAATAACAATTCACAATCAAGAAATGCTTCATTTTTGTAATACTAAAATAGATATCATGCCTATTTGGTTATTGGTAAATTCTGTTCTTCCAGAAAGAAAAATTTGGAAAAAGAAGCAATAGGAGAAAGAGTGAACTTAATATTATCACCAACTATTACATCACACATGGGCAGATAACTTTTATGAGATCATTTCAATATCTTGGTCAAAATTTTTAGCCAATTCTTCAGCAGTCATATCTCTCCATGAGGGATCCCCCAAGAGCTCCTCATACAATGTGCTTTTAACAAAAATGGAGAAGGTTTTATCCTATAAAAGTCTTAACCGAGATCATATCAGCCTATTCGATTATATAAGCTTATTGACATCAGTTCATCCCCTTTGACAAATCCAAGTCAATCCATTGAATAAGTGCCTCTTAATCTCTTGGAGCAGTAGTTGGTGTTTTGGTTACATTGCATAGCTAAACAAATTAAAAGATATAATATAAGTGCATCTATTCTCTGAACATTCTTTTTAATTTCTCATTTCTTTTCTTTTCATCTTCAGTGATATATCATTTCTCCATAGCAGTTTGTAAAATACAAGCCTACTAAGCAGAGCTAGAAAATAACATTTTAGGATTGGTAAAAAATAAATCCATTTCATCATAAAGGTATTTCCAAATCAAATTTGGAAAATGGAAAACTCAACACATGAATATAAAAGATATTTAATCTTTTGTTATCAAGCAAGTTCTCCATTTTCCACTCCTTTTTATTCTCTCAGAAAATATACTAGAAAACTAGAAAATTCTCAAGAAGTTCGTTCCAGTGTTTCCTTGGCAAGGGGACTAGAGTGGTGATTGAACTTATTTATCATAGGTGTCTATGTTTGGCTTCACAGGGTCCTGAAATGCAATGTCCACCAGACCTCAACGATTGAATAGCAATTCCCTTGCAGGAGTACTCAAGCTTGCTTAAATTCTTCTGGTTATGAAAACAAAAAATTAATAAAAATAAAATTAAAAAGATTTAGAGAGGCAAAATCTCCATTTGATTCACAAAGGATTGAGCAAACCTATTCTAATTTCGCGACCTTTCAAACCAACAAGAACCCGACATTTTCTTGAGAAACAAACAGATGCTAAGAAGAAAAAGGAAAAAAAAGTTCAAAAATACGGCATCTCTATTTCATGCAAGCAAACAATTATATCGGTAAGAAACTAGTAGTTTCTCGGGAAACAAAAAGAGACCAACGAGAAAAGAACTAAGGAAACAGACTCTTACAGTCGCCAAGCCTGTTGGGGACGGTGAGCGAGGCTTTGACGCAGGCTTCCAGAGGTTCGGATAATGCAGCCGCAGACGCCGCCGTCGACGACATCGCGACAGTGAGACGTCTATTAAACCCGCGCCGTTTGTGGAGAAAGGCGCCGTTGCTTGAGCAAGAGTGTGTGAAGACGAGACGGTGCTTAAGAGTGCAGGAGAGAGCACAGGCCGCCGCCACCGCCGTCGCAGTTGGTTGGACTCTCACCGTCGACATTTTCAAATTTCGATTTTACGTCGTGATGCCGCCCTCTCCCTCCCTATGGCAAAGATGAGGCTTTTGGTCGGTAGCCTGTCTGGCTATGCGTTCAGAATTAAAAGTAGAAGGAACTAGATTCTCTCTCCTTTTATCTTATTTTTATTTTTCATGTTAAAGCCCAATTTACATTTTTTCTTCTTCTTCTTCTTCTGTCTAACTTCCTTTTCAAAAAAATAAAAAAAATAAAAATGAAAACATAATAAATATCTGATTTTTATTATTTAACCTTAATTTGATACAATTAAATTATTTAACTTCAATTTTATTTCTAACACAACTCTAGTGAATTGGCCACATAATTGGTTTTTGTCAATCATCCTCATGACATGCTCAAACCAAGTCATGTGTACAGACCTTGGAGCATTCCATATATTTTTTCGATTCCTATAAATAATAGTAGCATATGTAAGCAATAATTTTTACGGCATGTCCTGCATTTATTTCCATAATAATATAAGTAAATCAAAGAATATCGACAAATTTTATGACAAATTCAGTGCGATGGTGGTTCTTTATTAACTACAAAAATATAGAGACCCTATATTTTATTTTTGCTGCCATTGTTGGAGGGATGGAACCTGCTTCTCAGTACTGATTCGTATGGAATTGGCTCAGTTTCACGCACCTTATTACCATCTTAATTAGCAATGCCCTACATAATTGGAAACCCCATGAATTTTAACCCGAAGGCTTGCAGCACGTCTAATGACCAAGGTTCTTTACACTAAAGGCCCATACCAAATCATCGCACTCCAATGCCCATCTGATGCCCAAAGCATCAGGGTTAGCCCATTATGCGACTGCTTTTTGTTTTTTTTTTTTTTTTTCATTCAACGTAATACTCTCTATTTTTATTTTCCAATTGCTGTTATATTGGTCATCAGTCTTGTGCACAAAGAGTTGAGTAACTTGAATGTCTGTCGGAGTGTTAACGTGGGCTACCATTCAGCTTTCTTAGCTCTTTTCTTTGTCTTGCATATGCTTCCCTAGTGCAAAATCCGAGCTCGCTGTCATCGCCAAATGAATATCCTCTTCCCACGGATGCAACAAAGCTGGCTTGTTATTGCAAGATTCAAAATTACTTCGAGGTGTCGCATATGAACAATGTTGTTTGGACCACCTGAGCAGGGACAGAAATTTGATTTAGAGGGGGCCATGACATGAATAGAGAGAGTCAACTGCGAAAAGGCGATGGCAATAACAGAATTGCTAGTAAAAACCCAAAAAAAAAAATCGAGATAATATTCCAGGCAATATTGGAAAGTGAACATATATTTATATATTTTATTTTCCTTCAAATTGCGTTTCTTTTTTTGTATGTTAATAGGATGATTGCAGAGGCAAGATTGTCTAATCCCGTCACACTTCAATATGGTGGAAGCACGGTCCATCAACCATACTCCCTATCAATGGAATACATGGCCTTTTCACATGTACACCCGATTTCCAATTCCACAGGATTTTCCTGTCTCCTTTCTGATTCCTTTGCCCTTTTCTCGTCGGTGAGCCAATTTGCCGGCACACAGGCCAGAACGGATATTTGACAAGGTGATGGTATATCACTCTTCACAGGCCATTACGTGTTCTTAGACCGTAAGTCGTATACTATTTTTACGTCCTAAATCTTTTCTTTTTAGGTGCAGCAATAGCTTCTGGTGTCAGTTTGCTACGATAAAGGACGCTTCAATCCTCACAAAGCAGCTGAGTCTCGTGTATTGGGGAGATCCTTCTCATTTTTTGACAACAAATTATATGTGGTTTTTGCTTGAAAGCTTGGTTTAATGATTTGCTCACAACAATCTGCTAACTTTTCGTGTTGCTATGAAGTGAAGTAGAAACGTGTAGGGCTCATTGTGTGATGTGAGGATGATGCAGTCCTCTTTAACGGGGCACTATAGATTGTCAACTCTACTTTCTCATTTAACAAAGCACATAAAAACAAACAAGTATGCTATGAATTGTCACTATGTGTTCCTCTTGGCGTTCAGTAGTACTCCTGGTCTCTTGTGCTGTAAATCAGAGAAAGGAAAGAAAGAAGAAAATCAACGTGGAGTGCGGCAAAATGAAATGCAAGGCTGAGTTTTGGGCTAAAGGCATTGATTGCGGACCCAGCAATAATTCCAGACACAAATTGGGTAAGTTTTCCTTTAGGCCTACATCATTAGTGTTTGGGGCGGAAACAGCAACTGCCTTCCAAAAGAGCACACCATCCACCATTTCTCTCGCACCTATCAAGGTAAAAGCTGCCTCAACCAACTGTGGCACAAAAAACTGTGGCCCCCATCTGGCTAGACCTCAAAATTATTGCTACAAGTAAGGAAAAAAGAAAGTACCATCTTCCAGATTTTAAATTGATGCTTTTACCAAGATAATGTATAGGGGAAACATGGTGCACATGGGAGAGATTGTGTTATGGTCCTACCATAGGCTTGTACATGGTTTTTATAAGGATTCGCAGATGGGTGACAGGCTAGTAGTCCATGTTTGATGTGGGTACCAAAAAATTTTAGTCGAGCGTAATTTGGGGACAAGTTCAAAGCCATTGGAGTTTTTCTCGAAGTTTTAATTGATCAAACCTATTCTTGCCCATGCATCGACCATTATAATAAGTTAAAACAAAATATAATCTTAACATTAACGTTTTCTCCCCCAAGGGGTAGTTAGTCTATGTTGACTCGAAAACTCGCCGAGAAATATCCTTACCATAAAGGAAAATATCTTTTACAGTTGTGATAAATAAATTTTTGACTTAAATCACATAGAATTTGATCTTATTTTAATGTTGTCCTAATCAAAAATTTGAGAGTAAATATTATGCATAATATGTATGATACGCAGGCAGTTGAGTGAATGATTAAAAAAATACTTGAATTAATTAAAGAAAAATGTTCGATTATTTTAAATGAGCATTGGTGCAGACAAGTGAGTATTTATTAAAAAGATTCTATTAGTACTAAGTTCGTACTTTATGTTTCATTGAAATATTAAGATAATAAAAAATTGAATTATATTAAAAGATTATACACATAGGAATTAGTCAAACAACTTTAATATTTTTAATATTTAGATAATTATGATAGATATTAATAAATGTCAATATTAATTTACAAATATAAATTAATTAATTAGGTAATTAATGATATTTTAAAAAAATTATTTAATATTATAATTTATATTCATTGTGAACTAAAATGAGAATAAGTAAAACTTGTTTGAAAATGTTGGAAATTATTTAGGATCAAATATGTATATCTAAAAATAAATAGATGAAATTATAATTATGCTTGTATTTAAGTATGATGAAAGAGCTATAATCCTCGATACCAATTATCGCTCTTTGCCCCTTCCTTGTTCAAAGGGTTTATAGCTCGAGGGAGTTAATTTCTTATTATTTGTACAAATAAAGATGGGCAATTAAACTAAATTGTTGTAGTTTGTAATAATTATTAAAGAGTTTAAAGAATATATTATTTTTTATCCATTAAAAAATTTATTAAGATGTGAGCTAGATAATTAATACAATTTTTTTTTTAATTCTCATACCTCTTTTCTATATCAACATTTAAAACTTAAATATAAATTTTTAACTACTAAAAATATTTCAATAATTTTAAATAAAGCTAACATTTAGATTAAATTGTGGTTATATTGAATAGAGATAAACTCATAAGATTCAAAAGGTTTAAATTAATGTCAATGTGTAAACAATTATTATCACCATAATTTCTAACAATTAGGACTTTTATGTACGAACATACCTAATTTACCAAGTTGGAGGAATCAACTCAATATGTATTTGTAAAAGCAAAAGGTTAAATTTCAGAAATTTACTTTTAGAATTGCCATAATATCCCTAAATATATATATAATTTTTATTTTACCTTGATTCTAATATTTTATTTCATATTTACACTTTACTCTTTAAATTTTATCTCTATTCAATAAGATAAATATATGTTCATAAAATTTATTTTTTTAATGAACACAATTTTTTTAATAAAATTATGTGTATCACTTTTGTTGTCTTATTTCACAAACCAAATATATATATATTTTTTTTGTCATCTCTGTGAACATTGTAGTTTTATAAAGGCCAAAGTCCCTCGTATCAAAACTTGATCCAAGTGCCTATAAAAAATTTAGACGAAATGTTTTTCATTAAAGTTTTAATATGTTTTGTAATTGTCTAAAAAAAAAAGTTCGAATTTCTTTTTTTTTTTTGTTAAAAAAAATTCGAACTTCGAAGCATAGGATTCCCTAACTTTCCCTTTATATTATTACTCGTTGGAGGACCCCACCAATAATTTTTGATATATACTCTGTACAACTCAAATCCAGGAACAGTAGACCCCTCCCATCCCTCAGCCCACAACCATCCAAGGCCCCCATGAGAACGTGACGGAGGACATTCACAGAACCCCAAGCATGCTCTTTAGCAATGGTGGTGGGTACAGAAATCCATACACAGGACACACCGCTCACATCACAACATCACATGCATGCCCTCTCCCGTCCACAAACGGGACAAGGGGTCCCTGATGTATGGACGGATGGTGGTAGTGATTTGAGATTTCTGGGGTCCACAATTATGATGAGGGCCCCTTATGACGCGCGGACACACGATATAGATACGATATAGACACGTGTCTGCCATAATTTAAAAAGAAAAACTGAAAGTGTTTTTGATGCACTGCAGAATAGGTTAAGAATACGTTTGGACTTTTTTTTTTTTTTTTTAATATTAACAATAAAAGTCGAACCTAACTGAAAATTCATACTAAACTTATAGGTAAAAGAATTGAGTATTTATTTTTGTGAATAACAAGATAATATATATTAAATAATAATATTTACTAGAATTTATATTAATAATTTATATTAAAATTATTAAAAAAATAATATATATAATTTTTTTCAAAATGGAATTATCCCGGTGACCGTATCTATGCTGTTCTCTCCGTATCCGTGCGCACTAAGACCCGCCTCTCGCAGTTTCTGTTATTATTATTATTATTATTATTATTTAATCTTTTTGGCCACTTGAGTTTCGCATAACTGTAGTTACAGTACCCGCGACCCATCCAAACGCTCAACTCCAATGCGTGTGTGGGTGTGTGTGTGTGTGATTGTAGAGGGCAGTGACTCGTTTTGGTGAATGGGCTCTTTGATTTGACGCCATTTTGTCATCTGCCGACGATTCTCCACCGGCCGGGTCCTTTCTTGCTGAACAATATTTTCTTCTTCTCTGAGACTGATGAGACAATATACTGGTTAGTATTTGAAGTTGTCTCTTCCGTTTTTTGGACTCTTGTAAATATTAAAATGCATGTCAAAGCAATTCATGTCCCTACATCTTGTGTTTTTTCATTCAGTATATTGGCAATTTTGCTGTGACTGGAATTTCCGGACCATTCATGTTCAAGCACCCTTGATTCTCCGGTGCCTCCATTGCATGAAATGATAAAACCGTATTGCCCATTTAACTTTTCAACCGGACACTCATTGCTGCCATTTTACATATTTCACTGTCATCTCGCAAAGCTCAACAACACTGATCGTCAGCAGACTCATCATCACTGAATGTTTGATTTTCATTGTGATAGCTATTACTGTATCCGGCAGTGCTTTTCTTTTTAGATTTTTTTTTTTAACATCAGGTAATGTTTTTGAAGTAATTTGTGTAAACAAGGAGTAACTAGATGGCGACAGAAGCGACTGATAGAGCTGAACACTGTTCTAAAACAATACAATTCTTTTATTTTTTTGCTCTCTTTGTTAATACACATTTTGTATTAATATAATAACATTTGTATTATTTTATTAATTTTATTCAACCTTATCCACCACTCCTTCATTCAACAAGTATTTTACATGTATGTATTAGACTAACTACGGGTACACATCTTTGTAGATATTTAACGATAGAAACTGGTCTACAGGCGACCACGCTCTGGTTGCCTTGCTACGCATGAGACTTCACGTTCTCCAAGCTCGTGTGTTTTGGAAGGTGAAACAACAAAAGCAGAACTCATCTGTATAACCATAGGAGGAATTTTCTTTTCATGATCTGGCCTCATAACTAAATTAATCTTGATCATCAATCGTGTCCATTTACTGATAACTAGCTACGCCCACATGAAAAATTAAGCAGGTCGTTTCGAGAGAAAGAAAATAAGAAAAAGGACCCAAAGAAAATGCCATTCAACTTAATTTGCTTCATTAACCGCTAGAAAAGTATTCAAGCAATTTGCCCTGGATATAGAACTTTGTTTTCTTTTTCTTTTTTTTTTTTTGGAGGGAGCCGGGGGGTGCGGAGAGGGGAAGGGGCGGGGGTGTTTATGTTTAGAGTGCTTTGGTGAATTGAGCAGGAGGTAGCAGTTCCTTTGGTGATTTGTATTAAAGGGAACTTTTCTCCCTTCGTTTTCAAACTTGTCTGCAATTTGCTTACGGCCAATTATTATCATTATCCTTACAAGAGAAAAAAAAGAAATGCAAATGGAATATTGTAATCACTAATTGTTGTTGAGGACCAACACGAAATAATAAATAAAATGAGTTTCAGAGTAAAGTAAGCTATTTAAGTCATACTATATTGGAATTGGTAGCATATACGTACTTTGTTTTATATATTCCTAACTGCCGGCGTGAATATTTAAAGGATCAATATTCTATGATTTGCAATCAGTTCGTTGATTTTTACTCCACATAATTTATGGTTAGTCTTTTTTTTCTTTCTTGGATAATATTTGTTTACAGCAAGATCGACAACCAAATACACTTCATTTTTCAAATAATTATGGGGTTAACGCAATGGACAACATGGCATCGATCAAATGTGGTTTGATTTAGGGTTAAGAAATCTCGTTAACTTTTATTTAAATGAGGATTACTTACTTACTTAGTTTCTAAGATGCAAACACCAAAAGGAAAAATGGTGGCACGTGAAAATGGACATCCGTGTGAAGATGGTTTGATTGAGGTGAACAAGGGCTGGCTGTTGGTAGCTTTTAATTTTCCCACCTCCTGGCTTGCATAATTCTGTCCAGTACTTTAATTCTTGATTAATATGATCAATCTTGAGATTATTAGTTGTTTGGTGTGCGTGTGTGTGCACGCGCGCGCGCCTGTATAATGTAACCAAGAGGGACCGATCGAGGATTCCTATTACGAATATCAAAAAAGTTTGAGCCATTTATTCACTCGAAAAAGAAAAAAACAATATATTAATTATATGCTAATTGCCTTTGATAGATAGATTCTTTTGGACTTGCTAATAAATCTTACGAAGCAAGCCCGATTCACTATTAACGAGGCTACTTGGCAATGTACTTATAGAATAATGATTTTAGCATCCTAAAAGCAAACATTTTCGTAAAGGTTGTTGTACTTAAAAGTCTTGAAGTATCTTATCAAGGCTATAGGTGCGAATAATCTCATGTTCGGTTCACTCGTTAGCTTTTAGCCTTCTTGTGATTCGAATGCTTTATGGCAGAGTTAAATACAAAGTATATTTGTAAAATTTATTTACAAGATCTTCTTGGTAAATGTAAAATTTGTCTTAATTTAATAATAGCTCAGGAGCCTTCACTTTGGTGCCCATTAAAGAAGAGATAAGAACACAATAATGCAACTAGTAGTAGTAGACATTAATTGCATCACACTAAGTTCCTTCCTTGCAAAGACAATAAAGCTTTATTGAGCTTTAGTCATGCTTAATGGGATAGTGGGGCTCCCTTAAACTCGGTAAAAAGGTGAAGAGGATGGACAATTGTCTTTTAACTATGTCGGGAAATCCTGGGGGCCTGTTTGGACTCCGAAGTAGGTGATCCCACAAAACAGGATAAGGCCTAGTGGTGTAAATATTGGCTGCCAGAGGAGGATGGATCATGTTTTAAATTGAACGAGGAGTGGGGTTGATGTCTACATTTTACCTTATAGGGGGGCTAAAAGAGTCAAAAGCTAACCACGTAAGATAATAATTTAATGGTATTTCAGTATTTTTTAATTAATTAAATTTAAATTTTCTTGTTCATATATATTATTTGAATATTAAATATTTATGTCATGAATACGTATTTAAAATATAAAAATTTTATTTAAATTTAATAATATTTAAATAATATTTTTTTTATAAAATTAATTAAATAAAATAAATAAAATAGATTAAAAATTTTAATTTAAATTAAAAACGTAATAATTAATATAATTATAATATTATTTTTTTAAGTTAAAAAAAAAAAAAGGGACCACGATTCCTCTCGCTGTAGAATTACGTGAAGGAAAGGAAAGCGTATGGTTGATTTTATGCAGCAAATTCAATTATAAAGTTAATTTCGAAGTGGTGGGGGCTAAACCTAGAAGAATGCAAAAGAATAGACACTTGCTGACCTTTTTGTTGTTGCCGTATAAAGAATAATAATAATAAGGAAAAGGACATGCTATGGACCTCGGCGGCGGCACTCGGATTACTAAGATTTTTTTAAGTTAAACGATTGGATGTTATGAATTATTGAAGTAATAGAAAACTTATAATTAATGAACCAGAAACTATTCCATTTGTTTAAAACAACATTTCGCTAACAACACCTTGCGTTGAGGCTTTGGAGAATAGTAAAACACTGTTGTCATTACAAGGAGGCGACTTCAAGCAACAAATTTTCTTTGAGGGATTCATTTTCCAAAATGAGAGGTTAAATAATCACAATAAGAGAAAGGTGCTCCTAATGTACACTTTGAATACACAAAGATAAATAATAATAATAATAATATAGTATTTTATATTGTACATAGTCGTGTGTATTATTTTTAAAAGTATTTTATTTAAATATATACATTTTTCTATCTAAAAAAGTGAGGTACTTAGTATTTTCTTAAAGAGTAAGGAAAAGAGGCTAAAAGCACCCGTGCCCATAAGAGTCTGTCAGTACCACTGCTTCTCCTGGGTTTCCATGTTTTTGATACGACTATCCCGTCTTTTTAATTTTGTTTCATAATCGCACAAGATGAAAGGGAATTTTCTTAAAGAGGGAAAAGGGGGAATATTTCTATTAAAAAAATATTTATTGGGCACAAAGAATCACAGCGTCATCTCCGGCACCCATTTAGAGAGAGATGCAAATAGCATTCTCCCGCAAACAAACGGCAAGGGCATAAAATAATAACATATTAGCATCCACTATAATGTTATTAATTTGGTAAATACCATAAACCATACTTCTCGTGTGTGGCTTTAAAATCAAATGATTCATCTAAATAATCATAATTGAAACACAAACAAATTAAATCAGTTCACTGAAAATTTCATCAGTTTCACGAGAGTAGGAGTAGGCATGGGCAGGGCCTGGGAGAGCTTGGATTAATCTGATTCTTATATTTAAATTAGATATGTTAGTAATTATAAAAAAATTTTCAAAATTACAGTTAAATTAATATAGAAGTAAAATCAATCAAATTGTCGTTCACAAAATTTTGATTGATTCGGTGAATTTGACAATTTGAATTATATGATAAATTTAGGATAAAAAAAATTTAAAATTTAACGAATTTAAAATTTAATAAATTAAAAAATTTATTAATTTTATAATTTTTAAAAATTAAAAATTAAAATAATTTAACTTAAATTCGACCCTATTCTATTAGTCTTTTCTGTTTAGGTGTGGATTAAAAAAATAATAATTAATAGTTATGTATTGGGAAATAAATTAAAGACGAAAAATAAAAAAATAACGAATTACTCGAACAAGGGTGGGCATGCTGTGGCTAGAAAAGTCGAGATACGTATAGGGACGTGAACTTTGTTTCCGTACCCGTAACTTTGAGTGGGGCCCTTGGGGAGTAGGGCTGGGTGATGGTCCAAAAATCGATGTTGACGTCTGAGTCCTGCGCCTTTGATCTCATCGCCACACAAATCTGCAATGGTTCCTTTCTCTAAAAAGCATCGTACTACTTTTCCATACATCGCTGTCCTGGCTCGTGGATGGCACCTCCTTATTTGCGCACGCCACATGGCTCTACGAACGCTCTAATCTCTCTCTCTCTCTCTCACATTGGTGATCAATTGGTTACTTCTTCCTACTCGTAGCTGTGGCAGCTGTCGTAAAGTTGACCGTTAATCCATAACTTCATGTGCTCATGTGGTGCGGTTGAGCGGTCTTCCTCATCTCAATTCGGAAGTGCGTGAAAGACACTCGCCAAAATTATTGCTTTTTATTATTTTTTTTTTCAATTTTGTCTGAAAATTGGGATTCCCTCTGATGGTTCTAATTTTGCTAAAATTGTTGTTAAAAAATGTAGAGTGCATATTAAATACTTTCTTTCCCTTTTCCTTGGTTCAGCTTATAAAGAGGTAGGAATGTAATTAGAAAGAAAAAATATAAAAAAATTAAAAAATATTTCTTATATTAAACATAACATAACTAGCATAATACATTTAACATGAACTAAAAATCATTTAGAAACACAAGAGCTTAGTATGATTAATCAATTTATACTTGAGTTGAATTCAATGTAGCATAACCCAATTTTCATATTTTAGTACTAAAAAATATGTTATTTGTATTTAAATTAATATAAAAAATTAACCACATAAATAAACATATTGATGTAAATTAAAATTAATAGAGTATACTTTTAATGTAATGAATATTACTCTTATTACATCAATTTTGTAATAATAATAAAATAATATAAAAATAAATATATGGAAAATAATTTATTATTTGACAATATGCCAAAAATGGTCAATAAAACTCGGATAAATTTAGATATTAACCGAGGAGGTAATAATGTTCAATGAAAAAGAGCGTGAAGTAAGCGCCCTTTTTCAGACAACTGAATTACCATGCCCATGTGGTCCGAAGCAAAGCTTTCCAATAATCTAATTGATTCCGGTACGCAGCCACCACCTGATCTCTCTTTCTCCGCTCTCCCTCTCTCCATCTCTCTCTTCTTTTCCTTTATGTACTTATTTTTTTTTTTTAAGGATTTTTTTGTAAAATAGTTTTTAAGCAAATCGTACTGAGGTTCTTTGGGTACAAACGAACGAGCAGTGCACTTGTTACCATCAAAGCATCTTTTCTAGCAATTGCGGTGCCGCCACGGCTCTTTTTTTTATTTTTTTTTTTTTTTTTTTTTTTTTTTTCTGTTTTTTATTCTCTTGAACACTTGATTGGATCACATTTTAGACACTAACGCATGTATTTTACAAAAAGAAAAAAAAAAGATTATTTTAATTATTCATTATAATTAAAATATTTATATTAAATTAAAATATTTATATTAAATTAATAATAATTAACAATTAAAATTAAAAAATATGAATTCATTTTTAATCTCTGCGTCTAATTATTAGATAAAATAATTAAACTATTTACGATAAACCTCACTGTTTTGGAACCTTTAAGAAATTGTTGTTAAGTAAACATACAAAGGATAAAATCATTTTCCAGGGAAAAAAATAGGGAGAAAATACCCCATTATCATGGGCCCAATTGCCACCCAGGTCTTTCCCTCACATCTCCCCTCCCCTTCCTCCAGCGAACCTTTTGCAAACTTTCCTATCATTCCCAAACAGCACAAACTTTTTGAAAGGGGGAAAAACAACGCCGAATATATCTCATCTCATGTCCCTGGCATAAGGCCATGCGTTAGCTAGAAAGTCCATTTTAGAGTTTGATTGATTCTTCCTGAATCAAGAGAAGAAAGAAGGAGCTCTAGAGTAAGAAAAAGAAGGCAAAATGAAGAGAGGTAATCAAGGAAGCTATGGTGGAGGCAGAGCTGAATCATCGCAAGTGGTTGGGTGTGGTGGCAAAGGAAAATTATGGAAAGATGATGAGCAAGACCCAGGTGGCGTGGATGAATTGCTGGCCGTATTGGGCTACAAGGTCCGGTCATCGGACATGGCCGATGTGGCACAGAAGCTTGAGCAGCTGGAGGTGGTAATGGGAACTGCTCAGGGAGATGGGATTTCTCAACTTTGTGACACTGTTCACTACAATCCCTCCGATCTCTCCGGTTGGGTTCAGAGCATGCTATCTGAACTCAACAGTCCGCCTCTTCAGCCACACTCCGGTCTGGATGTTTCGTCGTCATCTTCGTCGGCCAGCGTTCTTCAAGATCGTCCAATTCAACAAGATTCCCTTCTGGGTTCTGCCTCAGTTATCAATTTCTCTAATCCTGAATCACAGCAATCCGGGGCTTTCACGGACGATTCCGAGTACGATCTCAGGGCAATTCCAGGCGTTGCTGCCTACCCACCACCGGAATCAGATAGAGAAAATTGCAGGAAGCGGACCAAAACGTCAGCTGGGTCTAATGCTACTAATTCAAATTCCAGTATAGCATCGTCAACTTCTCTTCTGCCGCCGCCGACGACGATTGCAGTGGTGTCGGAATCAACACGCCCGGTGGTGCTGATTGACTCACAGGAGACTGGGGTGAGACTCGTGCACACGCTCTTGGCATGTGCAGACTCTGTTCAGCAGGAGAGCTTCAAGCTGGCGGATGCACTGGTTAAGCACGTAGGCTTGCTGGCGGCTTCTCAAGCTGGCGCCATGAGAAAAGTGGCCACATACTTCGCCGAGGCACTGGCTCGACGGATTTACAAGATTTACCCACAAGATTGCCTCGATCCTTCCTATTCCGACACTCTCGAGATGCATTTCTACGAGACCTGCCCTTACCTCAAGTTCGCGCATTTCACTGCTAACCAGGCAATTCTTGAAGCTTTTGCCACGGAGAGCCGAGTCCATGTCATCGATTTTGGACTCAAACAGGGGTTGCAGTGGCCGGCTCTTATGCAAGCCCTCGCATTGCGGCCTGGAGGCCCCCCGGCTTTCCGGTTGACGGGGATTGGCCCGCCGCAGCCCAACAATATGGACACGCTGCGGCAAGTGGGGTGGAAGCTGGCTCAGCTGGCCGAAACAATTGGCGTTAAATTTGAATTTCGCGGCTTCGTTGCCAGTAGTTTGGCTGATCTTGAGCCCGAGATGCTCGAGCTCCTCCCCACGGAGGTGGAGACGGTGGCCGTGAACTCCGTGTTCGAGCTACACCGCCTCCTGGGCAGGCCCGGCGGGATCGACAAGGTTCTTTCCTTGATTAAGGCCATGAAGCCCAAGATTGTGACCATCGTCGAGCAAGAAGCCAACCACAATGGTCCCGTTTTCTTAGACCGGTTCAATGAGGCCTTACACTACTACTCAAGCCTTTTTGACTCGCTGGAAGGGTCCGGGTTGGCGCCGGGGAGTCAGGACCTGGTCATGTCGGAGTTGTACTTGGGGAAGCAGATTTGTAACGTATTGGCCTGCGAAGGGTCTGACCGAGTCGAGCGGCACGAGACCTTGACTCAGTGGAGGACTCGGATGGAGTCAACCGGTTTTGACCCAGTTCATCTCGGTTCAAACGCGTTCAAGCAAGCAAGCATGCTGCTGGCCCTTTTCGCCGGCGGTGATGGGTACAGGGTGGATGAGAGTAATGGGTGTCTTATGCTCGGGTGGCATACTAGGCCGCTAATCGCCACCTCAGCTTGGCGACTCGCCGCTGACCGTTCACACCACTCATGAGTCCTGAGTGGACTCACTCGAGATCAAATTAGCAACCCAATAAAGCCACTTGGGCCCTTGCTCATTGGACACTGGACTGAAATACGGTTAAGAGTGAGTTGAGCGGGTGCCGGTAAAACCTTTTACAAGAGGTTAATCCAATCCATCCGAAGTCTGTAATTTCTAAGCGCTTTTTTTTTTCTCTTGTTTTGACACCTCTCGGTCAACTTTTTCCATTTCCTTTTAAGTTTTTCTATTTCTATCTAGCTATTTTTTGGTTTAACTTTGTTGGTGTTGCAAGCCCCCCCCTTTCCAATGTAATTTAATATATTTTTTCTTTTATTTTTCTTTCTCCTTTTCTTGAGGTTGTGTCTGGAGGAAAATGTGAATGAATGCGTATCTATGAATTGACTTTTAAATAAATTGTTCCTTCATCTCTCTCTTTTCTTTTCTTTCTCTTGGCTCCTCGATGTCAGGGATACGAACTGAGACCTCTTACCTATTTTACTTTCTTTACTATTTTTATCACCCGTCCTCAATTGAAATGGACGGTAAGTTTGATTGAGTACACTGGAATCTGAACACCAAGTTGGGAAAACGATTCTGAATGAGAAAATGTTGATCTCCATTTGTTTGTATATGCAGTTACCCCGCATTGCAAGTGGCCTGCAAATCCTGGACTACATCATGATATTCTCGGGGAAAGAAGACGTCCAGCACTCGCCTATGTCACCTCTGCCAACAATAAAAATACCCCTGTGAATTGACATGCACATCTTCTTCTAAATAGTTTACAGGCGTAATAAACTAATGGTTGTGATGACGATGTTGAGATGATGACAATGATTGACCACAGATACCGCAAACGAAGTGTGCGGAACCTTATCGTCGTCGTTAATAATTCAATCAATTATTATTAAAAACTGTGCTTTAATAGTAAGAAAATTTATTTTAAATGTTAAAATTTTAAATATAGAGGACTGCATTTTGTGATAAAAAATTTTTACGTTAAAAAAATAAATAATATATAAATAAAAAATTTATAAAATTAATTAAATTTCCATTTACTTGAATCATATATAAATTTTTCTCAATTTAAGACTCCCGTTTCCCTAATACCAAAAATCATGAAAGCGTTTAATGACTAAACTTAGGTGTCTTCTAACACCAAAAATCATCAAAGCAATAAGACGGAACGAGACTAAACGAATAATTAGTTTGGATAGGCAACATCCTCTCTTTATATATTTCAAGTGAAAGTCCCAAAAAAGGGGCGCGGTTCCCTACGGCAAGTGACAAAAGGCCCACTTAAGACTATCCTTGAACGGTGGCGCAGAGGCTTCTCCCAGTATGCTTTCTGCCCTGTTTGCATAGGGCATGAGGAATCCCTATTACATCTTTTACGTGATTGCCGCGAGGCAAGGAAGTTATGGAATTCCCTAATTTCGGCATCACATAAGACGAGTTTCTTTACAGCCGCATTTCCAGTCTGGTTAGTAAGTAATTTGACTGGGCAATATGGACGGCCTGGTTTTACATGATTGGCTGGTGGTTTTTGCCATGACTTGTCGGTGGTTGTGGAAGTGGAGGATTGACCAGGCTATTGCGGGGAAAACTCTTTCGGCCTACTCTAGCTCCTTCATATTAAAAGTCACTCATCCACCAGAGGGTGACTGGATTGCTGTTAATACTGATGGAGCTGTTAGGACTGATCAGAGGTTGGCGGGGGTCTCAAGGAACTTAAATGGAAGATGGCTGGGCGGTTCACGCACAATGTTGGTTCTTGTACGGTCCTGACAGCGGAGCTTAGGGGCATCTATGGCAGTGTAGCCATCGCAAGGTTTGCTTGCAGGCTGATTCCCAGGTGGCATTAAACTGCATTCAGAAGGGTGTTCCTAGCTCACATCCTCGGGCGATTTTAGTGAAGAAGTGCCAGGATTTGTTAAGAAGGGATTGGTCTGTACGAGTCATTCATGTCGTAAGGGAAGGGAATACCGTAGCTGATTGGTTTGCAAGCTTGGCATTTTCGCTTCGGTGGGGATTCCATTTACTCACTACGCCTCCTCAGGTGGTCGAACAACTTCTCTGGCAGGATATGATTGGGGTACACTGGCCCCGTGGGGCATAAACCAGAATATATATATACATGCCCAATGCGAATCGGAATATGCATGCTTTCCGCTGGTGAGTTCCTGTAAACCACATACTAGGCATGTGGATGTGCGCGCGCATGTGACACTGTAATTGTATGGCATTGGTTACACTGTGTATCGATTGTTCCATGAATAAACGACTTGTTTTAGATAACCAAAGCAGTATATTGCACAGTGACCAAGAAGATTTACATCCTAGTTTTGCACCAGAATGCATGTATTAACTTTCCAAATGTCTTTGCTAAACTAATAATAATAATAAAAGAGGGATGGGGCTGATCTAAAAGGTAAAGGGGACAGTTGGCCTGCTATCATCATCAATCCAAATTTTGATTGGATGCTGCAATAACTTCCAGCCTCATTATGAAGTTCTGTAAAAAGTTGTGGTTGGTGCTAAGGTTATCTCTTATTCAATTATGACCAAGAATAGGGAAATGCTTGTTATCTGGGGAACGAGTAGTAGGTAAAGGAAGAGATAAGGCCAATTCTGCTCTACCTTTGTCTTATTTCTCTTTAATTGTGTAAATATCTAACATGAAAGCATTAGAGCTGGTCTAACTGACATGTGAATGCATCTCTATCCTCATCAAAATTCAATACCGAAATCAGGAGATGAAATGATAATAACTTTTTCCTTTTTTAAACAAATATTCCCGATTGTAATATGAGTCAATGACAGATCGAGAACAATGGAACCAATTTTAAAGGTATATAACATACCTGTATTGTGAGCTCAAGACCAAAGGGGGCAAAACAATCTTAATCTAAAGGCTAAATAGTAACTTATGCATATCATAGTACAAGTGACTTTCTTTCTGCCTTGAATTTAGCCATCCTAATGTACCCTATTACCTCCTCACAACTTTCTAAACGCAAAAGAAAAAAAAAAAAAAAAAAAGCAGCACCCTTTAAAAAATCACAGCGACTCTTTCACTATTGCCTGATTTCCATCGTTCCATGTCAAAATTAACGTGAGTTTATTTGCATGCGTAAGTCCCTCGATCATTTTAGCTAGGCGGTGGAGGGCCATGCTTAACAATGGCTCTCTAGTCTCTACTGTCACCTCTGTTTGAAATAAAGGAAACGACCAAGGAAGGTAAGATCGAAAGGATTTATTTCCTTCCTCTCGCGTCATCTCTTATACCTTCTATGCAATATCCTCTTTAGTTAATTTGTTAACTTAAATGGAACTGTGTAAATGTCTGTGGACGTGTTCTCAATTACCGATTCAGGCAACTTTTTTTTCATCCCACATAGCACAACTAATTTCGTTGGTCTAGTAAGAATATCATTTGACGAGGAGTTATATAAGATAGATATCTTTTTTTTTTTTTTTTTTTAATAAAATCTTTTATCCCTTCTAAAGAATTTAAACATGAGACCACTAATTTTTATATCTATATTATTAATTATTAAGGTTTTCCTTAGACACATAATTGATGGTACATTTAATTCGAAATCATGAGATCACAATGATAAAGTTTAGATACGAAGCCAAGTAATATGGAATTTCACATCACCAAGCATCACCTTTTGATTCGGAGAAAGGACAAGCACATGTCCCTTGCAAGTTTCAACTACACGATGTCATCAACCAAAGCGCTCATCTCACAAGTGATCAACGTTAATTCTAGGTGGGGTCCAATCACGCTGCCGGGAGGATTTGACGGAGAGCATGTGAGAGGGGTGGGTGTGCAATAAAACCAAGGAAAATGTGTAATATCTATCATACGATATGAAATAAGTAATAGTTACACTTTATATGATGGTTGTTATCTATTATATTTTTTACATTATGTCATAATTAATGTATATTTTATATTATTTGTTGCACAACTTATATTAAAAAGAAAAAAAAAATAATTGAGCACGAAACCTATTGCCCTGTTTGTGTCCTCTTACACTCTTTCCCGACTACCTAACTTTTTCGTTCTACCCTTCTAGGTGATGCCTTGCCCCCATCACCTGTTGGGGGCATGCTCCGCAATGCTAGACAAGCAGTCATGCATATCGATTTTCTGAAAAATAATAATAAAAAAAAATCATGGGTATGCTTAATAGGGATAAAATGTTAGCCGCCTGCGAATTTAATAGGCCCGGCAGTACTTCTCTGAACTTGATCGATCAGGGAGAAACGGGGGGACATGACTATTATTTAAGCTACATTTCGAAGCCGCAATCAGACAATTCCACTGGCCGACTTTGCTTGAAATGACACAACTTAGCTCTTTCTTTGGGTTGCATTTACATAATTGCTTAAAAGCCACATACCCCGTTTTTGTTCTCATGTGTCCCCCAACGAGATTGTGTGTGTGTGTGTGTGTGTGAGAAAGAGAGAGAGACCTAATAAATGATTTCAGGGAGAGCTTTTAGAAAGCTTTCATAATTGGTAAATTTTTCGCAACAATTAAGAAGCCAAGTCAATCAAAGATTGGTTGGCTTGGATAAAAGCTTTATGTCTTGAAAACCTTTGATGATATAGTGAGTGGGTTTTTTTATTTTTGAGCAAGTGATATTTCCCAACAATTTTCTTTCTTTTTTTTTTATTTTGTTTATTCTGATCTATTTCCACAGAACTCCCTAATATTGATAGGATCATGTGTCATTGTCCAAAAAAAATAGATAGGATCATGTGTCATTGTTCCTCTCTCATAAGCACCATCCAACAATGTTATGGTGTGGGCAAGTCGATATTGACAAGTGGGTACTTTGATTTTGACACCATCCACCAATGAGCACCATTATTTTCTCTTTGGACCAACATTGGGGTCACTTCTCAAGCATCAGAGACACTTTACACCTCCACACACCTTCCAAGTGCCAACTTCCAACAGCTTTTCAACTACTACTCGCAAAATTTCCCTTTTTTTTTTTGTTCTTTTTTCTTCTTGGTGTTGAGTTGATCAGTTTTCTCCAATCTTTATGAAGAGAAAAGCTACATGGACCAAAAGATACAAGGAAGTAGCTTTGAAATTGATAAGGTTGATATCCGTTGAATGCGTTTGACGGTTCTTATAATGACATAAAGTGGTTATGCGGTGGTGTTGCGAATTAATACCAAATCCAGGTGAATGAATTTAGGCATAGAGAAGGACTTCGGACACGTATTAAAGTGGTCGTTATCAGTTAAAATCCTACGCTACCGTAAAGCTTATAATCATTGCCACACACCCATTTTACCACCAAGCAAAAGTAGGCCGTGTCATTGTCATGAGTCTACATCTGTTTTCATTTTAAAAAAAAAAATAATAATGAAGAAAGGAAAATTGGCGATTATGGAATCTCGTCTTGATTGCAACAAGTTGTGAATTAATGGGTCATGGTCAAATTAATATTGGTGGAATTTAGGTGGGTTGCGTTGTAATGGACTCACTTGATTAGAATTGCTTTCATATCCCCTCGAGTTGACTTTAAAATTTATTGAAATCTTATATTTGTCTAAAAAATAAATATATGGTTTCCTTTTTTTTTTACCTACGATAATAAATTTTAATAAAAAAATATATTTTAAACATAGTTACTTATCAATATAATATCTTGTCTTTGCTCATCATCAAACTACTTAAACATGTATGTAATAGTTTTTTTTTTTTTTAAATTTAAATTTAACATATTATATATTTTCTTGATAATAATTAACACATTATATTTTAAAATATAATAAAAAATATATTAAAACTACTAACTATTAACCAAATTTAACAAAAATAATAAAAAAACTCATTTACTTTATTCTTTTAATAAAATTTATAATTTTAAAAAAAAAAATTCAAACATTTATAAAAAAAAAAAATGATATAAAAAATTTATTTATTTAATATTTTATTAGTAATACTGTCATTAAAAAATAATTTTATTTTTTATTTTAATAAATTATGAATAATTTAATTTTTTATAACATTTATAATAAAATTTTATAATTATTTTAAATTTTTAAAAATACTTAACAAAATAAATTAATTGTTATAAAAATTAAATATTAAAATATATTATTTTATATTTAAAATTATTAATAAAATTAAAATAATATATGATAAATTTTTTTTTTTTCAAATCTTTTTCTTTAACAAGAGGACTAACGGCGATCGGAACTTCAGGTAACCGGTTCAAGGTTAGAAAATTTGGTTTCCGGTATGGGTATTTCTTAAAAGAGAAAACACACGACATGTCGTTCTCCTAGGGGTAATTTTGCCCCCTCGACAGGTCTTTACGTAGAACGCTACGGACTATTTCCAGCGGCGACTCTCTGGGCCCAAAGAGCAAGGCCCATGTCGGTTTGAGAATCCGAGCGGTGGTCGACGGAGCCTTTTCTGTTCGGCTGTTGGCCTTCGTCGTCGTCGGCGGAGAGAGTGTGTGGATGCTCTCTTCATGCAATGTCATTAACAATTCTCAACTGCCACTGGGCTCTTAATCTTGAATGTTGCTTCCCCATCCTCAGGCGGCGCCCAATTGCAGTCCAAATAAAGCGGTTCGACCGCCGGATTTGAGCGTCTGACTTGCCGCTCAAATTGTGAGTTTTATTAGCTTCTTCTTGTTATTGTTCTTTGGTTATTGACCTCCGTTGTTGCTGTCGGCGATGGAGAGGCGTAGCCAGAGGGAAGGGATAGATCATAGAACTCTTCTAGAAGTGTTGAGAGATATGATTGACAGAGGTCTATCCAGGTTCTACAGCTAAATTAAAGCATTGTTCGTTTGTTGTCTTTCTTTCACATTTCTTGTTTTGCCACATTAACATGAAAATGGATCGTAGGCGCTGATTGTTGCGTGCATTGCCTTTTACTTGACGGTACGTTTTGGGTTTTACGACATTAATAAGACGAAAATTGATAATAGTCTGTGTGACATATACTTCAGCTGCTGCTGTTGCTTGAATTTCCTCAGGCTCTCTCCTCACTTATGACCAAGACGAGCTGTTACCATTCCCGCAGGAATTTTTGTAGTCACGAAGTTGTTATTGCTATTGCAATGGGAGTTGATGGGAGAAGGAGAGAAGGGAAACAGTTGATGCAAGTAGTCTGTGTGTGATAGATGAAAGTTTGATGAAAATGCAACAGAGTGGTCAGCCTTCTTGAAGTTTTGCCTAATTTCTATCATCGTTTGGCAGTTTTTTTTTTCTCTTCCGTTCTCTGTTGCAATTGTTGTAAGGATAAATTTAATCGTTTTGTTTTTAGAACATACACATGCTGACAGACCAACATACATAGGTATAGTAGGGGGATTCTTCCGGGTCCCAAATACAATTTTGAGGTAATTTTGCTAAGATATGGACGGAAAGAGCTTTGCTCTCGGTTTTTCAAATTCCTGTAAAAGTTGTTATCATACTTGAGTGTTATCCTTGGTGAATATGCATACTTCTACATCATGCTCTCTTTAGCAAAACATGAAATTTTCTTGGGTGATCTTTCCCACTCTATTAACCTTTTATTCATTTATTTTTAAATTATGGTTTAATTTTTGTTTCTAACTATGATTGCTATCTTGAGATAGATATGGATGAAAACAGGTTTGATTTCAGTTTTTTAAATTCCTGTAAAAGTTGTCATCATACTTGAGTGTTATCTTCATTTGATATGCTTTCTTCTATACCATGCTCTCTCTAGCAACACTCGAAATTTTCTTGGGTGATCTTTCCCACTTTATTAACTGTTTATTCATTTATTTTTAAATTGTGGTTTAATCTTCGTTTGTAACTATTATTGCTATATTGAGATAGTTTTGCTAAGATATGGACAAAAAGAGGTTTGCTTTCGGTTATCTTCATTCAATATGCTTTCTTCTACATCATCCTCTCTTTAGCAAAACAAGAAATTTTGTTCGGTGATCTTAGCCACTTTATTAACTGTTTATTCATTTATTTTTAAATTGTGGTTTAATCTTTTTTTCTAACTATTATTGCTATTTTGGGATAGTTTTGCTAAGATATGGATGAAAAGAGGTTTGCTTTTGGTTTTTTAAATTCCTGTAAAGTTGTTATCATACTTGAGTGCTATCTTCATTCAATATGCTTTCTTCTACATCATGCTCTCTTTAGCAAAACACAATTTTTTTTGGGTGAACTTTGCCACTTTATTAATTGTTTATCCATTTATTTTTAAATTATGGTTTAATCTTTGTTTCTAACTATTGTCACTATATTATGACTGCATCTGGATAGATTTGGTGTTGCTTCACTTACTTTGCATGAGTTCTTTTGGTTTCCTATTTTTTTCCCCCCAACTTCTGATGTATGCAGTCTGATTACATGCTTTGTGTGCTCTCCACACGCTTTTTACTTTTGCTAGCACTTCAACATAATAAAAATTATTTTTATTCTATATAATCTTATGACAAATCGTGAGGTTGATTTAGTGTTTTTATAGGGTATTAATGGGCTATAGATTGAGGATTGATACTTGACTGGTGCAAAGGGGCAGGGAACCCACTTTATAATAACCCTTTTTCATAGTGTCAACAATATTTGCCAGACACCAAAAAGCAAAAATGAACCAAAAAAAAAAAAAGGAGAATGAGGATCATGATTCCCAATTTGATCTATTTGAAAATCCATGGGGGAAAATTCCATTAAAAATTTGTGTCAAAAAAGAAATTGTTCATAAAAATCTAATTCTACACCAACAAAAGGTTTTATAGTATGAATATTGTGGGAATGTAGTCATTGTGCAGTATTCTGTAACATAATTGCTTCTTGCTATGGACTCTATTGATGTGGTAGAGTTTTTATTTTTTGGTGTTTGTTTTATCTGCTTTTTCAACTCAATGAAATTGACCATGTTCAGTTTGATGTCTCTGCTGATCAAATGCATAGATGCTTTTTTTTTTTTTCTCTTGTTTTTAAATTTGCCGAATGTCATTTTTCTCATTCTAGATGGACAAATATCTAGCTTCAAATATCAATTACAGTAGCTGAATCAGTCATCTATCAACCAATTTGCCAGTGATGTATGAATTTACAATGCTATTCTATCAGCCAATGCTGCAAATTGTTTCATACATTTTGGTGTTAGTTTGTGTGTCTAAATAGTCTTGTCATCAATTGATAGCACCTTGAGTATGTCATTTTGATGCTGCAACTAGTTGAATATGCAATCAACCACCTCGCACCAGTTTCCTTCGTTTGTTTGTTATTGTTTTTGCTTGTTCCTGATAATTGACCAATCTTACTCTTTCATGTGTGCACTCTTTACACCTTTTCATACTTGTTGCTTCTGGATCTCTGCAAAATTTTTACTCTATGCAGCTCCATTTCTGTTTAGCTAATCTTGACGTAGCTTGTGTGAAGGGCGAGCCTTAGTCTAATAGTAAGATTACTACAATTGTTGTGACTTAGAGTTCACAAGAAATCACGAAAATAGCCTCTTTGGGGGAATAAGTGTAATACTACGCCCATTTAACCCTTCTCTAGAGGCCACATTGTGGGAGCCTTGTGCATGGACATGCTCTTGAGGTAGCTTGTACCTCTGTGTCATCATATGAATTGAGATGACGGCTTAGCCTCCTTCAACTTAATGTTTTTATTCGCTTGCATGATGTGCTACAGTGTAATATTTTCTTCTGTTTTCATTTCTTTACTGTCCTCCAACTTAATGGCATTATTTGTGGGAATTTGAAGCTTATCTATTCACTAATCTAAATCCTTTTTGTGGGTAGGGGGAGGAGATGGGGGTCACAAGACAACGGCCATTACAAATTTTGAATCTAGCAGTAGGAATTCATTGAGACAGAAAAATGAGATCTAATAACAGTGCTATATTCACCATTAAATTTACCTTCAACTATATATGCGCTTGTCATTTTCTTCTTAAAAATTCTTAAATGTTTTACATTGATTCTTCAGCAGGGTTATTATGCCTGATGACACCTACTTTTTGTGGCATTATCCATTTGAACATACCTGGAGTATCTTATTATGTTTGCTGTTCTACGACTTTTGATAGGGTGAAGAGTATTGTATCCCTTATATTAAGGTGACAATTAAAAGCCCAAATTTATTTTACCACAGCAGATGCCAAAATGTCTTACCTTCAGCCATCCGATAATTGCTCCCTCGAGCCTCCAGCAAAAGAGCTAACTATGTATCCTAGTTCCACAAGACAAGTTAAAACGACGTGTTGAATGTTAAAACCAAAATAACTGTAGAGATGTGGACTCATTTCAACACCTGTCAATGGTTGTGCAAGAAGGTCATCTGGTGAATCTGTGGTGGATGCATTCTCCTCGTCGCTGGAATAATATTCTGCCTGCGCCGATGATTCCTACGGACCGACTGGCATGCCCTTTGTTCTCTATAATACTTTGCTCATTCAATGCTCATTAGCAGAACCAAGGTGCAAATGAGAGGATCTTGGTTGGGTAGCCCATCCTGCTAATGGGGCCAGCCACAGTACGGGGAAGAAGTTTATGGCTAGATTCATAATCTAGTCTTTGGGATTTCCAAGAAAAGCATGGCATCTGTTGGCCTATACAATACCTATCAAAATCCTAACAGAAGTAATCAATCCCTACAAGAAGGTTCTAAAACTTTGTCTGAATCCTGAAATTGACCAAACGAAAGATAAGGCCAACTCTAAGTTGATGAATAACTGCTTATTCATAGCAACTAAACATAACACAGCAGTGGATCGTTACATTAAATTATAATTTTCTCTTATATATACTTGAAGACAATAATTAAAGCTTCAACCAAGAGAGTGGACAAGGGAAACTAATACTAATATTAAGAAGAAGAACATCATTAAAAGATCGGCTTTAGTATCTGGTATGACTTTCTAACATCGAAAGAAAGTAAACTTTCCCGTTAGAACTGACAGCCAAAATGCTTACCTTGCACTCGTAGCATCTATCTCCATGTAAGAAGGTCCTGCTGCAAACAATGGGGGAAGATCAAAAGCAGGAAAGATTCTCCATGTGTCTCAGTAGAAGAAAAAATGACTAATTTCGTGTTCAGACATTGAGACAGCATGCACCAATAAAAAGAAATTCAAATTAGAAAAAAATAAAAAAAAAAAAACAAAAAACAGAGGCAACTTCTTTACCTATTGGGTAGACAGGGCACTCGTGTACCTCAAAGCCTTCCCCCACCAAAATTCATATACACTAACTGTAACTAACATACAAAGTGGCACAAGCTGCCATTTTTACATAAACAAGGTGCCTAGATTAACACTAACTGTAACTAACATACAATGTGGCACAAGGTGCTATTTTCATGCTTAGGGAAGATGATGAAAATAATCGAATAATCTTTAATAAAATGATGAGAAAAAAAAAGGGAAAAGATGAGAACGCTCAATGGTATAAGATATTGGGAGAGAGCATTTGATTCCAGAGACTTGAACTGCGAAATTCCATCCAACAGGGGTCGGACGGCCGATGCAAGAGAAGCAAAAATAGCAAGTGGGTCATTGGGAACTATTGGTATTGGGTACTTTACCAAACAAACCAGTTTTAGATTTGCATAAAACAGCAGAACCAACCACCCAAGTGAAAAGATTCTACCAGCTTGAGTTGTCAGCTCAGCTCTTGTGTGGAGTGAACTGAGAAGTTCTTGCGTGTGGCAGGGGCAGCGGCAGCGGCAGCGGAAGCCGAACGGCGAGTTATGAACCGCCATCCTCCTTGGTCCACGTGGCACGTTAGAAGTCGTCAGGTTCTTCCGACTGGAGAGACGAGGTCAAATGGCAGTTCTTTTTATCTTTTTTCTATCATTCCAAACAAACTGTTAACGTGGCTACAAAAATAACAATAAGCGAGCGTTTTGTGTTAATTTGATTAATCTTTTCTCTTATTAGTTCGGTTCAAATTTTTTTATTACGTCTTCCCAATTTTAAAGGAAATTGAAGTTTGCAAATGTGATATCCTGCAATCAAACGTTGAAGAATTCTGGACAAAACTATTATTATTTCGCAGTGAGTCATCCCACTAAAAAAATTAAATTTGAATAATTTTTGAGTTAAATATGACTTATATTTTTACAATTTTTTTTTTATATAAAAATATAATTAAAAAATATAATTTTTATTATTAATACTTTAAAATTTTATCATCAAAAATATTTTAAAAAATATAACGTAATAAAATATTATATAATAATATATATATATTAATACGCAAATTTTTGACAGTAACGAGATTTGATCGAGTTATAATATAATAAATTTATTCATTTAAAAATTTTAGTAAAATTATTAGTTTTATTAATTTATCAATTGACACTTAAAATAATTATCAAATTGAAATTGAAGCTGAAGCTAAATTAATCACGAAAAAAATATACCAAAAAAATAATCACGAAATAAGGATAGGTTTGTTTATATCTCTGAACTAACGATTGGTTGGTTGGAAAATCTTCCAATAACAGGCCAAGAAATAATTTAAGAGAAATGGCATACAGTCGACGCGAGTAATGTGGCCGCACGGGCACCGACTGGATTTCACACGTTTTTCTTTTGCGCGCGCGTGTGTTTTTTTAAGTACTATAAATAAATAAAGTAAAATGTATAGGAAGAATGATAAAATATATATACAATTATGAAAAAATGTTAGATGTATATTATTAATATATGTTTACACAAATTATTATTTTAATTGTACCCATATTATATATTTTTTGAAAAAAAAAAAATAAAATTCATACAATTCTATATCACCGTGTAATACGCATTAGAAATATCTATGCAATAAGACCTATAATTTAATTAAAGAATTTAGGTGGTTGTCTCAAATGAGATCTTTACATATGCATCTTACATTAGAGTGGATATGGACATTTCATGATGGGGATCGCCGAGAGACGATAAAAGAAGCTGAAAAACCTTGGCCGTGAAGGAACGATCTTGTTGACAAGACTGACAGAGTTTCTTTAGAGGCTTGATACCAATAAACTAATTAAAAATGTTGAAAATTTTTGAGCTGACACGTATTAGCCACACTATTGGAACCGTGTAATTGTGGTGGTCGATCGGAGGGCCATCCCTAGCGCTATTATTTTCCTTTGTTGACGAGCTGCGCCTAATCAATATAATACAGAAAAATTCTACTGTAAGTTAAAGCTACTCTTCTCATGCCATGAAGTCAAAGCCTCAACGCTTGTATAGTTTATCTGTTCAGGGAAGACTTCATCTTGGATCAGTTTCAATGATTATGACTTCCCTCTGTTGGGGTTTGATTGATACACTAGAACATATTTCCTTAAAAATTTTGCTCCTTTTTACAACTAAAGGGATCGAGACAGACAAGAATGAAGTTGGCGATCCACTCTAACCATTAATCCACCAATTTTATCCTGATATTGCTTCATTTCCCCCACACACTTTATTAATCAAGGATGCAGGTAGGGTTGGCTGGGGACCCCATTGAAATTATGGACCCTAAGATCAAGTTGTCATTTTACTTGTGTAATTCTAGTTGCTGAAGGACCATACTTAACCTTTGTTTGTTTATTTGTTTACTTTTCATGGGGACCAGATCCACCTATTTTCGGTCATGGAAATAATGCAAGAATCCTCTTTCCTTTTAGTTCTTCTCCATAAAAAAAGGAAAGCTTGTTCTTGCCTTCTTGGACCTTCCTCGGCTGGTTTACTTTGAGAAAAAGACAAAAAAAAGAAAATGAAGGAAGATTTTACACTCCAACTTTCATGTGCATTTAATTCAATTACGGGGGAATCCTATGTTGTCTCGTTGCATAAAATAATGCAAGAGTTAATGCTACACTCCAAAGAGTTTACGGATGCCGTCTGCCTGTTATTGAATTACAAGAAAATACAAGTGTAAAGTAACTAATTAGAATTTTTTCTTTCTATGTTTCTTAAACCAACTAATCTTGCCAAAAAAATCCTTGTTCTACCTTGTATTTCCTCAATTCACGCCTATTCCTCATCGTATATTAAGAATTTGTTCTGTCCCAACATTTGAGAATGTCTAAAATCCGAACTACTACACCATAAAATTTACCATACTACTCAAAAAAAAAATAATATTTAAATAGTAATTCATATTAGAGGTTTTAAATTGTGACCGAGATAACCTCTTACAAAATAAAGAGTTAATGACTAACTTTGGTGATCTTCATAGTGTTTCAAAACAAAAAAATCTTGATGACATAAAAAGAAATTGAGAACCCGTGAACACCAAACATACCCCACATTTATATTCGTTATCATACCTCCCCCACCCCCACACGCACAAAAGCCATTCATTCCTTTCCTTTGGCTTGCCAAGTCAGTTTGTTCAGACCTTTGCATCAATCAGCTGTTTTATCTTTTATTTTTTGTTTTTTTTGTTTTTTCTTTTCCTCTCTTGTTTCGTTTCTTGTTTTCGGGACTTTGGTTGACCATCCTTATTCAATACAAATGGGGAGCCCGTCAGTGCTTCTCAAAATTCATGTGCTGAGAGGGGTGAATCTTGCTGTCAGAGATCTCTGGAGAAGGAGCAGTGACCCTTATGTTTTGGTCAAGATGGGCAAGCATGTAGTCTTTCTATGCCTGTTTCTTTCGTGCTCTTTCCTTGCGTCTCAATTCGAATTGTTTTCCTGGATTGTTTTGGATTTGATTCCAATATTAAGTTGAGTAGTCTTGAGGTATCCAACTCCTTAATTGAAAAAAACTTAAAAGAAAAAAATAAAGAAGCTTTTGAGTGCTTGAAAAATACTAAACAAGAAGGGAAAAAGAGCCTTACTTCGATACTTCATGTTCTTCCATGTGAATTAATTGATATCCATATGAAGTGCTCTGTTACAGAAGCTGAAGACTCGGGTAGTGAAGTAGAACCTCAATCCAGAGTGGAATGAAAGTTTGACTTTTGCTATTGGGGATCCAAATCTTCCGGTTAGACTTGTGAGTATTATAGTTCCTCCTCACATTTATTCGGAATAAAATTTCACTATGTATGCAACAAATAGCAGTTCTTAAGTGGATTTTCAATATAATTGGAGTGTAAAGTTTACTTCTTGATCGGGTTGAAAGTATGTATGGATCCATCCTTGAGGGAACGCTTAGGCTTTAAAGTATTCTTTTAAGAGGTTTTGGGGGTTTTTGTTGGATTTTGGGAAGGGAGATGCAGTGAATGCAATTTGTAAATCTCTTGTTATTGTATATTGAAATATTTTCAGATGGGTTTTGGGGTAAACTAGTGCAAACGCTTGAATCACGTAATTTCTTGTGTACTTGAGTTTTATGTGTATTATTACTTTTATAACCTAAGGGTTTAGTGGATCAGTTAAAGAATGACATTGCTTTCAGATTTCTATGATTATATATCTATACTATGGCCATTGTTGTTTATTGGTCTCTTTTCCTGGTGATGAATTAGTTATCTTGATGCAAATACAGGAAGTATATGACAAAGACACATTCAGCCGAGATGACAA
This sequence comes from Rhizophora apiculata, assembly GCA_037832385.1. Taxonomy (NCBI): domain Eukaryota; kingdom Viridiplantae; phylum Streptophyta; class Magnoliopsida; order Malpighiales; family Rhizophoraceae; genus Rhizophora; species Rhizophora apiculata. The sequence continues at coordinate 4,357,358 of CM075427.1, forward strand.
GATGGGGAATGCAGAATTCAGTATCGCTCCATTCCTTGAGGCTTCGAAGACGCGGTTGTCGGACCTCTCCCCTGGAACCATAATTACAAGTATTAAACCAGGCAGGAAAAATTGCTTCGCGGAAGAGAGCCACATTATCTGGGATTATGGCAAACTGGTCCAGAACATGTGGCTTAGGCTCAGTAATGTGGAGTGTGGCGAAGTGGAACTCCAGTTGGAATGGATTGACATTCCAGATTGAAGGGATCTGTGAAAAAAAGAACTCAAAATAGTACGCGCTTATCTGTCCGCCATTGCTGTGAATACTTACAGATAGAAGACAGAGCGCCATGATTTAGCCGTATGGTTGAGTTGCTCTTTTTTGTGTTGTTCTATAGCTATTCCATGTCTCATTTACTAGTAGAAAATTTTGTCATTTGAGACTTCTTCCACAAATCTGCTTCAACATTTCCTGCTAACTCATGAAAACATGATTCTTGGTTCATTGTGGCTTTTATCGGTGAAGTTAGCTAAGAATGTTAAGACTTTGGAAGTACGTGTGCTTGAGATGAACACTACAGCTCTGTAAAATTAACATTTGCAGTGGTACATAGTTTCAGACTTCACGGTTGAGACCTTTTAGATTGAATTGGGGTTACATTACCATAATAGCATGGCCATACATTTATACAAAACTTTTACCTTAGGCAATGGAATCATAGGCAATCAAGTGAAATCCAAAAAGTCAAAAGTTTCTTCTTCTAAAATATTTAATTATTTTAGGATTAAAGAAAGATAATAAAAATTAAACGAAGATAATTTTGAGGGAAACAAAATTACCGACCGGTGTTTATAAGAGAAAATAATCTTACAATTTTTGAAGAAAATACTATCTTTGATCAGCGATTAATCTATTAAATGTTAACAGGGGAGGAGGAAGGGGTCTGAACACAATGCGGATTACGGTCGAATTCCTGATCTCGTCACCAGTTTTGACTGGTGGCCACCCAGGCAATTTGGGCGCCTATGATCCTCTCCTCTCAGGTCATCCTTTGATAAGAGGCCATAATGCTAAGTAAAAATTAAATTTAGACCCTCCATCTACTTACAATTTTAATTTACTTTCATATCTTTGATTTTAATGTCTTTATAGTCCTAACATTAATAATGTTCAAGTTAACTTTTTTCTATAAAGAACCTAAAATGTCATATTTATGTATTTGCAATGCATGGGATGTGAAGAAACAAGTAATATACGGTAAGAGTGAGACAAATGTCTGAGCTTCTGGAGGAAAGGAGAAGGAGAACTGTAAATCGGCCCGCCAACATTAGCATTGGTAATGATTTAACTTTACAAGTTCACAATACAGTTTCTCAAGTTTCACTAACATGTCAACTAAAACGGCCTACTAAATGGTCATGGCAAATCGTCAATCAACAGCTGGAAAAACAAAATGCCATGTGAAAGTTGCGAGTGCCACTTGAATTATTAATCAAGCCCACTACCATTGAAACGCACCGAAAACAAAAGGGAAAAACCATTAATTATAACCTATACTAGATGATAATTTGTATTAGAAAATATTTTCTGGATACTGAAATAATTAAAATAGTTAGACATAATTAATAAAATATATAAATATTATTATAATAATACAAAAAATTAAGTTAACGAAAAAAAGAAAAAGATATTAAAAAATTATATTATTTTATTAATTATCTCTAACGGGGTATATTACTTACCAAAATTTGTGTATTACTTCCAACTGTATATGGCATCAACCGTGGTGACTCAAAAGAGATTAGACCAAATCAGGGTCAAATGACTTTCATTCTACACAAGTGTTTCTCTTTCTTAGGTTAATACTTGACAATTATGCTAACTTCTATTCTATTATTAAGGCCCTAATTAGTTATGTTTGTGTACATCACAAACTTCTGAAGTCAGGGACAGAGTCATTTTCCATTTCCTCAGTCGGAGGAGCTCACGTACGAGAAGACGGCCGCCACGTGCCCAGACAGAGGTGCAGGATTGAGTCCTAAATTGGAAGCCACTATTAAAGAGGCATTTTCTAAGGCCCACCCCGACAACCCCTGTGAGTAACTAATTGCCTACACAGTTGCGTGTCAAAATGGGATAGACTCTAAATTAATGAGTTTGGTTTCTTCTATACAGACGAGTCGTCTTCCTCTACTGCTTGATCCGTTGGTCCCTGGCAGTGAAAAGCATAACACTGACAACTCTCAATAACGGGTATTAAAAAAAAGAAATTTAAGTTAACTCATAAAATTAAATTAAATTAAATTTTTAATTAATTAAAATTATTTTATAACATATTAATTGAATTAAATTAAAATAAAAATTATAATTTAATTTTAATATTAAAAATTATGATTAATTGAATCAAATTTAAATATTATATATATATATATAACAAAAATATTATTAATATAATTAATAATAATAAATAAATATTAATAGAATAATATAATATTTTAAATAATTATTTATTTATATTATATATTTTTTAAATAACATTAAAAATTATTTTTACAAGTTATAATTTTAATTTTTTTTATTAAATTCAGTTAATTGAAATTAGATTAAAATTTTTTAATTAACTTAATTTTTGATTTGGAAACAATATTTAATTTAATATAACCACAATTTGTAAACACTCACACTCCAAACTATAGTACTTTGATTATTCCTATGTTATATATAAAGGTAAACAGCATTGTTATTTGTACAATATGCAAAATAGATATAAAAAAAAAAAAGAATGATTAGTCAACCAAAAATCATCAAAGAATAAATATATGTAATTAAAAATATATCAAATCTATTATAATGTTTTTTCTTAACATTGTCTAATATTATTTACTAGCAAAAAATAAAACAAATTCTAATCAAAGATTAAGCATATTTATGTGCTCGAAAAGAATCCAATGAAAATATTGTATCATCATGAAAAATTATAAGAGGATACGTGCAATGCTTATTAATCATAGACACTTTGACATATCAACCTTTGACTTGATTACTCTTTGCCCATGTTATTATTTTAGGGAATTCATCTTTCGTTCAAATAATGAGAGTGAACTATGTTTTTATGATAGGATTTTAGCCCAGGAAAAGCAAAAGACTAAAATAAGAAGATGAACAATTTACCTAATTTTTCAATATCTATAGAACATATAGAAATGAAAAAGGCATGGGGAAGGGAAAAAAAACTCTATAATCTCTCAGTATTTCAAAACATTTAAAACAAATGGAGAAAATTGATAGAGATATTTCTTAATTTCTTAATTTTTCCCAACAGTTAAAACAAATTAATTAAAAAAGTTATGACATGTGAATCAAATGTGGTAGCATATAAGGTTAAAAGAGATTCCAAAATGGAAATCAAGGTTCCATATAATCTCTTAGTATTCCAAAAAGATTCCAAAATGGGAATCAAAGTTAAGAGATTCTATATAATCTCTTAATATTCCAAAATGCTATTTTATTGTATGTAAAATAAATAGTTTAAATTATGGAATAAATATAAAAAATAAATGACCTGTGACCTAATTTTTTAATATAAAAATATATATTTTGTATAAATAAATAAATAAATAAATATAAAATTTTAAATAACTCGAATTATTAAATTAATGTATAATTAATATGAAAATTATAATACTTAATTAATTAATTAATTAAATTTAAAAAAATAAAAAATTTATAATTTAATTAATGAAATTTAAAAAATTAAAAATTGATAATTTGATGTAAAATGAGAAAAAAAAAAGATAAAAATAAAAGAAAGACTAGCATGTGATGTGATGTATTCATGTCAAATTAGTATACACTATATAAGATACAGAATCCGCATCATCACAGCAGGATAATATAATAGTAGAAATTGTCCCTGTGATCAGGACATTCCGATAGCATACCAAATGGAGAAGAGATGTCATTGTGACTACAGAAATGTCGTGGGAGACCGTGCATCCACCCTGTGGCGACCATTTACTTTACCCAAGGCCCTCTTCTCGCATTAGGATAAGGGGTTCAAGTTCGGTGGCTTTCTGCAAAGAGTTGAAGTTGAAAGCTTGGTACTCCCCATCTGCCTCTTTCAAATCCATTGATTAAGTAACCATTATTGTTCCTATAGCTATGGTAGGAATGGAACGAGAGAGAATAGTGGGAGAGAGAGCGAGTGAGAAAGGGAGAGACAAAGATTGAAAGTGAAAGAGCGAGGGAGACGAATCTTATTGTTTCTCGGTCGATCACACAAAGCCGTAGATGACACACATAACAAAACAAAGTTTTTTTCTTTTATTAGATATGCCCGTATGAAATACAGACAAATGTTTCTAACGGTATTTTCTTGAGAAAATATTTTCGACAACCAAAGTTATTTCACCGCAGACAGACATACGAACCCTTTTGTTTCAACCACTTCATGGCATCGACATGAAATGCTATGGCTGATTTGTTGGTCAAGCAGAGAGCTTATTCATTTCAATTCAAAGCTTAGATATTAGCTGTGGTTTCAAAGCTTTCTTAGGTTAATGCTCGACAATTATGCTAACTTCCCTTGTATTATCAAGACCCTAATTCCTAATGTTTGTGTTAATGAAATTGGAATAACATTAATTACATCACAAACCTCTAAAGTGTCTGTCAGAGTCGTTTCCATTTCCTGAGATGAGGGTCTCACGGAAGAGAAGCCGGCCGCCACCAGTCTAGATTAGATATAGAGATGCGGGAAAATCTTAAATTGGAAACCCACACCGACAACGCCGTGGGGAATTGCCTACACATGTGCGCGTACACTCTAAATCAACGGGGTAGCTTTCTTCCCTGTAGACAAGTTGTCTTTCTCCATGTACTGATTGGTTGGCCCCTGAGGCTTAAAAGCATGTCACTAACAACCCTCAATTTTTAGTTTTAAATAACGGACAGTTTTGATTTCCGCAAGATTATAATAGTATGTGAATCACATATGGTAGCATAAAAGGCCCAAAGAGATTCCAAATTTTGAATCAAAGTTGCGAGATTCCATATTATCTCTATGGAAAGTAAATGAACTATGAATCCTACCACCTCCTCTAACTTCTCATGCGCCAAAACACGGGAAAAAAAAAGAAGAAGAGCAAATTGAATTAAAAACACATGTTAAGTCTTTAACATGTAAATATATATTTTAAATAAATAGATTAAAAGAGTTAATTATAAAATTTTAAGTGATTCTTATTGTTCCTCCGTGGATCACCTCAAGCCGTGGACGACACACATAACAAAACAGAGTTCATTTTTCTTTATATGTGCCCGTACGAAATACAGAAAAATGTTTCCCACAGATAAATGTTATCAACAACAAAAGTTATTTCACCGCAGATAGACATACGAACCCTTTTGTTTCAACCACATCAGGGCATCAACATGAAATGCTATGGCTGATTTGTTGGTCAAGCAGAGAACTTACTAATTTCATTTCTAAGCTTAGATATCAGCTGTGGTTTCAATTTTTTGACGCTCCAAGTCTAACGGTTTAACCTTTAAGCTTAATGCTTTCAAATTGTTGGACGGTCGGTTGCCATGTTTCGTTTCACGACAACCACAAAACATTTCAGTGGACACATGTTGTGCACGTCACTCCTCTAAGAAGCTTTGAACATCTATCAAATGTGCAGAGAGGCAATCATATCCCTACTTAAAGAAGTTAATGTGCTCTCGGTGGAGCTATGGGCAAGAACTCGACTCGTAAGAAAACAGAAATGACATCTGATCTAGGCTTTATGGAGGGCTCCTTGGGAGTGAGAAAAGGTGCATGGGATAAAGAAGAAGACAAGCTTCTCAAACAGTGCATTGAAACCCACGGAGAAGGAAAATGGCATATAGTTCCACTGAAGGCGGGTACGAATTTTATATTTCTATTCATAATATGTTGAGCACAGAGGGAAGAACAAAGAAGATGAAACATCCTTCAAACCGCGTTATCCACATATTTATAGGAAACTGCACATATACACATAGAGCACTGATGAACACGTCCGTAATTTTTCCTTTAAAAATAAAACAAAAGGCAACATTCTCTCTCAAAGACTTTTTGCATGTATTTGCAGGCCTTAATAGATGCAGAAAAAGTTGTAGATTGAGGTGGTTGAACTATCTTAAGCCTAACATCAAGAGAGGAAAGTTCGAAGCGGATGAAGTGGACTTAATGATCAGGCTGCACAAGCTATTAGGCAACAGGTAAGTGAAATCCCAGACTTCCGCATGCGTGCAAGTAAGTGCAAGTGTAGGTGTGTATGTATATATATATATCATCCAGTTAAACAAAGAGAAATTTATGAAACATGCGCTGACTATTATTATGCTTAGCTTATTACTCAAACATGGTATTATGGGTGGCTGCTAAACTCAAAAATTTGGACTCTGCCACCACATTAAATGATTAGATTTCAACCTACAATTCTGAAATCAACCTTTTAAATTCACTAATGATGATTTGTAATGTTATTCTCAAACCAACTTCATTACTTCTCGTGGGAGAGGTTCACCTGAAAATTGCTCTTAAAATCACTCGACTTTTGCATGCAGATGGTCATTGATTGCTGGCAGGCTTCCAGGAAGAACCGCAAATGCTGTGAAAAACTACTGGAACACCCACAGGAAAAAAAGGGCCATACCATTCGAGGAAGACAAGGAAGCAGAAATTCAACAAGTAACAAAGGCCAACATTATAAAGCCCCGACCTCGATGCTTTCCCAAGAACTTAGACTCGTCGAGTAGAGAAAAGACTCAAGTGTTTAAAAGCAACGTTCTATTGGGTGGTGATCAAAATCATGACAACAACTCCGCCGCACTCCAAGCAGCCTTAGAAAATGCAGAAAGTCGGTGGTGGGAATGTTTGCTGAATGATACTGACCAAGAGGAACCACCTAGCTTTGCAGGCCTTTCCGGTGAAAGTTATTCAAGTCTAGAAGCAAAGGCGGACGGCACTTCATGCGGAGGAAACCAGAGTTTTCTGAGTGATTTCAGCTTTGATGTCGACGTTTGGAACTTCCTCAGCGCAGAAAATTAAAGAAGGTCTTCAAACTATATATTTCTTGAGTGGTCTATTCAAGAATTTGTGTTGACTTGGCCAAAAAAAATAAAACAAAATAAGGCTGAAGAATTTAGAAGGGTAAACTATATATTTTAATGGAAACAAATATAGAAAATAACAATGGGGCTGAATTATAATTTTCACTGGGGGCATTTCTTCCTCCCTTCTTCTACCTTGCTCCACCAATGTATCCCGATATTTGTTATGGCTGTGAAAATAAGGGCATTGGTTTATTTGTTTGATTCTAGCTTATTACCTTGACACACGACATGAATATAAATAAATGTGGATCGTCCATTATATATATATATATATATATAAATTTCTTAATAATAATTATTAATTGTATAATGAAGGAGTATTCATTTTACCTTATTACCCTCGCATGACCATGGTTAAATTTTATCAGTTTCTAAAATGGTATCACTTCTCAAAAGCTCATCGAAAAGTTGGGAGTCGACAGTGGAGATCCATTGCATCAATTTTTCTCATAAAACATACGAAATTCATGTCCTAAATTTTTTTTTAGTCTCTAAACTAACGGCACTGCAATTACAGCTAAAAGCCCAAGCAACAATCACATCCGTCGGGTCTCTTTTAAATATGTTATTGCTGCTCTCTTGAAATGGCTAGCTTTTCATTGCTCCATTTCTGCTTGGCTATGTTATCTTGAAAGCATGAAGGGCATTGGGCCTAATCATCCTGGGAGTAGGTTCAGGGGCACTAATGATAATCTTCTAAAAAGTAGGCACTGACGGTTTGATTTGAATATAACTAAGTACCAAACAAATTAAACTTCATCATCATGTTCGTTGAAAAAAGATATTATGTGTACAGTTTCTGAAGTTTCACTAACATATCAACTAAAACGGCCTACTAAATGGTCATGGCAAATCGGCAATCATCATAGCTGCTGGAAAAACAAAATGCCATGTGAAAGTTGCGAGTGCCCCGTGAATTATTAATCAAGCCCACTACCATTGAAACGCACCGAAAAAAAAAGAAAAAAGAAATGTAAAACCATTAATTATAACCCATACTAGACATTATACATGATAATTTGTATTAGAAAATATTTTCTGGATACCAAAATAATGAAAATAGTTAGACATAATTAATAAAATATATAAATATTATTATAATAATAATAAAAAAAATTAAGTTAACGAAAGAAGGAAAAAGATATAAAAAATTATATTATTTTATTAATTATCTCTAACGGAGTCTATTACTTACAAAATTTGTGTATTACTTCCAACTGTATATGGGGGCATCAACCGTCGTGGGTCAAAAGAGACTAGACCAAATCAGGGTCAAATGACTTTCATTCTACATAAGTGTTTCTCTTTCTTAGGTTAATACTTGACAATTATGCTAACTTCTATTCTATTATTAAGGCCCTAATTAGTTATGTTTGTGTACGTCACAAACTTCTGAAGTCAGGGACAAAGTCATTTTCCGTTTCCACAGTCGGAGGAGCTCACGTCCGAGAAGACGGCCGCCACGTGCCCAGACAGAGGTGCAGGATTGAGTCCTAAATTGGAAGCCATTATTAAAGAGGCATTTTCTAAGGCCCACCCCGACAACCCCCGTGAGTAATTAATTGCCTACACAGTTGCGTGTCAAAATGGGATAGACTCTAAATTAATGAGTTTGGTTTCTTCTATACAGACGAGTCGTCTTCCTCTATTGCTTGATCCGTTGGTCCCTGGCAGTGAAAAGCATAACACTGACAACTCTCAATAACGGGTATTAAAAAAAAAAAAATTTAAGTTAACTCATAAAATTAAATTAAATTAAATTTTTAATTAATTAAAATTATTTTATAACATATTAATTGAATTAAATTACTTCCAACTGTATATGGGGGCATCAACCGTCGTGGGTCAAAAGAGACTAGACCAAATCAGGGTCAAATGACTTTCATTCTACATAAGTGTTTCTCTTTCTTAGGTTAATACTTGACAATTATGCTAACTTCTATTCTATTATTAAGGCCCTAATTAGTTATGTTTGTGTACGTCACAAACTTCTGAAGTCAGGGACAAAGTCATTTTCCGTTTCCACAGTCGGAGGAGCTCACGTCCGAGAAGACGGCCGCCACGTGCCCAGACAGAGGCGCAGGATTGAGTCCTAAATTGGAAGCCATTATTAAAGAGGCATTTTCTAAGGCCCACCCCGACAACCCCCGTGAGTAATTAAATGCCTACACAGTTGCGTGTCAAAATGGGATAGACTCTAAATTAATGAGTTTGGTTTCTTCTATACAGGCGAGTCGTCTTCCTCTATTGCCTGATCCGCTCGTCCCTCGGGCTGAAAAGAATCGCTCACAACTCTTAATAGTGGCTATTTTAAAAATCAAAAATTTGAGTTAACTCAAAAAAATTTAATTTAATTTAATTAATTGTTTAATTAATTAAATTAATCTTATAATTGATTAATTAAATTAAATAAAAGATAAGAATTTTGATTTAATTTTTAATTTTAATATTTTATTTCTATAATAAAAAATAATATTAATACAATTATTAATAACAAATAAATGTAAATAAAATAATATTATATTTTAAATAATTATTTGTTTATATTATATATAATAATACTTATAATTTTTTTTTAAAATTACATCAAAAATATTTTTTAACAAATTAAAATTTTAATTTTTTTATTAAATTCACTTAATTGAAATCAAATTAAAATTTTTTAGTTAATATAATTTTTGATTGAAAAATAATTTTTAATTTAACATAACTAACAATTTGTGAACACTAATACTCCAAACTACAGTACTTTGATTATTTCTATGCTGCATATAAAGATAAATAACATTGTTACTCGTGCTACATGCGAACTAGATATAAATTAAAAATAAAAAACGAATTATTAGCTAACTAAAAATCATCAAAAAATAAGTATATGTAGATAAAAATATATCAAATTTATTAGAGTATTTTTCTTAACATTGTCTAATATTATTTACTAGAAAAAAAAAAATTCTAATCAAAGATTAAGCACATTTATGTGCTTGAAAAGAGTCCAATGAAAATACTATGTCATTATGAAATGTTATAAGAGGATATGTGCAATGCTTATTAATCATAGACACTTTAACATATCAACCTTTGACTTGATCGCTCTTTGCCTATGTTAATATTTTAAGCAATTCATCTTTCATTTAAATAATGAGCGTGAACTATATTTTGATGATAGGATTTTAGCCAAGGAAACAAAAAAAAAAGACTAAAATAAGAATATGAACAATTGACCTAATGTTTCGATGCCTATAAAATATATAGAAATGAAAAAGGCATGGGGTGAGGGAAATAAAACTCCATAGTCTCTCAGCATTTCAAAACATTTAAAATAAATGGAGAAGATTGAGAGAGAGATATTTCTTAATCTCTTAATTTTTCCAAATAATTAAAATAAATTAGCTGAAAAAGTTATGGCATGTGAATCAAATGTGGCAGCATAAAAGGGCAAAAGAGATTCCAAAATGAGAATTAAAGTTAAAAGATTCCATATAATCTCTTAGTATTTCAAAATGTTACTTTATTATCAGTAAAATAAATAGTTTGAATTATAAAATGAACACCAAAAGTAAATGACCTATGACTTACTAATTTTTTGTCATAAAAATATAGATAGATCAAAAAATAAGTGATTCGAATTATTAAATTAATGTATAATTAATATGAAAATTATAAGAATTAATTAATTAATTAAAATTTTAAAATTAAAAAATTAAATATTTAACTAATAAAATTTTTAAAAAATTAAAAATTAATAATTTAATGTAAAATGAGAAAATAAAAATAAAAATAATAATAAAAAAAAAACTAGCATGTGATATGATGTATTATTGTCGTGAAATTAGTATGCAATACATAAGATGCATGATCCGCATGATCTCGGCATGATAATATAATAGTAGAAATTGTCCTTGTGATTAGGACATTCCTACTGCTTCAGACAGCATGCCACATGGAGAAGAGACGTCATTGTGACTACAGAAATATCGTGGGAGACCTTGCATCCACCCTGCGGCTACTTTTACCCAAGGCCCACTTCTCGCATTAGGATGAGTGGTTTAAGTTTGGTCGTTTTTGAACAAAGTTGAAGTTGAAAGTTTGGTAGTCCCCATCTGCCCCCTTTTCAAATCCAATGAGTAAGTAACCATTATTGTTCCTATTGCTATGGTAGGAATGGAACGAGAGAGAATATGTGGGAGAGAGAGCGAGTGAGAAAGGGAGAGACAAGACTGAAAGTGAATGAGCGAGGGAGACGAATCTTATTGTTTCTCGGTCGATCACACAAAGCCGTAGACGACACACGTAACAAAACAAAGTTTTTTCCTTTATGCACGTATGAAATACAGACAAATGTTTGTCCCGGTATTTTCTTGAGAAAATACTTTCGACAACCAAAGTTATTTCACCCCTTTTGTTTCAACCACTTCATGGCATCGACATGAAATGCTATGGCTGATTTGTTGGTCAAGCAGAGAACTTATTCATTTCATTTCAAAGCTTAGATATTAGCTGTGGTTTTAAATTTTTTGACGCTCGAAGTCTTACGGTTTAACCTTTAAGCATAATGCTTTCTAATTGTGGAACGGTTGGTTGCCATGCTTCGTTTCACGACAAACACAAAACATTTTAGCGGACACAAGTTGTGCACGTCACTACTCTAAGAAGCTTTGAACATCTATCAAATGTAGCGAGTGGCAATCAAATCCCTACTTAAAGAAGTTTGATGTGCTCTCGGTGCAGCTATGGGCAAGAATTTGACGCATAAGGATACACAAATGACATCTGATATAGGCTTTATGGAGGGCTCCTTGGGAATGAGAAAAGGTGCATGGACTAAAGAAGAAGATAAGCTTCTCAAACAGTGCATTGAAACACACGGAGAAGGAAAATGGCATCAAATTCCACTCAAGGCGGGTACGAATTTTGTACTTCTATTGATGAATAGAGATAATATGTTAAGAGCACAGATGGAAGAGCAAAGAAGACGAAACAACCTTCAAGCCGCGTTAGGAAACTGCACATATACACATGGAGTATTGATGAACACATATGTAATTTTTCCTTTCAAATTAAAACAAAAGGCAACGTTCTCCCTCAAAGACTTTTTGCGTGTATTTGCAGACCTTAATAGATGCAGAAAAAGTTGTAGACTGAGGTGGTTGCACTGTCTTAAGCCTAACATCAAGAGAGGAAAGTTCGAAGCTGATGAAGGGGACTTAATGATCAGGCTGCACAAGGTATTAGGCAACAGGTAAGTGCAATCTCAGACTTCCACCTGCATGCAAGTATAATTACAAGAGCAAGATGAAACATGCGCTGACTATTTTGCTTAGATTACTAGCGTTAATTTTTACTGATTGGGCAATCAAACATGGTATTATGGTTGGCTGCTAAACTCAAAATTCTGGACTCTGCCACCACATTAAATGATTAGATTTCAACCTACAATTTTGAAATCAACGTTTTAAATGATTTGTAACGTTATTCTCAACGTACCTATTCAACCATCTTCATTACTTCACGTGGGAGAGGTTCACCTAAAAATTGCTCTTAAAATCACTCGATTTTTGCATGCAGATGGTCATTAATTGCCGGCAGGCTTCCAGGAAGAACCGCTAATGATGTGAAAAACTACTGGAACCCACGTGAAAAAAAGGGCCGTACCATCCGAGGGAGACAAGAAAGAGAAATTCAACAAGTAACAAAGGCCAACATTATAAAGCCTCGAGTTTGGTGCTTTCCCAAGAATTTGGACTCGTCGAGTAGTGACAGGACTCGAGTGTTTAAAAACAACGTTCTATTGGGTGGTGATCAAAATCATCACAACAGTTCCACCGCACTCCAGGCAGCCTCAGAAAATACAGGAAGTCTGTGGTGGGAATGTTTGCTGAATGATACCGCCCAAGAGGAACCACCCAGCTTGGCAGGCCTTTCCGGCGAAAGTGCAAAGGCGGACGGCACTTCGTGCGGAGGGAACCAGAGTTTTCTGAGTGATTTCAGCTTTGATGCCGACGTTTGGAACTTGCTCAACGCAGAAATTTAGAGAAGGTCTTCAAACTATATATCCCTTTAGTGGTGTATTTAAGAATTTGTGTTGGTTTGGGCAAAAAAAAATAGAAAAAACAAATTGGCTAAAGAATTTTGAAGGGTAAAATATATATTTTAATGGAAACAAATATAGAAAATAACGATGGGGCTGTTCACTGGGGGCATTTCTCCCTCTCGTCTTCTACCTTGCTCCACCGATGTATCTCGATATTAGTTATCGCTGTGAAAATAAGAGCACTGCAATTCCAGCTAAAAGTCCACGCCCACCGCCAAACAGTATAGTTTATTTGTTTGATTCTAGCATATTACCTTGACCCGCGAAATGACATAAATAAATGCCAGTCTCTCAGAATTGTTAATTATAATTAACTGTATAATGCACGGGAGCTCATTTTACCTTATTACCTCACATCCAACGGATCTCTTCTCAATATGTTACTGCTGCTCTCCTGAAATGACTAGCTTTTCATTGCTCTATTTCTGCTTGGCTATGTTGTCTTGAAAGCATGAAGGGATTTGGGCATAATCATCCTGGAAGTAGGCTCAGGGGCACTAATTGTAATCTTCCAAAAAGTAGGCACCCACGGTTTGATTTGAATACAACTAAGTACCAAACTGTTTACACTTCATCATCATACTCGTTGAAAAAAGATATTACGGGTACAGTTTCTGAAATTTCACTTACGTACCAACTAAAACGGCCTACTAAATGGTCATCGCAAATCGGCAATCAACATAGCTACTGGAAAAACAAAATGCCATGTGAATGTTGCGAGTGCCACCTGCATTGTTATTCAAGCCCACTACCATTGAAACTTACCGAAAAACAAAAATAAATAAAATGAGGAACCATGAATTATAACCTATACAAGACATTCGACATGATAATTGTATCGGAAAATATTTTCTAGACACCAAAATAATGAACATAGCTAGAAAAAATTAATAAAATATTAGATACTATTATAATAGTACAAAAAATTAAGTTAATGAAGGAAGGGAAAACATATAAAAAAAATTATATTATTTTATTGATTATATCAAAATGTGTCAATTACTTATAAATTCGTGTACTACTTTCAATGGTATATAGCATCAACCGATGTGGTTAATACAATCGTATTTCTTTCTCTTAGGTTAATACTTGACAATTATGCTTACTTCTATTGTATTATTAAGACCCTAATTCCCAATGTTTGTATCAATGAAATTAGAAGAACATTAATTACATCACAAACTTTTGAAGTCAGGACAAAGTCGTTTCCATTTCCTAGGAACAGGTTTCACGGACGAGAAGACGGCCACCACATGAGACGTGGGAATAAGTCATAAATTGAAAACCAATAAAGGGACAATTTGCACGGCCCACACCGACAACCCCCGTGGGGAATTGCCTACACATTTGCGCGTCAAAATTGTATACACTCTAAATTAACGGAGTTTGTTTCTTCCACGTAGACAAGTCATCTTCCTCCATAAACTGATAGGTTGGCCCTGAGGCTTAAAAGCATATCACTAACAACCCTCGATTTTTAGTTTTACATAACCGACAGTTTCGATTTGGGCAAGGTTGTAATGGTATGTGAATCAAATATGGTAGCATAGAAGGCCAAAAGAGATTCCAAAATGTGAATCAAAGTGAAGAGATTCCATATTATCTCCTAGTAAATAGCTGAACTTATGGAATGAATACCAAAAGCAAATGAACTATGAATCCTACCACCTCCTCTAACTTCTCATGGAGAAAAAAAAAAAAAGGAGTAAATGAGTTAACGCACATACTAAATTTTTTGGCACTAAGATATATACTGTAAATAGATAGATTGAAAGAGTTAATTATAAAATTTTAAATGATCCAATAATTAAAAAATTATTGAATTTATATATTATTAATGTGATAATTGTAAAAATTAGTTATTTAATTTGTAAAATTAAAATGAAATAATTATTATATGAAATTAATATATTTTATATAATAAATTAATTTATTATTATTATTATTTATAATTAATATATATTATATATTATACTTAATAATAATAGTTAAGTGTAAAATAAATATGTATTCATTTTATCTTATTATCTTGGCATGACCATGATTAACTTTTGTTAGATTCTAAAATATTACCACCCCTCAAAAGCTCACCCAAAAGTTGGGAGTCGTCAGTGGAGATCCATTGCATCAATTTTTCTCATAAAAAAACATATGAAATTCATGTCTTAAAATCTTTTTAGTCTCTAAACTAACAGCAGTGCAATTACAGCTAAAAGCCCAAGCAACAATCACATCCATCGGATCTCTTTTCA
The DNA here is from genome assembly GCA_037832385.1 of Rhizophora apiculata. Taxonomy (NCBI): domain Eukaryota; kingdom Viridiplantae; phylum Streptophyta; class Magnoliopsida; order Malpighiales; family Rhizophoraceae; genus Rhizophora; species Rhizophora apiculata. The sequence goes on from CM075427.1 coordinate 4,372,827, forward strand.
ATATTTTACTGCTGCTCTCTTGCAAGGGCTAGCTCCTCATTGCCCCATTTGTGCTTGGTTATGTTATCTTGAAGGCATAATGGGCATTGGGCATAATCATCCAGGAAGGAGGCTCGGGAACACTAATCATAATCCTCCAAAAGTAGGCACTGCCGGTTTGATTTGAATATAACTGAGTACCAAACTACTTACACTTCATCATCATGTTTATGAAAAACGATATTATGCGTATGATTTTAAGAATTTTAAAATTAATTTTGTCTCTATTTGATATGTGTTCAACACACAAAGTAAAAGTGTCCGAGTCCGAAGCCTCCATATTAGGGGAAATAGCAGGACCCACTAGGTGTTTCTATCTTTATTTATTTATTTATGTTTAAAATATATTTTAACATGTTTGACTTGTGTTTGAATTGTGTCGGATAAGCATTTTATCCAATGAATATATCTTAAACGAACATGTATTTTTTCAAAGTGAATATAACTTATAATTTATAGAACTGTAATCCCAAAGATCATTTTAGTTGATAAGTGAGTGTGAGCAGACCAATCTTACGAATGAACTTTCTTTAATTAAACTGGAGAAACGGACTCGAGTTGATACTTCCGCAACAAGGCTAAACTTCAGCACACATCTTTACAGAGACAAGAAACGATACTAAAGATTAAAGATTATAGAGCCTAATTAAGAAAAGAATTTAGCTCCAACAAGTCTTATTCGTGAATAAATCTAAATTGGGAGTTCAAAAGTTTCAGAAAGGGCTTATTTGACCAATTTGGTGGATGCTTTGAATCATTCTCTTCTTACAATAAATTTTAAAAAATAAAAATATAAAAAAAATGACTTTGCTTACTTAATCAAAGAAAAAAAAAAGGCCCTATAAAATTTTACTACTTATTTATTTTTACTCTTTATTTTCTATAATTATCATTAAAGATTTAAATCAAAATGGATCGGATTTGACCCACCATAGGCAGACACCCAATTGAAATTATCCAATTTTTCCCACGCAATCATATAGACCAGGGCTCGGGCCAAGCCCAACTTCAAAGCAACAAATCGAGCACGTGTAATGCAGTTAACAGTTACTAGTATTTATTTCAGAAATAAAATTTTAAAAAAAATAAAATAAAATCCTAAAACAAAGACTGCAGTATTGCACCGCCAGAACTCAAAGACGTCAGACACCAAACTAAAAGAGGATTTTAGAGTGCGAAATACGCGGGCCTCCATTGGCTCTGGAAGGCAAAGCTACAAAGACAGGATCTTTGTTTTATATTTTACGTGCTCTGAGTCCGGAACGGATTCTGGTTAAAGGGTTTCAAAATTCAGGAGCCACGGCTTTGTTTGGAACCCGCACCAACGGCTACTATCAACAAACTCTTCCGCACAGCGAAAAAAAGGAAAAAGAAGAAAGGAAAAAAGTCATCAGAAAAGGCAAGAACAGCAGTCGAACCCCTTCCCCGCACGGAGGCAGGGGTGCTCTACCCTCTGACGGTGGTTGTCCCTCTGACCTCCTCTTACTCGCCGGGGGCGGCGGCACCATAATTAACCGCTGTTAACTAACCCACCTTAGCTATAACAATTGATGAGCCTTTGCTTGTAGTGTATATATAATAGTTCTTTTGTGTAGAATAGTAACAGAAAGAAAAGATGCTGGCAATTAAGAAGGTGCCGATCCTGGTTTCAAATTACCAGGAGGATAGTTGTGAGAAAAGCGTTGAAGGATGTGGCAGGAATTGCCTTGGAAACTGCTGCTTACCTGGTATTCATTCTTCTTTTTTTAATCTAAAAAATATAGATTAATCAATTTAGCCTACCTCTGTTGATAATTGATTTTTTTTTTAATGCCAGAGCTAATGACTATTAGAATAATCTTAAGCGGCACGTTAAGCTTGGAATGGTATCCGGCAATATAAGGAGGGGAGAATTATTTCATGATTTTGAACCCTTCCATGGCTAAATCCAATTTAGTTTGCATTGCCATAATTTGGTTATAATTGTGAGCTAAGAATAGTCTCGGGAAGAACGTACCAATCTTGGATTATTATCCTGCATTTGCTACAACCAACGATAACGCAGAGAGCCTTTTTACTTGCAACCATCTATCTAGGAATCTTTACAAACAGAAAGAAGCGGAAACAAGACATTCCATGGATTTTGAATTCATACTCTTTTTTTATTATTATTATTATTTATTTTTACAGCAACGAGTGAGTTTGGTTTAGAAATTTAAACCAAAACAGGCAACAGCAGGAATTGTATTTGCAAAATTCTCATGGAAACAATGACACATTCAAAATTAGGCCTTTTGTTTTGGTCAAAAGAAGGTGTGGGGCTGGGGTTTTGTTCTTTTTTTTTTTTACTTTAGAATCTTCCTGTTTGCTTCTTTTTCTTCAACATCTCTTATGTCATTCTTTATGCTACCCCTTCAGGGTCAAAGCTGCCTCTTTATGCATTCAAGAAAGATGAGGCGAATTTATCTGAAAATGAAGTGATGAAATCATCCATCGAACAACCACAGATGTGTTTCCTTCACAACCTGTTACTTGGTCAATGGGAGGACCCATCGAGTGGCGGCCTTTTTCGGTATGATGTGAAGAATTGCCAGACAAAAATAATTCCAGGCCGGCATGGTTTTATTGCACAGCTAAATGAGGGACGTCATCTCAATAAGAGGCCAGCTGAGTTCAGGGTTGATCAGGTGCTTTGGGTCTTTGATGATAACAAGTTCCATTTCACCAAAGTTGGACAAGAGGAGGTACTTTTCAGGTTTGAAGAGAGTGATGACTGCAAGAGCCATTATTTCCCTTGTGCATATGTCCTGTTTCTTATTATTGTCAATGTCGCCGTGTATTAAACACGTCTTTTCTTTGGCTCATTATTGTGTAAATGTTTTGGTGATCAGGTGAGCCCCATTGATTTTGGCCATGTTCTCTTGATACCCCATGTTCTTGAACGCTTGCCTCAGAGGATTGATCATGAGAATCTCCTGCTTGCTCTTCACATGGCCAAGGAAGCAGCAGATCCCTTTTTCGGAGTGGGATACAACAGTCTTGGTGCATTTGCCACCATTAATCATCTTCACTTCCAAGTAACTTCCTTTTTCCTGTAACCTAGTTTTGAATTTTCTGCTATTTATTTGTTCATGAATTGTTTACTTACTCATCAGTAATTGCAGGCATACTACTTGGCAGTACCCTTCCCAGTTGAGAAAGCTTCAGCCAGAAGAATGATGACGGTGAAGGGTCGGGAAGATAAAGGAGTTACTCTATCTCAGCTTTTGAACTATCCAGGAAGATAAAGGAGTTACTTTATCACAGCTTTTGAACTATCCAGTACGCGGTTTTGTCTTTCTGGGTGGATATACACTGCAGGATCTGTCTGATTCAGTTGCTAGTTCTTGCATTTACCTGCAAAACAACAACATCCCTTTCAATGTGCTCATCACTGATTGTGGGAAAAGAATTTTCCTGTTCCCCCAGGTAATCAGTTTTCTCCTTATAACCACTTGGGTTGACATGTCACATCTAATAGTCTTTAAATATTGCCTTATAACTCTATGGTAAACATTCTGTTGGTAGTGGTAGCACTGGAAACCTTAGCTGTTGCTGGAAGTCCTTGGTTCTGTTCGCTGTTAGGAAAGAAATCCTTATCTTGTGACATACTCAAAAACTATCCTGATGAGTTAGTTGTTACCTTGCCATAGTCACCATTGATCAACACAAAGTTTAGCTGCATTTCTGACAAACCAAAGTAGGTCCAACAGTTTATTGTCAACCAATTGAATTAATAAACGTTGGCCATGATTTGACCCAAATGGCTAATTGATTTAATCCAGCCTCCTTGTAGTTATTCAGGCAACAACCTAGTTACTTGAGCACCTCGATGGATTGCAAATTCACACTATCATTTAAGCCTCAAAAGCAGTCTTTAGTCCACAGAGACCTAGCATTATCTGTGAAAAATCCTGTTGATTTACTATGAGCAAGAAGGATCAAATTCGCAGTCGCTGGACTTGTGTTTCGTAACGATCATGCAGACATGGCTTTCTGATTTTTGAAAGAAATCTGACCCTCGGTGGATTTTCAGTGTTACGCAGAGAAACAAGCACTTGAAAAAGTCAGGCAAGAGCTTCCGGACGCTCAAGTAAATCCAGGTGTCTGGGAAATTGGTGGGCATATAGTGCTCAGGAGAAGTAAGGATTTTCAGGAAGCTTCAGAGACAAATGCATGTCAACTTCTTGCTGAGGTCTCTCTGTCAGAAGAAAGCTTCCTAAAGGTGAAGGCTCATATTTGGGATGCAGCAGGTTCTCAGAAGGTAAACATTAGTTCAGGGGACAATAATGCAGTACATAAAGAAGCTTCTATCCACGGGAAACCTTCTCCCGAAGCTCTCACGCATTAGCCTCAGCACTCTGCGGTTATGCATTGAAAAATTTCTGCATATAGTTAATTACTCAATTGGTCGATTGTGTAGCCTGCAAGATTTCAGCAGCATTGGTTTCCTTTCTGGCATGCCTTCTTCTGCTTCAACGTGTAGTAGCAAGTAGACGATGGCACCAAAATTAGGAATGCTGGCAATGACATCTCCAGCCAGCTTCACTCAGCTTGCATGGACACCCAACCTTTGCTTCCATGAGCTTTGAAAATACACTTTCTAAGCTACTGATTAATGTACGGAATTGGCTGATTTTTTATGCTTGATACGATCCATTTTCATAGCTTTTGTTCTGAATAAAAATCAATGATTCAGTTCACTTGATTATGAGTTTGCATATTTGAAAATTGCAGTGAGGATGGAAAGGTTAAAAAGCCTCCAGTCAGTTTCATGATAGAGTGGATGGAGAGAAAATGTATATTTTGGACCAAGTCAAGAGTTTGTAGATTGTTGACTTCTGATTCCGATAAATAAACGTTTTTGGAGTCAAGATAAATCTTTATCATGAACAACACCAGTTAAACTCGTTAATGAAATTATTCATATGAAGCTTCTTAGCATGGGAAGCGAAAATGGAAATTGATGTTCGAGAGTTATAAGTTTGGGTGAATTTTGATAATTGTGTATGAAACTACTATTAAGAGGGCACTTGGGTACTAGAGCTAAACTTGTTTTCATCATTACTATAATAATATGATTATTAAAAATACGTATGAAAATATGACAGTTGTATTTGGAGGGTAATTATAACATGTATGAAAAAGTTGCATTATTGCTTTTGATGTTGAAAAAAAAAATAAAATATCATGTTATAAAAGATAATAACGTTATTGTGAATATTTTTGTTTGAAAAGTAAAAAAAATTAATTTGATAAAATTATAAAATATATATTATTACAAAAAATATAAATTAACTTATATTAACCAAGTCAATAAATTATAAAATTTTTTAATAATAATTATTTTTTCTTCAATATTATTATACAATTTTATTGTCGAGAGTAACCTAATAAGTACACTTTATCTCTCATATTGAGTATAAAGCTTTTCTAAATATGTCCAAATATATAAATTAATGATACTATATGATAGATATTATTTTTATGATAAGTATTTACAAAAATTTAAACAGTAGATTAAGACTATTATTATTTTTTAAAAACATTCTTGAAGTTGTATCTATAATTAAGAGGTTACATGTGTTATACACGCCGTGAGTTATAGTCCAAAGTAAACCTTTAGCCCCGTTTTTATACTTCAAATTTCGGAATGTGTCCCCTAAGACGACTCACGTGTGGCCCGCCATAGCCATTTATTTCTTGAGCCCAATTGTAAGGAAACGCGTGATCAATTGGATCCAAATATATTCCAAAAACAAAAAATGAAGCAATTCCATGGAACAAAGCAAAGTCCCCAACCATTTCCGTGTGGAATTCACCAATCCATTATAGTTCCGCATTAACTAACTTTTGGTGCATGAGCCACACCACAACTTTACTAAAAAGACATGGGTATATTCGTTCGAGTTGGTACTATGATTAGGTTGTACGAATAGTTTCTAAACAAATTTGGTTTGATGGTTTGACAACAAAATAAAAGGAGAAAATTTTCTAATATAACCCTATCTTGAAAAATTATTTAAAGAAAAATAGCACTACAGTCAATGCCAAAATCCAATTCCATGAAAAAACAAAAAATTCTTTGCAATGTCCAACCTCAATAGAAGACGGTAATCAAACGGCATCGGTTTAAAATTCCACGCTCTGGACGTGAAAATGTCCAACCTAATTCACAGGCAAGAAACAATAACCACAATAGAAAAATTCCACGCTCGAGACATGAAAATGTGCAACCTAACTCACAGGCACAATAGAAGACGGCATCGGTTTAAAATTCCACGCTCAAGACGTGAAAATGTCCAACCTAACTCACACGCAAAAAACAATAACCACGATAGAAGACCTTCTTCGTGAACAAACAAGTCTACTTCAGTCAAATCCAATCAGCCATTTAATGTCTTCCATCAAGATAGAAATTAGAATGGAAAGAAACACTATTAATTGGTTGTTGATTAACTGTTTCCCGTCATATTAATCCTACCTGGGGGCTATTAATCCTACCCAGGGGATAACTAATTAATTAAGCTTCATCAATATTAAGGATTACTGCACTAACCCATCAGTCATCATTTTCTTGAACTCATTGAAATTGACGCAGCCGTCGCCGTCCTCGTCCACTTGCCGAGTCATATTAGCGCACTCGCTCATCGAGTGCTTGATCCCAAGCATCTTCATAACCTCGTGCAACTCCGCCGCCGTTATCAGCCCGTTCTTGTCAATGTCGTACAGGTCGAACGCGTCCCTCAGCTCCTTCTCCCCGCACCCCCCCCGAGGAGTCGCCCCCATCGAGCCCGCCGTGCCGGATGAACCCAACAAACTCGTCGAAATCAATGTGGCCGTCGCCGTCCTTGTCAAACTCTTGCATCGCGCACCCTGCATCCTTCAAAGATATCTTGGTCCCGAGCTCTCCGAGGCTGTCCACAAGCTCCGTGTAAGATATCTTGCCATCCCCGTTCCTGTCGAACTTGTCGAATTGGTGGAAAGTAAAATTAAGTATTGATTGAGGCATATTGTTTCTCAAAGTCTGTCATGTGAGTCATTTCAGTTTGATGGTGTTATGATTTTTCCCTCTGTTTCTTATCTCTAATATTAGTAAAATTACTTGTATCAAATCGCCACCATCGTTATGTTCATGCTGCATTACCATCATCAAATTCTGACATTTTACCGCAGGTCAATGAACCTTGAAACAGATTGGTGGGTATAATTTTATTTGGATGGTCTTAGATTCTGTAATACATCGTGATTGCTTTTGGAATGCTGTTACAATATCCAGAAAATTAAAATTCATGTTAGTGCCTCTCAAAAAATATTTTAAAATCGTGCACAACGCAAATAGTTAGCCGAACACAATATTTTGCTACTTTATATTGTGCTATCTCATCAAACCAAAACGGACGCTCATTTTTAGAACGATATTGAAAACAACTTAGAGTCAGAAATTTTAGAGGGAGAAAAAAAGAGGAGAAGATATCATGAACATCGTAAATTTGGAAATTTTCATTGTTGTCATTGTTATACGAAAAAACTACAATTAAAAAAAAATTTTGAATTTATTATAGACAAGTGAGAAAATATGTATAATTTATATTTTAAATTATTATTTTACATTTTATTACTATCTCCAATATGCCCTCTAACATTTTTCATTGGCTATACGCTAATCCAAACATTTTTAAGTTGTAAGTTTTTGAGGCCTACATTGCAGAAAGTAATTGGGTATCAAAAACAGGGAGACAGCAATCGACGTCAGCAGAAGGCAACTTTCAATGGATGCGTGATGGGTCTATATATCTACGGATCCATCGTTTTGGCCGGCCGGGAAAGGCATCCGGATGCGTACATGTATTTGGAGACTGTCAGTATGACTTGGTTGGCATCTTTAGGGATACGTCAGTCGATATTTTCTTGTACAATTTTGTCCTTTGATTTGTTTATCCATGTCTTGTATATTTCGTATGTGTGACGTGGCAATTAATCCAGGGGTCAATCACAAAGACCTAGGAATGACAACGACGGCTATCACAATTTTTATCCCTAATTTTAAAATTTATTCTTGTTTCCGTCTCTGTCGGGATGAGGTTTAAAATCTCATTCCCGTTTCTACCCTGTCCCATTTCTACGATTCTATGTCACCGTGTAAGAAGCATTAGAAATATCTATGCAATAAGACTTATAATTTAATTCAAAAATTTAGGTCGTTCTCTCAAATGAGATCTTTACACATGCGTCTTACATTAAAGTGGATATGGACATTTCATGATGGGGATCGCCGAGAGAAGATAGAAGAAGCTGAAAAACCTTAGCCGTGAAGGAACAATCTTGTTGACAAGACTAACAAAGTTTCTTTTGAGGGTTGATATTAATAAACTAATTCCAAAACGTTGAAAATTTTTGAGCTGGCGCCTAATAATAAACGTAGTAGCCACATTATAGGAACCGTGTAATTGTAGTCGTCGATCGGAGGGCCATCCTTAGCGCTAATATTTTCCTTTGTTGACGAGCTGCGCCTAATCAATATAATACAGAAAAATTCTACTGTAAGTTCAAGCTACTCTTCTCATGCCATGAAGTCAAAGCCTCAACGCCTGTACAGTTTATCTGTTCAGGGAAGACTTCATCTTGGATCAGTTTCAATGATTATGAAGGGTTTGATTGATACACTAGAACATATTTCCTTAAAAATTTTGCTCCTTACAAGAATGAAGTAGGCGATCCACTCTAACCATCAATCCACCAATTTTATCCTGATATTGCTTCATTTCCCCACACACTTCATTAATCAAGGATGCAGGTAGGGTGGGTTGGGGACCCCATTGAAATGATCGACCCTAAGCTCAAGTTGTCATTTTACTTGTGTAATTCTAGTTGCTGAAGGACCATCCTTAACCTTTGCTTGTTTATTTGTTTACTTTTCATGGGGACCAGATCCACCTATTTTCGGCCATGAAAATAATGCAAGAATCCTCTTACTTTTTAGTTCTTGAAACATTTTCTTTTGCGAATACATAAAAAAGGAAAACTTGTTCTTGCCTTCTTGGACCTTCCTCGGCTGGTTTACTTTGAGAAAAAGAAAAAAGAAAATGAAGGAAGATTTTATACGCTTCAACTTTCATGTGCATTTAATTCAATTATGGGAGAATCCTATGTTGTCTCGTTGCATAAAATAATGCAAGCAACTGCCAGCTTTAAGCTTTTAATGCTACACTCCAAAAAAATTTAGGATGACGTCTGCCTGTTATGGAATTACAAGAAAATACAAGTATAAAGTAACTAATTAGAATTTTTTCTTTTTATGTTTCTTAAGCCAAGCCAAGTAATCTTACTAAAAAATCCTTGTTCTACCTTTTATTTCCTTAATTTATGCCTATTCCTCATCATATATTAAGGATTTGTTCTGTCCCAACATTTCAGAATATCTAAAATCCGAACTACTACACCATAAAATTTACTATACTTCTCAAAAAACAAAAAGTAAAAAGTTTAATAATTCATATTAGAGGTTTTAAATTGTGACCGAGATAACCTCCTACAAAATAAAGAGTTAATGACTAACTTCAGTGATCTTCACAGAGCTTGAAAACAAAAAATCTTAATGACATAAAAAGAAATTGAGAACCACTGAACACCAAACATACCCCACATTTATATTCATTATCATGCCCCTAATTTCTCTTATTGTCAAGTTTCAGAAATGCAAGGATTTTTTTTTTTTTCTTTTGTATCAATTTTATTTTACAAGTTGACCTTCTAGCCAAGACAAATATTTTCTTCACGCACCCAAAAGTATACGGGAGTAGCCGGGGGAGGATGTATCAGTTTTGTTTCAAAGGTTGACCTCTATATAATAGTTGTTGCACATTATTTTCTTCACGCACCCAAAAGTATACGGAAGTAGCCGGGGGAGGTGTATCAGTTTTGTTTCAAAGGTTGACCTCTATATAATAGTTACTGCACATTATTCTTAATTTTATTACGCATTATACCTATATATTAAATATATAAAAAAATTTGGTCTCCGTGTAGATCCACTAAGGAGATTTCTATGTTGATTTTTTATTTTTTAAATACAATTAATTTATAATTTTATATCAAATAATAAATACGATTTATAAAAAATAAAGAATAATATATATATATATATATTATATTAAAAAAATGAAAAATAAATAAACATTACAAATACCATCTATGAATCCTACTTGTTTCCGACGAATATTCTCGGCCACGTAATTGATCCCTTCTACCCTCACCCCATCCGCCGGGAGGTCGGAGTGGAAGTGTTCAAAATGATACCGCGTGCTTACTCCGTGTACCAACACCATCAACATAATTTAAGCCAAAAATACACGCGAAGTTTCGAAGCAGCAAAAAGGTGCACATACCGATGTTATTTGTATTGTACCTTCCCAGAACAACACCTTCTGCCTCTTAAAGGTTATACAAGTACGGGACGGTATGCAGGGAGTTTAATTAAGCAGAGGGGTGTCATTTTATACTTGCAACTACCAGCGTTGACCCCGTACCTCATCTAGTTGCGGTGCAAAGAGGGCAAGAAGCCACACACACACATAAAAGCCATTCACTCCTTTCCTTTGGCTTGCCAAGTTAGTTTGTTCAGACCTTTGGATCAATCAGCTGTTTTATTTATTGTTTATTGTTTTTTTTTTTTCTCTCTTGTTTCGTTTCTCGTTTTCGGGACATTGGTTGACCATCATTGTTCATTACAAATGGGGAGCACGTCAGGGCTTCTGAGGATTCATGTGCAGAGAGCGGCGAATCTTGCTGTCAGAGATCTCAGGAGCAGTGACCCTTATGTTTTCGTCAAGATGGGCAAGCATGTAGTCTTTCTTTGCCCGTTTCTTTCGTGCTCTTTCCTTGTGTCTCAATTCGATTGTTTTCCTGGATTGTTTTGGCTACTAGGTTCCATATATATATTATCGAATTTGATTCCAATATTAAGTTGAGTAGTCTTCAGGTATCCAACTCCTTAATTGTAAAAAAATAAATAAATAAATAAATAAAGAAGTTTTTGAGTGCTTGAAATATACTAAACAAGAAGGGAAAAAGAGCCTTACTTCGATCCCTCATGTTCTTCCATGTGAATTAATTGATATCCATATGACGTGGTCTGTTACAGAAGCTAAAGACTCGGGTAGTGAAGAAGAACCTCAATCCAGAGTGGAATGAAAGTTTGACTTTTCCTATTGGGGATCCAAATCTTCCGGTTAGACTTGTGAGTATTATAGTTCCTCCTCACATTTGTGCTGGATCATTGTGTTTCTTAAATGTTGATTCGGAACAAAATTTCATTGTGTATGCAACAACTGGCAGTTCTTAAGTTGATTTTCAACATAATTGGAGTGTAAAGTTTACTTCTTGATCGGGTTGAAAGTATGTAAGGATCCATCCTTGAGGGAACGCTTAGGCTTTAAAGTATTCTTTTAAGAGGTTTTGGGGTTTTTGTTGGATTTTGGGAAGGAAGATGCAGTGAATGCAATTTGTAAATCTCTTGTTATTGTATATTGAAATATTTTCGGATGGTTTTTGGGGTAAACTAGTCTAAACGCTTGAGTCACGTAATTTCTTGTGTACTTGAGTTTTACGTGTATTATTACCTTTATAACCATTAATTTATTAGCTTAATAATTAGTTTTGATATAAGGGTTTAATGGATCAGTTAAAGAATGACATTGCTTTCAGATTTCTATGATTATATATCTATACTATGGCCATTGTTGTTTATTGGTCTCCTGGTGATGAATTAGTTATCTTGATGCAAATACAGGAAGTATATGACAAAGACACATTCAGCCGAGATGACAAGATGGGGAATGCAGAATTCAGTATCGCTCCATTCCTTGAGGCTTCGAAGACGCGGTTGTCGGACCTCTCCCCTGGAACCATAATTACAAGTATTAAACCAGGCAGGAAAAATTGCTTCGTGGAAGAGAGCCACATTATCTGGGATTATGGCAAACTGGTCCAGAACATGTGGCTTAGGCTCAGTAATGTGGAGTCTGGCGAAGTGGAACTCCAATTGGAATGGATTGACATTCCGGGTTGAAGGGATCTGTGGAAAAAAGAACTCAAAATAAGATGCGCTTATCTGTCTGCCATTGCTGTGAATATTTACAGATAGAATACAGAGCGCCATGATTTAGCCGTACGGTTGAGTTGCTCTTTTTTGTGTTGTTCTATAGCTATTCCATGTCTCTTTTTCTAGTAGAAAATTTTGTCATTTGAGACTTCTTCCACAAATCTGCTTCAACATTTCCTGCTAACTCATCAAAACATGATCCTTGGTTCATTGTGGCTTTTTCCTGGCACTGAAAGATATCAGTGAAGTTAGTTTAGAATGTTAAGACTTTGGAAGTATATGTGCTTGAGATGAACACTACAGCTATGTAAAATTAACATTTGCAGTGGTACATAGTTTCAGACTTTACGGTTGAGCTTTTTTTAGATTGAATTAAGGTTACATTACCATAATAGCATGGCCATACATTTATACAAAACTTTTACCTTGGGCAATGGAATCATAGGCAATCAAGTGAAATTCAATAAGTCAAAGGTTTCTTCTTCTAGAATACTTAATTATTTTAGGATTAAAGAAAGTTAATAAAAATTAAACACAGATAATTTTGAAGGAAACAAAATTACCTACCAGTGTTTATGAGAGAAAATAATATTACAATATGTTTGAAGAAAATACTATCTTGATCAGCGATTAATCTATTAACTGTTAACAGGGGAGGAAGAGGGGGTCTGAACACAATGCGGATTGCAGTCGAATTCCTGATCTCGTCACCAGCTTTGACTAGTGGCCACCCAGGCAATTTGGGCAGTTGTGCTCCTCTCTTCTCAGGTCATCCTTTGATAATAGGCCAAACAAAAAATTTATTTATTTATTTGCACATTGGAGGCCGAAAGCCGAAAGAATGAAAGATTCTCCTACCAATATTCAAAAGGTACACAACCGCAAACCATCGGGAGATGGAAAGATGGGCCTCACAATCTCCAAACTCTTTGCCAATAAAGTGACTTGAGCAACGACAGAGTAGGCAAAAAGAGCAGAAAGTCCCTTTTTTTTTTGGCAAAAAAAAAATCATTAAATAAACTATTTTTATTTATAAAACATGCCAAAAATGTTATATAGTCTTAGTATTGATAATGTTCAAGTTAACTTTTTTCTATAAAGCACCTAAAATGTTATATATATATATGTGTGTGTGAGAAAGAAGAAACAAGTAATATTCCCATTGGAGCAAGAATACGGTGAGAGCGAGACAAATGTCCGAGCTTCAGGAGGAAAGGAAAAAGAGAGCATTAAATCGACCCACCAACTTTAGCATTGGTAATGATTTAACTTTACAAGCTTACAATACAGTTTCTGAAGTTTCACCAACATATCAACTAAAACGGCCTACTAAGTAGTCATGGCAAATCGTCAATCAACTAAAAGTTGCCAGTGAATTATTAATCAAGCGCACTACCATTGAAACGCACCGAAAAAAAAAAAGAGGAACCATTAATTATAACCCATGCAGGACATTCTACATGATAATTTGTATTAGAAAATATTTTCTGGATACCGAAATAATTAAAAAAGTCAGATATAATTAATAAAATATATAGATATTATTATAATAATACCAAAAATTAAGTTATTGAAGGAAGGGAAAAGATATAAAAAAAATTATAATATTTTATTAATTATCTCTAACGGGGTCTATTACTTACAAAATTTGTGTATTACTTTCAATTGTATATGGGCTCAAAAGAGATTAGACCAAATCAGGGTCAAATGACTTTCATTCTAAGTAAGTGTTTCTCTTTCTTAGGTTAATACTTGACAGTTATGCTAAATTCTACTCTATTATTAAGGCCTTAATTAGTTATGTTTGTGTACATCACAAACTTCTGAAGTCAGGGACAAAATCATTTTCCATTTCCTAAGTCAAAGGAGCTCACGTGCGAGAAGACGGCCGCCACGTGTGCAGGATTGAGTCCTAAATTGGAAGCCATTTTTAAAGAGGCATTTTCCAAGGCCCAACCCGACAACCCTGTGAGTAATTAATTGCCCACCCAGTTGCGTGTCAAATTGGGATAGACTCTAAATTAATGAGTTTGGTTTCTTCTATGCAGACAAGTCGGCTTCCTCTATTGCCTGATCCGCTCGTAACTGGGGCTGAAAAGCATATCACTAACAACTCTTAATAATATGGGTATTTTAAAGATCAAAAATTTGAGTTAACCCATATTGAGTTGAATTTAATTAATTTTATAATTAATTAAATTAATTTTATAATTAATTAATTATATAAAATAAAAATAAAAATATTAATTTAATTTTAATTTTAATATTAAAAAATTATGATTAATTAAATTAGATTAAAATATTATTATTATTATTATTATTATTATATACATAATTTTTTATTTTTATAATAAAAAATATTATTAATATAATTATTAGTATCAAATAAATATTAATAAAATAATATTATATTTTAAATAATTATTTATTTATATTATATATAATAATATTTATACTTTTTTAAATTATATCAAAAATATTTTTTTACAAGTTAAAATTTTAATTTTTTTATTAAATTCAATTAACTGAAATCCAATTAAGATTTTCAGTTAACTTAATTTTTGATTCATAACCAACAATTTGTGAATACTCATATTCCAAACTATAATACTTTGATTATTTTCATATTATATATAAAGATAAATAGCATTCTTATTCATGCTACATGCGAACTAGATATAAATAAAAAAGAAAAAAGAATGATTAGCTAACTAAAAATCATCAAAAGAACAAATATATATACTTAAAAATATGTCAAATTTATTAAAATATTTTTTTCTCAAAATTGTCTAATATTTTTACTAGTAAAAAAAAAAAAATTTTAATCAAAGATTAAGCATATTTATTTGCTCGAAAAGAGTCTAATGAAAATACTATATCATCATGAAAAATTATAAGAGGATATGTGCAATGCTTATTAATCATAGACACTTTGACATATCAACCTTCAACTTAATCACTCTTTACCTATGTTAATATTTTAAGGAATTCATCTTTCGTTCAAATAATGAGAGTAAACTATATTTTTATGACAAGATTTTAGCCAAGGAAAAGAAAAAAGCTAAAATAAAAAGATGAATAATTTACGTAATGTTTCGATGCGTGTAAAATATATAGAAATGAAAAAGACATGGGGTGAGGGAAAAAGACTCGATAATCTAGTATTTCAAAACATTTAAAATAGATGGGGAAGATTGAAAGAGATATATTTCTTAATTTCTTAATTTTTTCAAATAGTTAAAATAAATTAACAAAAAAAGTTATGGTATGTGAATCAAATGTGGTAATATAGAAGGCCAAAAGGGATTCCAAAATGGGAATCAAAGTTAAGAGATTCCATATAATCTCTTAATATTCCAATGTTACTTTATTATCAGTAAAATAAATAGTTTGAATTATAGAATAAATACCAAAAGTAAATGACATATGATCTACTAATTCTTTGATATAAAAATATATACTTTGTATAGATAGATCGGAGAAAAAAAAAAATTAAGTGATTCAGTTAATATATAATTAATATGAAAATTTGTAAAAATTAATTAATTAATAAAATTTTAAAAATTAAAAAGTAAAATATTTAATTAATGAAATTTAAAAAAATTAAAAATTGATAATTTGATGTAAAATGAGGAAAAAAAGGATTAAAAAAAAAACTAACATGTGATATAATGTATTAATGTTGTGAAATTAGTATGCACTGTATTAGATACATGATCCGCATCCTCGCAGCAGGATAATATAATAGTAGAAATTGTCCAGCATACCAAATGGAGAAAGATGTCATTGTGACTACAGAAATATCGTGGGAGAACGTGCATCCACCCTGCGGCAACCATTTACTCGTACTTTTACCCAAGGCCCACTTCTCGCATTAGGTTAAGTGGTTTATGTTTGGTAGTTTTCTGAACAAAGTTGAGGTTGAAAGTTTGGTAGTGCCCATCTGCCCCCTTTTCAAATCCAATAAGTAACCATTATTGTTCCTACTGCTATGGTAGGAATGGAACGAGAGAGACATGTGGGAGAGAGAGCGAGGGAGACGAATCTTATTGTTTCTCGGTTGATCACACAAAGCCGTAGATGACACACATAACAAAACAAAGTTTTCTTTTTTTAGATATGCACGTATGAAATACAGACAAAGGTTTCTCAAGGTACATTTTCTTGAGAAAATATTTTCGACAACCAAAGTTATTTCACCGCAGACAGACATACGAACCCTTTTGTTTCAACCACTTCATGGCATCGACATGAAATGCTATGGCTGATTTGTTGGTCAAGCAGAGAACTTATTCATTTCATTTCAAAGCTTAGATATTAGCTGTGGTTTTAAATTTTTTGACGCTCGAAGTCTTACGGTTTAACCTTTAAGCATAATGCTTTCTAATTGTGGAACGGTTGGTTGCCATGCTTCGTTTCACGACAAACACAAAACATTTTAGCGGACACAAGTTGTGCACGTCACTACTCTAAGAAGCTTTGAACATCTATCAAATGTAGCGAGTGGCAATCAAATCCCTACTTAAAGAAGTTTGATGTGCTCTCGGTGCAGCTATGGGCAAGAATTTGACGCATAAGGATACACAAATGACATCTGATATAGGCTTTATGGAGGGCTCCTTGGGAATGAGAAAAGGTGCATGGACTAAAGAAGAAGATAAGCTTCTCAAACAGTGCATTGAAACACACGGAGAAGGAAAATGGCATCAAATTCCACTCAAGGCGGGTACGAATTTTGTACTTCTATTGATGAATAGAGATAATATGTTAAGAGCACAGATGGAAGAGCAAAGAAGACGAAACAACCTTCAAGCCGCGTTAGGAAACTGCACATATACACATGGAGTATTGATGAACACATATGTAATTTTTCCTTTCAAATTAAAACAAAAGGCAACGTTCTCCCTCAAAGACTTTTTGCGTGTATTTGCAGACCTTAATAGATGCAGAAAAAGTTGTAGACTGAGGTGGTTGCACTGTCTTAAGCCTAACATCAAGAGAGGAAAGTTCGAAGCTGATGAAGGGGACTTAATGATCAGGCTGCACAAGGTATTAGGCAACAGGTAAGTGCAATCTCAGACTTCCACCTGCATGCAAGTATAATTACAAGAGCAAGATGAAACATGCGCTGACTATTTTGCTTAGATTACTAGCGTTAATTTTTACTGATTGGGCAATCAAACATGGTATTATGGTTGGCTGCTAAACTCAAAATTCTGGACTCTGCCACCACATTAAATGATTAGATTTCAACCTACAATTTTGAAATCAACGTTTTAAATGATTTGTAACGTTATTCTCAACGTACCTATTCAACCATCTTCATTACTTCACGTGGGAGAGGTTCACCTAAAAATTGCTCTTAAAATCACTCGATTTTTGCATGCAGATGGTCATTAATTGCCGGCAGGCTTCCAGGAAGAACCGCTAATGATGTGAAAAACTACTGGAACCCACGTGAAAAAAAGGGCCGTACCATCCGAGGGAGACAAGAAAGAGAAATTCAACAAGTAACAAAGGCCAACATTATAAAGCCTCGAGTTTGGTGCTTTCCCAAGAATTTGGACTCGTCGAGTAGTGACAGGACTCGAGTGTTTAAAAAACAACGTTCTATTGGGTGGTGATCAAAATCATCACAACAGTTCCACCGCACTCCAGGCAGCCTCAGAAAATACAGGAAGTCTGTGGTGGGAATGTTTGCTGAATGATACCGCCCAAGAGGAACCACCCAGCTTGGCAGGCCTTTCCGGCGAAAGTGCAAAGGCGGACGGCACTTCGTGCGGAGGGAACCAGAGTTTTCTGAGTGATTTCAGCTTTGATGCCGACGTTTGGAACTTGCTCAACGCAGAAATTTAGAGAAGGTCTTCAAACTATATATCCCTTTAGTGGTGTATTTAAGAATTTGTGTTGGTTTGGGCAAAAAAAAATAGAAAAAACAAATTGGCTAAAGAATTTTGAAGGGTAAAATATATATTTTAATGGAAACAAATATAGAAAATAACGATGGGGCTGTTCACTGGGGGCATTTCTCCCTCTCGTCTTCTACCTTGCTCCACCGATGTATCTCGATATTAGTTATCGCTGTGAAAATAAGAGCACTGCAATTCCAGCTAAAAGTCCACGCCCACCGCCAAACAGTATAGTTTATTTGTTTGATTCTAGCATATTACCTTGACCCGCGAAATGACATAAATAAATGCCAGTCTCTCAGAATTGTTAATTATAATTAACTGTATAATGCACGGGAGCTCATTTTACCTTATTACCTCACATCCAACGGATCTCTTCTCAATATGTTACTGCTGCTCTCCTGAAATGACTAGCTTTTCATTGCTCTATTTCTGCTTGGCTATGTTGTCTTGAAAGCATGAAGGGATTTGGGCATAATCATCCTGGAAGTAGGCTCAGGGGCACTAATTGTAATCTTCCAAAAAGTAGGCACCCACGGTTTGATTTGAATACAACTAAGTACCAAACTGTTTACACTTCATCATCATACTCGTTGAAAAAAGATATTACGGGTACAGTTTCTGAAATTTCACTTACGTACCAACTAAAACGGCCTACTAAATGGTCATCGCAAATCGGCAATCAACATAGCTACTGGAAAAACAAAATGCCATGTGAATGTTGCGAGTGCCACCTGCATTGTTATTCAAGCCCACTACCATTGAAACTTACCGAAAAACAAAAATAAATAAAATGAGGAACCATGAATTATAACCTATACAAGACATTCGACATGATAATTGTATCGGAAAATATTTTCTAGACACCAAAATAATGAACATAGCTAGAAAAAATTAATAAAATATTAGATACTATTATAATAGTACAAAAAATTAAGTTAATGAAGGAAGGGAAAACATATAAAAAAAATTATATTATTTTATTGATTATATCAAAATGTGTCAATTACTTATAAATTCGTGTATTACTTTCAATGGTATATAGCATCAACCGATGTGGTTAATACAATCGTATTTCTTTCTCTTAGGTTAATACTTGACAATTATGCTTACTTCTATTGTATTATTAAGACCCTAATTCCCAATGTTTGTATCAATGAAATTAGAAGAACATTAATTACATCACAAACTTTTTGAAGTCAGGACAAAGTCGTTTCCATTTCCTAGGAACAGGTTTCACGGACGAGAAGACGGCCACCACATGAGACGTGGGAATAAGTCATAAATTGAAAACCAATAAAGGGACAATTTGCACGGCCCACACCGACAACCCCCGTGGGGAATTGCCTACACATTTGCGCGTCAAAATTGTATACACTCTAAATTAACGGAGTTTGTTTCTTCCACGTAGACAAGTCATCTTCCTCCATAAACTGATAGGTTGGCCCTGAGGCTTAAAAGCATATCACTAACAACCCTCGATTTTTAGTTTTACATAACCGACAGTTTCGATTTGGGCAAGGTTGTAATGGTATGTGAATCAAATATGGTAGCATAGAAGGCCAAAAGAGATTCCAAAATGTGAATCAAAGTGAAGAGATTCCATATTATCTCCTAGTAAATAGCTGAACTTATGGAATGAATACCAAAAGCAAATGAACTATGAATCCTACCACCTCCTCTAACTTCTCATGGGAGAAAAAAAAAAAAGGAGTAAATGAGTTAACGCACATACTAAATTTTTTGGCACTAAGATATATACTGTAAATAGATAGATTGAAAGAGTTAATTATAAAATTTTAAATGATCCAATAATTAAAAAATTATTGAATTTATATATTATTAATGTGATAATTGTAAAAATTAGTTATTTAATTTGTAAAATTAAAATGAAATAATTATTATATGAAATTAATATATTTTATATAATAAATTAATTTATTATTATTATTATTTATAATTAATATATATTATATTATACTTAATAATAATAGTTAAGTGTAAAATAAATATGTATTCATTTTATCTTATTATCTTGGCATGACCATGATTAACTTTTGTTAGATTCTAAAATATTACCACCCCTCAAAAGCTCACCCAAAAGTTGGGAGTCGTCAGTGGAGATCCATTGCATCAATTTTTCTCATAAAAAAACATATGAAATTCATGTCTTAAAATCTTTTTAGTCTCTAAACTAACAGCAGTGCAATTACAGCTAAAAGCCCAAGCAACAATCACATCCATCGGATCTCTTTTCAATATTTTACTGCTGCTCTCTTGCAAGGGCTAGCTCCTCATTGCCCCATTTGTGCTTGGTTATGTTATCTTGAAGGCATAATGGGCATTGGGCATAATCATCCAGGAAGGAGGCTCGGGAACACTAATCATAATCCTCCAAAAGTAGGCACTGCCGGTTTGATTTGAATATAACTGAGTACCAAACTACTTACACTTCATCATCATGTTTATGAAAAACGATATTATGCGTATGATTTTAAGAATTTTAAAATTAATTTTGTCTCTATTTGATATGTGTTCAACACACAAAGTAAAAGTGTCCGAGTCCGAAGCCTCCATATTAGGGGAAATAGCAGGACCCACTAGGTGTTTCTATCTTTATTTATTTATTTATGTTTAAAATATATTTTAACATGTTTGACTTGTGTTTGAATTGTGTCGGATAAGCATTTTATCCAATGAATATATCTTAAACGAACATGTATTTTTTCAAAGTGAATATAACTTATAATTTATAGAACTGTAATCCCAAAGATCATTTTAGTTGATAAGTGAGTGTGAGCAGACCAATCTTACGAATGAACTTTCTTTAATTAAACTGGAGAAACGGACTCGAGTTGATACTTCCGCAACAAGGCTAAACTTCAGCACACATCTTTACAGAGACAAGAAACGATACTAAAGATTAAAGATTATAGAGCCTAATTAAGAAAAGAATTTAGCTCCAACAAGTCTTATTCGTGAATAAATCTAAATTGGGAGTTCAAAAGTTTCAGAAAGGGCTTATTTGACCAATTTGGTGGATGCTTTGAATCATTCTCTTCTTACAATAAATTTTAAAAAATAAAAATATAAAAAAAATGACTTTGCTTACTTAATCAAAGAAAAAAAAAAGGCCCTATAAAATTTTACTACTTATTTATTTTTACTCTTTATTTTCTATAATTATCATTAAAGATTTAAATCAAAATGGATCGGATTTGACCCACCATAGGCAGACACCCAATTGAAATTATCCAATTTTTCCCACGCAATCATATAGACCAGGGCTCGGGCCAAGCCCAACTTCAAAGCAACAAATCGAGCACGTGTAATGCAGTTAACAGTTACTAGTATTTATTTAAGAAATAAAATTTTAAAAAAAATAAAATAAAATCCTAAAACAAAGACTGCAGTATTGCACCGCCAGAACTCAAAGACGTCAGCAACCAAACAAAAAGAGGATTTTAGAGTGCGAAATACGCGGGCCTCCATTGGCTCTGGAAGGCAAAGCTACAAAGACAGGATCTTTGTTTGATAGTTTACGGGCTCTGAATCAAGAACGGATTTTGGTTAAAGGGTTTCAAAATTCAGGAGCCACGGCTTTGTTTGGAACCCGCACCAACGACTACTATCAACAAACTCTTCCACACCATCATCGTCTCGGGAGCCAAAAAAAGAAAAAGAAAAATGGAAAAAAGTCATCAGAAAAGGCAAGAACAGCAGTCGAACCCCTTCCCCGCACAGAGACAGGGGTGCTCTGCCCTCTGACGGTGGTTGTCCCTCTGACCTCCTCTTCCTCGCCGGGGGCGGCGGCACCATAATTAACGTCTGTTAACTAACCCACCTTGGCTATAACAATTGATGAGCCTTTGCTTGTAGTGTATATATAATAGTTCTTTTGTGTAGAATAGTAACAGAAAAAAAAGATGCTGACAATTAAGAAGGTGCCGACCCTGGTTTCTAATTACCAGGAGGATAGTTGTGAGAAAAGCGTTGAAGGGTGTGGCAGGAATTGCCTTGGAAACTGCTGCTTACCTGGTATTCATTCTTTTTTTTTATCTCAAAAATATAGATCAATCAATTTAGCCTACCTCTGTTGATAATTGATTTTTCTTTTTTAATGCCAGAGCTAATGACAAGTCTTTGGCTATTAGAATAGTCTTACGCGGCACGTTAAGCTTGGAATGGTATCCGGCGATATAAGGCGGGGAGAATTATTTCATGATTTTGAACCCTTCCATGGCTAAATCCAATTTAGTTTGCATTGCCATAATTTGTTTATAATTGTGAGCTAAGGATAGTCTCGGGAAGAACGTACCAATCTTGGATTATTATCCTGCATTTGCTACAACCAACAATAACGCAGAGAGCCTTGTTTACTTGCAACCATCGGAATGGTTACAAACAGAACAAACCTAGAGGAAACAAGACATTCCATAGATTTTGAATTCATACTCTTTTTTTTTTTTTTTTTTACGGCAACGAGTGAATTTGGTTTAGAAATTTAAACCAAAATAGGCGAGAGCAGGAATTGTATTTGCAAAATTCTCATGGAAACAATGACATTTTCAAAATTAGGCATGCTGGAGCCTTTTGTTTTGGACCAAAGAAGGTGTGGGGTTGCATTGGGGTTTTGTTCCTTCTTTTTTCCTTTAGAATCTTCCTGTTTTCTTCTTTTCCTTCAACATCTCTTATGTCATTCTTTATGCTACCCCACAGGGTCAAAGCTGCCTCTGTATGCATTCAAGAAAGATAAGCCGAATTTATCGGAAAATGAAGTGGTGAAATCATCCAACGAACAACCACAGATGTGTTTCCTTCACAACCTGTTACTTGGTCAATGGGAGGACCGATCGCGTCGCGGCCTTTTTCGGTATGATGTGAAGAATTGCCAGACAAAAATAATTCCTGGCCGGCATGGTTTTATTGCACAGCTAAATGAGGGGCGTCATCTCAGGAAGAGGCCAACTGAGTTCAGGGTTGATCAGGTGCTTCAGGCCTTTGATGAGAACAAGTTCAATTTCACCAAAGTTGGACAAGAGGAGGTACTTTTCAGGTTTGAAGAGAGTGATGACTGCAAGAGCCATTATTTCCCTTGTGCATCTGTCACTGATCATTCTAGCTCACCAAGTGTCATTGTTATCAATGTAAGTCAACTTTCCTGTTTCTTATTATTTTCAGTGTCGCCGTGTATTAAACACGTCTTTTCTTTGGATCATTATTTTGTAAATGTTTTGGTGATCAGGTGAGCCCCATTGATTTTGGACATGTTCTCTTGATACCGCATGTTCTTGAACGCTTGCCTCAGAGGATTGATCATGAGAATCTCCTGCTTGCTCTTCACATGGCCAAGGAAGCAGCAGATCCCTTTTTCAGAGTGGGATACAACAGTCTTGGTGCATTTGCCACCATTAATCATCTTCACTTCCAAGTAACTTCCTTTTTCCTGTAACCTAGTTTTGAATTTTCTGCTATTTATTTGCTCATGAATTGTTTGCTTACTCATCAGTAATTGCAGGCATACTACTTGGCAGTACCCTTCCCAGTTGAGAAAGCTTCAGCCAGAAGAATGATGACGGTGAAGGGTCTGGACGATAAAGGAGTTACTTTATCACAGCTTTTGACCTATCCAGTACGCGGTTTTGTCTTTCAGGGTGGATATACACTGCAGGATCTGTCTGATTCAGTTGCTAGTTCTTGCATTTACCTGCAAAACAACAAAATCCCTTTCAATGTGCTCATCACTGATTGTGGGAAAAGAATTTTCCTGTTCCCCCAGGTAATCATTTTTCTCCTTATAACCACGCGGGTTGACATGTCACATCTAATAGTCTTTAAATATTGCCTTATAACTCAATGGTCAACATTCTGTTGGTAGTGGTAGCACTGGAAGTCCTTGGTTCCGGTCCCTGTTAGGAAAGAAATCCTTACCTTGTGACATAGGCAAAAACTATCCTGATGAGTTAGTTGTTGCCTTGCCATAGTCACCATTGATCAACACAAAGTGAGTTAGTTGTTGCCTTGCCATAGTCACCATTGATCAACACAAAGTTTAGCTGCATTTCTGACAAACCAAAGTAGGTCTAACAGTTTATTGTCAACCAATTGAATTAATAAACGTTCGCCATGATTTGACCCAAATGGCTAATTGATTTAATGCAGCCTCCTTGTAGTTATTCAGGCAACAACCTAGTTACTTAAGCACCTTGATGGACTGCATATTCACACTATCAATTAAGCCTCAAAAGCAGTCTTTAGTCCATAGAGCCCTAGCATTATGTATGAAAAATCCTTTTGATTTACTTTGAGCAAGAAGGATCAACTTTGCAGTCGCTGAACTTGTGTTTCGTAATGATTGAGTAGACATGGCTTTCTGATTTTTGAAAGAAATCTGACACTCGGTGGATTTTCAGTGTTACGCAGAGAAACAAGCACTTGGAAAAGTCAGGCAAGAGCTTCTGGACGCTCAAGTAAATCCAGGTGTCTGGGAAATTGGTGGGCATATAGTGCTCAAGAGAAGTAAGGATTTTCAGGAAGCTTCAGAGACAAATGCATGTCAACTTCTTGCTGAGGTCTCTCTGTCAGAAGAAAGGTTCCAAAAGGTGAAGGCTCATATTTGGGAAGCAGCAGGTTCTCAGAAGGTAAATGTGAGTTCGGGGGACAATAATGCAGTGCATAGAGAAGCTTCTATCCACGGGAAACCTTCTCCTGAAGCTCTCACGCATTAGCCTCAGCACTCTGCGGTTATACATTGAAAAATTTCTGCATATAGTTAATTACTCAATTGGTCGATTGTGTAGCCTGCAAGATTTCAGCAGCATTGGTTTCCTTTCTGGCATGCCTTCTGCTTCAACGTGTAGTAGCAACTAGACGATGGCATGCCTTTGTAAATACACTTTCTAAGCTACTAATTAATGTACGGAATTGGCTGATTTTTTATGCTCTTTCATAGCTTTTGTACTGAATAAACATCAATGATTCAGTTCACTTGATTATGAGTTTGCATATTGGAAAATTGCAGTGAGGATGGAAAGGTTAAAAAGCCTCCAGTCAGTTTCATGATGGAGTGGATGGAGAGAAAATGTATATTTCGGACCAAGTCAAGAGTTTGTTCTTTTGTGCACTACTTGTGATATCTGATTCCAATAAATAAACGTTTGTGGAGTCAAGATAAATTTTTATCATGAATAACTCGTTAATGAAATTATTCATATGAAGCTTCTTAGCATGGGAAGCGTAAATGGAAATTGATGTTCAAGAGTTATAAAAGTTTGGGTGAATTTTGATAATTGCATATGAAACTACTATTAAGAAGGGCAATTGGGTAGTAGAGCTAAACTTGTTTTCAACGTTACTATATGATTATTAAAAATACACATGTTTTCATCATTACTATAATAATATGATTATTAAAAATTGTGTTTGGAGAGTTAATTATAATATGCATGAAAAAGTTGCATTATTGCTTTTGACGTCAAAATAAAAAAAAAAAAATTATCTTTGTTATAAATGATAAGAACATTATTGTGATTTTTTTTTTAAATAAAAAAATTAATTTGATAAAATTATAAAATATATATATTGTTACAAAAAATGTGAATTAGTTAAAGCCAACAAATTATAAAATTTTTCAATAGTTATTATTTTTTTCTTTAATATTAATATACAATTTTATTATCAATCAATTGTGAGAGTAATCTAGGGAGTACACATTATCATATAAATTTGTCCAAATATATAAATTTTTAGGATCAAGTAATTACCATAAAATCAAAAATTTTTTAAGTATATTTGTGCAACTTAGTTGAAAAATTATTTAAAGAAAAATAGCATTACAGTTGGTGCCAAAATCCAATTCCATGAAAAAAAATTGATAAATACCTATAATGTCTGTCGACTTAACAGATCAAGTTAATCAAACGGCATCGGTTTAAAATTCCACGCTCAAGACGTGAAAATGTCCAACCTAACTCACACGCAAGAAACAATAGCCACAATAGAAGACCTTCTTCGTGAACAAACAAGATGTCTTCCATTAAGATAGAAATTAGAATGGAAAGAAACACTATTAATTGGTTGTTGATTAACTGTTTCCCGTCATATTAATCCTACTTAGGGGCTGTTAATCCTACCTAGGGGATAACTAATTAATTAAGCTTCATCAATATTAAGGATTACTGCACTAACCCATCAGTCATCATTTTCTTGAACTCATTGAAATTGACGCAGCCGTCGCCGTCCTCGTCCACCTGCCGAATCATATTAGCGCACTCGCTCATCGAGTGCTTGATCCCAAGCATCTTCATAACCTTGTGCAACTCCGCCGCCGTTATCAGCCCGTTCTTGTCAATGTCGTACAGGTCGAACGCGTCCCTCAGCTCCTTCTCCCCGCACCCCCCCGAGGAGTCGCCCCCATCGAGCCCGCCGTGCCGGATGAACCCAACAAACTCGTCGAAATCAATGTGGCCGTCGCCGTCCTTGTCAAACTCTTGCATCGCGCACTCTGCATCCTTCAAAGATATCTTGGTCCCGAGCTCTCCGAGGCTGTCCACAAGCTCCGTGTAAGATATCTTGCCATCCCCGTTCTTGTCGAATTGGTCGAATATTCTACGGAGCTCTTCCATGGAGCCTAGAAGAGTAGTTGTCTGGTTCGATGTCGCCATTAATTACTCGCTCTTTCTTCGTTTCGGAGAATAAGATGATTCTTGTGTCTTTGTACATATATATATATATATATATATATAAAATAAAAAGTTGTTTTTTTTTTTTTAAATAAAATAAAATAAGGATTCTATCACCCTCCTGTTTAAGGATTCTAATATTATTTGGGAAGTTAAAAGAAAACTTCCCTTTATTCCTAGCGATAAAATACTGATGATGTAGTAAGTGGAAAATAAAATACGAAATTGACATATTTTTCTAATTTTGAGATTAACATATATTTATTCCTCATTGATTCTCGTGATTACCTGTATCTTTGTTATTGAAAAGAAAAAAAATAAAAAAAAGGAAGATGAGAAATATAAGCAACACAAGATGAAAGAAAGGTCATGCAAATTTCCTCAATTATTAGAATGAACAATAATTAATAATATTCAATTGCGGAAAAAATTGATTACGTAGATATTTCATTAATTTATATAAAATCGTATTCCCCTTATGCCAAATTCTCCTCTGCTACAAAGGATTCCCTTATTTTATTATCAATAATTGCAATTTTAAATTTCTTGTTAACTGCTATTAAGGACATTAATAAGCATATGATACCATTTTGGTTTCCATTTTCACATTTCCATAATCTCTGTGATTTTCCTCAAGGTTGCTTTTGTCTTACCTATTTCTTTGTTGTACTTAATTTCATAGTTTCCACTTTAGCTAATATCTGAATTATGTTGGTCTTGCATTTAATTTTTAATTTTTGTGGCTTTGTTTGTGAATGTCACGGGTGCCTTTTCAAAGTGTTTGTCTCTCTTTTAGAGGTAAGCTCTATTGTTCACTGAGCGAGAACAAAATCTTGTAGAAAAAATGTAAGTTGATGGGACATTTTGATCCCCTTTTCCATTCATAGACCAGAAAAATGTCAAACTCTCCAAATTGTTGACCAAGCAAGGTCGCTGAGAACACTAGCTGAACACTTTCTTATTCCCACCGAAGCTAGTACGCAATGAAGGCCAATCCGCGAGCTAACCTATGACATGACATCCAATAGCAGAGACATATTTTTATTAAAATAAAATAAATAAGACAGTTGGCTCGATCTGATTCTAGTGAATATCCTGCTTTTTTGAGGGAGTGGGATTTCTTGGTGGAAAGTAAAATTACGTATTGACTGAGGCATATTGTTTCATATGAATCATCTCAGTTTGATGGTGTCATGATTTTGCCCTCTATTTCTTATCTCTACTGAGTTTGGCTTTTATGAGTTTTAATAGGGAATTAAAATCAATTTAATTAATTTTTTAATGGGCCATGCATTATTAACTAATGAGATATGTAATTAAAATATTTTAGTTAATTTTTTTCCACCGTGTAAAATTAATATATTGAGATTTGGTTTGGTTAATAATGTAGTCCCAGAACCATGATGCTTTGCTTTGCGTTTTGTAGTTTTGGGGAAAAAGCAAACTCTTGGATATAGACTTTTTGAGGTTTTAAATTGCATAAATCGTTAAAGATTTTCAACTGCAACTGAGATTTCTGCCGGTTAGACTTACCAGTTGGTTTGCGTAAGTTATTGAAGTTGTATACATATTATCAAGATATTCTCACCCAATAATTTGAAGTGGGTAGCCGCTTGTAAATATTTTTATTAAATTATTTTTATAAAAATAATTTATTGATGTTAAGTAATTTTTTTATATTTATTATTAATATTAATAAATTTAATATTTAATATTTTACTCTCAATATAAATATTTATCTAATTTTTTTTTATAAAAATAATTTATAAGATTTAAATAAATGTTTCTTTACATCTGTTATTAATATTAATAAATTTAATATTTAATATTTTATTTTTAATATAAATTTTTATTTATTAAAAAATAAATAACAAAAAAATTTAAATTAAATAAATATATAAAAAAAAAGTATATCAAATCGCCACTGTGTGGTGATGCAACTTTACTCGTCATGTTCACGCTGCCTTACCATCATCAAATTCTGACATTTTACCGCAGGGTCAATGGACCTTGAAACAGATTGGTTGGTAGAACGATCTTGAAAACAACTTGGAGTGAGAAATTTTAGAGGGAGAAAAAAAAGGGGGAGATATCATGAATATCTTAAATTTAAAAATTTTATTAACATTATTAATATAAAAAATAATTGTCATTATTATTATACGAAAAAATTATAATTAAAAAAGTTTTTGAATTTATTATAAACAAGTAAGAAAATGAGTATAATTTATATTCTAAATTATTATTTTACATTTTATTACTATCTCCAATATGCTAATGTTTTTCATTGGCTATACGCTAATCCAAACATTTTTAAGTTGTTTTTATATCCTATGATAAGTAGGTTTTTGAGGACTATATTGCTGAAAGTATTGGAGGCTGATTGGGTATCAAAAACAGGGAGGCAGCAATCGACGTCAGCGAAAGGCGACTTTCAATGGACGCGTGATGGGTCTCTATATGTCTACTGGTCCAACGTTTAGGAAAGATCGGGCCATCGGGCCGGGCTGCCGCCCCAAGAACAAAAATTGAAAAAGGTTTAGGCCAAGAAAATCACAAGAAAAATAAGGAAAATAAAATTGTTTTCCACTTCTTTGTTTGTGTTATGAAGCCTCATATATTACTAAATACTTAGTCTATAGTATGAAATCATAATCGAAATCGAAAGAAATTAGAATGAGAATATGAACTTGAATTACGAAGTATAGCCGTAAGGTACATATTTGCATACTTTGATAAGTTTGGTACAATTTTTTTTTTTTTTTTTTTTTTTTGTTTTGGAAAAATGAGCAACTACCTAAAGCAGTTCTCCTACGTTGCAGATGCCATTAGAATTCTCCTATTTTAAAAAAATAAATTTTGAAAATAGATATTTCTTTTCCTATTTTTGTGAAATGATTCTCCCTATTCCTTAGTCTCCTTTATAGTTGCATAGATCACTATATAAAATCCTGAAATATTACGGTCACGTGTGACAATAAAGCTCCTATGGCATCAAAGACGGAATAAAAGCAGTAAACCTGTGAAAACTGATAATATAAACCAAATAAATAAACAAAACAAATTCAGCAATCTAAGAACTATTAGTTACTAATTGCAATTACGCTCATAATAATATGTTTGAATTCTTGGGGACGCTTAAAATTAAAATTAGGTTAATTATATCCTCGATTAATTAGGATTAAGGAGTAAAAAGGCATTCACATGAAGTCAAGGATGAAATCCTCAAGCTCATTGGCGCCAATGACGGGCAGAGGATCAACAGCATCAATCATGTCCGTAATGTCGTCTAATCCTGAACCCACCAAAGGTATTGCAGTTGAGTTATCGAGGTTTGATGCTTCCCAACAACAGCCATCAAGGTTGGAAGTACCCCAATTTCTACCAAAAGCATCAAATTGGGATCCAGGGACGGCAGTAGAATTAGCCACTTTGCTCTTTGAACTTGCAACAACAAAGGGTTGCTCGTAACCATGATCATCAGGCGGTCTCTTGATTGACGAGCCACTTTTATCTTCCTTGGTCATGTGACCGAAACAGTGACCTTCATAGTCTTGATCACAATGGAAGAGGCTGGAAGCAGCTAAATGACCCCTGGTGTTGGCACTAGAAAAGTAATTATCAATTGTATTGCTGTGAATTGTTCGAGAATAATAGTACTGGGGGCTGGCGCGTATGCCAGTGCCAACTGAAAAAGAATTCTTGTCATCGTATCTGACAAGAGAGCTCGAAGATGGGGATGCAGAAGATTGACTGTTGCCAATTCCAATGTCATTGCCACTTGAAAAGCTGATAAAATTGCCACCATAACTCGCACCAGAAGCTGATGCACGATGCAGGCTAACCTTGTCATCAGCTTTGCCAGCTGCCGGTAGAAAAGCATTGCTGCCAACGTAATTATAAGAATCAGAAACTGTTTTAGTATTTTTTGGAACCATGAGATAACTACCAGCATCTGCCGCATTGGCTACTGCAGTAGCAGCAGCAGAAGTTGAAGCAACAAACTGAGGAAGAGTATTCTGCGGGCAGCACAGCTTGCTCAATGCTTTATCCCTCAATTTTTCTAGCACCTCAACAAGGCGCTGCAGCTCCTTAACTGTATTGCCCTCTTCGAATTCTTCTTGGAGGGCATGAAAAAAATTTTCAAGCCCATTAGACAATGGCGGCTGCTCCTTTTTCTTCTTGTGACGGTCCTGCCTCATGATGTCGCGCTCGAGTTCCGTAGTTTCTCTCCAAAGGGATAGATCACAACGCTTATTTGCACCTTCTGCTACATCTTCAGAGGCAAAGAAAGAGCTTCCATGAACCAAGAAATCATGGAAGACAGCATCCACAGAAGGGTAGCCAAACGAATAGAACTTGGGATTCGACTTAGAAGCCGAAGAAATCAGAACAGCAACCTGAGCATCACCGAACATGGAGAGCTCTGCAGCCTTGTTGAAGAGACCCTTGCGCCTTTTGCTAATGGCTACAGCCCTCTGCTTTTCAGTTTCTTTTATCCCCACAACACGCTTTCTTGTCTCTGCCATGGAACACAAGCTACTAAAGCAAGTAATTTAGTTGAAGAGGCGAGGGGTTGCCTGCAGCCGCCTTGCAGGCTTCTTCTCCAAGCAAGGGGAAGCTATACCCGTAGCCATAGAAAACCATCACACACCCCAAGGGTTGCGCGGAGGCGTTAGCAACCAGGGCCCACATCAATATATATATATATATATATTAAAAAATTCAAAAATTTTAAATGGAAGTTTTTGTGTGTCAGAGACGACAGATGTGACGATATTTTCTTTCCATATTTCAGGACAAGTACCGTACGACATGCATTGTACTTTCAAGGTCACTTTTATATATATATATATAAAATATGTCCTCGCCTCTTTCAACTGATCTGTCGACGAGAATGGGAATTGTAAAGTCTTTTGGTACAAGACAAAAGCTTATTAATTGTAATCTAGAGATAATTAGACAAAAGATTATCCAAATTAAAATGTCCTAAAGTAGTTAATGCGCAACTTAATGTACCTCTTATGCTTTTTTAATTCACGCAATGGAAATGACACGATATCTTCCAACGATAATAATCACACCGAAAAGGTTGGACTACTGATGAAAAATATTGGCGTAAAGCCTTACTTGTGTGCAAGCCAAGTGGGTGTGTTCAAGTTCTTTTGTTTTACTCGGGGGTCTCTAGCAACGAAGGTTTCATATTTTGAAACAACTTGAGGCTGTTCTTTAAGTAAACATAATTAAGATGATTATATCTCGTAGTAGTTTGTTTGTCCATGAAGTTTATTTTTTTTAATTTTTATTCTTTCTCTTTATTAAAAAAGTTAAAGGAACCCTTGAAAACAACATAACTTAGGTGACATTTTTACCTTTAAAGTTTAAAACTCGTTTAAAATTAATTTTTGGTAAAAGAGCGCTGGCTTAATCGTAGTACATATTTATATTTCTTCATATTATACACATTAGTGTTAAGAATTTATTATATTTATTAAAAAATTTATTTTTACTTATATTTTATTTAAATTTAAAAAATAAAATAAGACTTATATTAAGAGTTTTTTTTTTATTTTAAAATACAAAAAATAAATTTGAAGGTAGTTTAAAGAAAAAATAAAGTTAAATGACCAATTTTTTTTAAATAAATTTAAAATAATTTTAAGAATTTAAAATTTATTTTTATTTTTTATTATTTTTTTTAATTATAAATATTTGTATAATATAAATTTTAAATATATGTGTAAAAATTTTTAATATTAAATTATTAAATTATAACACATTATATTATAATAAAATTAGTTGAATAAATTAAATATATATTAAAATTTTAATTTTATTAAAATATTAAAAAATAAATTAATTATTAAATTAATTTTAAATATTATAAATTAGAAAAATATTTTAATTTAAATTAAATACTTAAATATTTTTAAAATTTCAAAAAAATTATCATCACTTAAATATTTTATTAGTTATCTTTCAATTATAATAATATCAATATATATATTTATATATAAACATATATTACCAAAATAGAGAACAAATTCAGTTGTTTTTCATTTTGTTCATATAATAACATTTATTTAATTTTAAAGTTTTTATTAAATTAACAATTAATTTATATATTTTTTTAATATTTTAATAAAAAATAAAATTTAAATATTAATTTAATTTACTCAATTTATTTGATTGTAATTTAATATATATATAATTTTATTTAATTTATATTAATAATTTTTTATATATATTTAAAATTTGTATAATATAAATATTTATAATTAAGAAAAATAAAATAAAATAATAATTTTAAAAATTTTTCATAAATTCTTCTTTTTTATTTTTTTAGAGAGAAAAAAAATTTTTTTAATTTATTTTTTTATCTTATATATTGTTTAAGTTAAAAGAAAACTTAATTGTTTTTCTTTTATCATGTCATCAATTTTAATTATGTGACCATATTTATTTAATTTAAGTTAATTTTTTTTAATATTGACTCTTATGATTTATAGTATTGATATTAATTTAATAATTAATTCATAATTTTTTATGTATTTTAATAAAATTAAAATTTTCATATACATCTAATTTATTTAATTTATTCAATTATAATTTACAATATATTACAATTTATCATATTCATATTAATAAATTTTCATATAAATTTAAAATTTGTACAATAAAAATATTCATAATTAAAGAAAATAAAAAAAAGAAAATAATTTTTTAAAAAAATAAATTTCTCTTTTTATTTTTTGAAGAGGAGAATGATATTTCTAAATTTACCCTTTTTCTTAAAAATAAAAAATACTCTTAATTAATTCCCTTTAAAAGAACAAATATTGTTAGATTTTTTAAAAAAAATAATAATTTAAATCTCTTTTTATTTTTTATTTAAATAAAATATAAATAAAAAATATTTTTTCAATAAATATCATAAATCTACACGCATGTTTAATATCAGTGGATATATATTGCCAAAACCAAGAGATAATTAACTTGGTGGTAGCTTCTTATAAATCTACAAATTAAGAAAACCTTAAAAAAAAATAGTCCTAATTTTTTTGTATTTTCTTAGAAAATAAAATAAAAAATTTTGTCCCTAATATCCTTTTAAAAGAAAAAAAAAATCATTACTTTCCGAAAACAAGATTAGGAGGAAGGAGCCCAACAGTTTCGAAGATATCTTGTTTTGGAAGATTTCTGGAGAAAAGAATTTAGCACCGGCATATCCTACATACTTTAGTTTAATCGAAATATCCCAATAGTGTAACTTATTTAAAAAAATTAGGAAAATAACTTTGATCCCTTTCTTTGGAGAAATAAGTGGCTCGCGAGATATGGAAAGAAACACTCATCAGTACTTGTTCTAATTTGAATGGCGCATCACTTGTGGGAAATTTTGAGGTTTTTTTTTTTTTTTTTCTTAAAAATTTTTTTGTCAAATTATAATATATTGTTAACTTATTTGTTTTTCCTTTTTGGTATTTGGAGAATATGAGAATTTTCACATCCGCATATATGTTTTTTTTTAAATGATTGTTGGGTTTTTAAGAACGTGTGTTATAAGCGGGAGAATATAAAGATTAAAAGCAAATAAGTTGAATGTGAGGAGATCTCTTTAGAAGGACGTTTCCGTACAAAAAGTTTTATAATAGACACACTTGTGTATTTAATAATAATAAAATTAAATTATTAGTTGATTTGGCATTCATAAATCTTCTCGTTTACTTTTATTTTGTATAATTTTTTATTTATGTATATTTCATCTGAACACAAAGTTTAATTTCAAGAATATTTGAAATTTTGAGTACGTCGGATACTTGTTTTCAGATAACATCTCGCAAATATTTAATAATAAGACAAAAAAATGCAGAGTTGCTGCATGCCCCCAAAAATTTATATACCATCAATGATACTACTCGTATTGTAAAATATCAGATTATGAGGATAATGTGAGCAGACCTGAAAGTAATAGATAACATTTGAAACACTGTATATATCAATTTTCACAGTGATATGATCTCGCTTAGCATGCGAGAGTACCAATTTTAATCGTATTTTTTATACTGGTAATATGAAAATTGAAATTTATCAAGAATAACTAATAAATTTTAAAATTTTAATAATAATGATAATAGATCTATGTTGAATAGATTAAATAAAAAGATAGATTATAACAAGATATGTCAATAATAAAATATTTTTTAATTAAATAATAATAAATTTATAGTAATAAAATTAGTATTTGATAAAAATAAAACTACAATTTAATAATATTTTAATAATGTTTTATTTGATAACTTATTCTCAGTTTTAAGGGATTTTACAGAAATAAGAAAATAATTATAGAGTAATAAAAAAAAAAAAGGATTAAAAAGAGAAATTGAGAATTTGGAGAATAATAATTTATATATGTCTATTTGTTATGTTTGCGACACAACTGCGGCCCTCTTTATATAGAACATGGCTACCAAATCCAACGGTGAACAAAGGATACAAAGACATGTGGAACCAAATCTAACGGTAACAACAATGATCAACAAAGGATACAAAGACATGTGGAACATTCTAATAACAAATCTTCACAACTATCAAAGGGTTAGCCAATTGCCACACCACCTTGTCCGCTCATTGAAAAATTCAAAACAGAATCAAGGTGCGTAACAGTATCTCCCCGCGAACGGAAGGGTTGCCCGTAAGGCTAGAACAATGAAAACTAAGCAGCAAGGAATCTCCAGTCTTCCCAGTTGCCTCCTCGCAGATTGGGTTAGAACATTGCATCAAAACTTGTGTAACGCCTGATTGGGTTTGCTAGATCTGCAATAAGGAATTGCAACGGGATATACCAACAACTGGCCATATGACCTTGTTATAGGAAGCTAAGGACTTCTTTCGTAGAGAGATATGAAAAATGGAGCAAATAGGAGAATCGGTAGGCAACATCATTCTATAAGCTACCAAATCAATTTGGAATGGACAAGAGTATTTAGAAGAAAAGTTCCAAGTTCTTACACAAACCAACAGGGGTTTAGTCCATGTGGCTACAACTTGGGGATAAACGAAACCACCCATAACAAAGGTCTCGTCAATTGCATTCTTACCGACATTGTGTTTCAGACTCTGTTTAATCTTATGGAGTTGGTTTTCAACGATAGTGTCGTGCGTTGCCTCTCGCCTAAAATGGAAAGCTCAGTCACTTGAGGGAGACAGTAGCCATGTAAAGCCTAAAAGTTGTCATGCTCGTCAGAGTTGAATGAAAGCTACTTGTCACGAGACGAGGTTGCGGACACTCTAAATTCATGCGGCACTAGATAGCTTCTAGGGAAGGTTGCTAGTAAGCCTAAAGAGAGAGAGAACAAAGATTAGAGAAATTTTAAGAAGTATACTTTATTTCAAGAATGGAGTATGTATAAATAAGGGGGAGGAGATCCCCTTTTATACAAGTTTTGGGCAAATTATAACCGTTAGATCCCTCCTTAATCTACTGATGGATATTACATACTTTCATTTTCCTATTTAATACATTGTTGGTTCCAATGTGTGTCCCTTCCCGAGGAGGTATCTATATTCAACGTATTGTCCTTCTCGATGAGAGGTCTCGATTCATCGTACTAGAACCTCTGATAGATGGCCTTTGAATTTGCTCGCTCGTGACATTCTCCCCCACTAAATTCGACGATGTCCTCGTCGTTGCTTTATCTTTGTTGGGAAATTGCCATGGTGTGTCCTCCTGTTCCCAACTGGCCTCCTCATGAGGATGTCCCTTCCATTTTACCAGGTACTCCGTATAATTGGGTACGCCCCTTTTTCAGATCCTTCGATTCGTAAGGATGCTCTCTACTTCTTTGTTGAAGGTTGTGGTAATGGCCGTTGGTGCTTGTCTGGACTTACTTTTCTCAGGGTCTTCCATGTCTTCATGGTATGGCTTGAGGAAACTCACATGAAAGACATGATGAATTTTGAGATTAGGCGATAGTTGTACCTGATAGGAGACCTTCCCAATGCGTTTTATGATTGGAAAAGGGCCTTCGTACCTTCGAATTAGCCCTTTGTGGACTTTGCGGTGGGTCTTGAATTGCTGTGGGAGTAGTCGGATGAGTACTTTGTCTCCTTCTTGGTAGTCAATGTGCCTTCGTTTGTGATCCGCCCATTTCTTCATCTTCTGGGTGACCTTGTTTTGGTGAGCTCGGGTGATGTCAGCGTACTTGTGCCATTCCTTGGCAATTTGATGCGCCATAGGGCTCTTGTCATTGTATGGGGAGGCAATGGCGGGTGATGCCAAAGCAGGAGGCTTGGCGTTCAGCTCCAACTCAATTGCATGGTCTACCTCACGCCTAGGTGGGAGTCTCTTTGATAGCTCTTGTGGCATGACGTTCTTGAACTCTTCTAGGGCTTGTGCCACTTCGTTGGGCAAGGTGACTTTGGGGCTTGGGTCGGATTTCATACCTTGTTTGAATTGTAATGCAGATAAGGCCTGATGCTTCATTCGTCGAGCACGCTCTGTGGGTATGGTGCAAGCCTTCCCTCCTTCCAATATTCCAAGTGAGTTAGAAGCTGGGAATAAAAAGGCGTGTACCTTATCAAAGAACTCCATACCTAATATCACTTGGAAATCATCCATGGGGACAACAGAGTAGTTGATGCTTCCTTTCCATGCGCCAAGGGTTGTGGGAACGTTTTTGGCAATGCCAGCAATTGGTTTTGCTGGTGAGTTCACTGCTTTGAGGGTTCCGCCCTTGCTTGTTAGCCTGAGGCCAAGCCGCTTGGCCTCTTCCATGGAAATGAAGTTATGGAAAGCTCCGGTGTCTAGCATTGCTCTAGATTGCTTCCCGTTGATGGTGGTTTGGACATATAGTAACCCTTTGTGGTCCACATGTGGTTGTGCGCTTTTCCCCTTCATGGTTGCCAGGATTCGAAGTGATCCCATCTTGGTTTGACCTTGCTCATCTTGCGAAGAGTCATCTTCAAACTGGCTCATGATGGCGTTGAGGGTCTTGCGCTTGGGGCAATCCTTCATCCAATGGAAACCATTGCAAATAAAACATGGGGTTTTTGGTTTAGGGGAGTCGGTCTTACCTCGATCATGCCTTTCTCCATATGACGAGGCTTTGGCCTTCCCTTTATCCCTGGGCTCTTGCTCCTTTCATGGGGATTTTTCTCCCCCACTATCACCTTGGTTGGATCGTTTTTCTTTGGATCGGGTGTTGTATTCCACGAGAGACTCGGCAGCGGCAATGGCGTCATCCAAGCTTTGCACATTACGTCTCTCAAGTTCAACTTTGGCCCAATCTTTCAATCCATCCATGAAGTAAAAGAGAGAATCATTGTCAGACATGTCCTCAATCTCAAGGATGAGGGTGGTGAACTCCTTGATGTAGTCACGGATGGTCCCTTCTTGCTTCAATCGTCGGAGACAACCTCGAGCTTCCCTTTCGGCATTGCTTGGGCAGAAGTACTTCCTTAACTCTCGCTTGAAGTCTTCCCAAGTGTCAATGGAGCAAATACCTTTACCAATCTCACCATACTTGCGACGCCACCATAGTTGAGCAGCATCTCGTAGAAACGTGGGGGCAGTGCAAATCCTTGCGGCATTATCTCGAACGAACTTGGCTTCGAAGTATTGTTTTAAGCCGAAAAGGAAGTTTTCAACTTCCGTAGCATTACGAGTGCCATTGTAGATAGCAGGTTTGGGCACGTCAATTGTGCCAAAGTTGATAGGGCTAGTGAAGCATGACCCATTAGCAACGGTTTGCTTATGAACATCATCTACCTCAT
This sequence comes from Rhizophora apiculata, assembly GCA_037832385.1. Taxonomy (NCBI): domain Eukaryota; kingdom Viridiplantae; phylum Streptophyta; class Magnoliopsida; order Malpighiales; family Rhizophoraceae; genus Rhizophora; species Rhizophora apiculata. The sequence continues at coordinate 4,411,352 of CM075427.1, forward strand.
GTCTAAGGTCTCGTAATTCAACTTCAGTAAAGGAATGATTACTACATACCTCTCGTCAGATGTCGTCAAGATCATACTTGAAGGATTGACTGATCTCCCGAAGGGTGGATTTTACCACATGAGTGACTTCTCCAAATTCCGTCTCCATGTTGTCAATCCGGGCAGACTGCTCTTCAACGATAGATTCTATCTTTGAGAAGTTTTTCTCCAACTCTACAATACGAAACTCCAAGGCCTCCATTAGAGCAGTCTGAGATTTACCGCGTCTTGTGATGTTGGCACGTTATTCCTCTCGTCCACATCTTTGCTCCTCCACACGAACCTCGTTGTCAGAAGCCATCTTTGGTGCTTAACGGCAGCAACCAAGACTCTGATACTAACTATCACGGGACGAGGTTGCGGACACTCTAAACCCGTGCGGCACTAGACAACTTCTAGAGAAGATTGCTAGTAAACCTAAAGAGAGAGAGAGAACAAAGACTAGAGAGGTTTTAAGAAATATGTTTTACTTTAAGAATGGAGTGTGTACAAATGAAGGGAAGAAAGTCCCCTTTTATATAAGTTTTGGGTAAATTATAACCGTTAAATCTTTTTTTATTCTAATGATAGATATTATATTTTTTTATCTTTCTATTTAATATATTATTAATTTTAATGTGTGTCCTTAAAAAAAAAAAAAGTTTATATTCAACGTATTATTATCGGGTCTCGATTCATCGTATTATAAGCTCTGATAGATGCCTTTAAATTTGCTCGCTCGTGACATACTGCTATACTGCCACTCTGTCAAGTGAAGTCATTTTACCTATTTGATAGGTTGCTGAAATGTCATGTAATGTAGATAAGTTAATCCCACGCAACCATTCAACCTGTCACTTTGACCATCAAATTAGGAGTGGTGTCATCTACTTACTTCCATGAACATAGCTAACATTTCTTTTTCACAACCATAGAACCCTTGTGTCTTTCAATTTTTAACTTAAAATAAGGGTACCCTTCTGCTTAAGTACAAGACCTGGCACCTCTCCACTTCCATCACTTTCCACAATAAAAGATTTAGAGAAGTCAGGTAACTAATGCCAAGAATCCAGGAGATAACATAGCCTTCTGGAGGTCCTTAAATGCTTATCGCACTGATGAATTCCATTCAAATGGAAAATGATGTAATATCTGGATAGGCTATTATAAATGCCCCCAAATGGAAAATGTTCTTATCACTCAAGCTGAACTTGATTGTGTTAATCGGGCTGAAACTTGAGCTACTGACAGTGCATAATTAGAAATTGCAATCAAATTGCCCGATATTCACAAACAAAGCGAGTGGCACTGCAGTGGTGCCCAATTGCAGCCTCAATGGTACAAAACCGAATACAATTCCTATTTTTTACCCAAAGAAATTATTGCGATTGTTCTTCAAATTCTAACAAAGAAGCGATTAAAACCAAAATAAGAGCATATATCCCACACCTCTGAGATCATACATGCTTATTTATTACACAACTGCCAGCATTTGTAGACAACACATTGGTACAGGGTAAAAATACAAGCAACAATCCCCAAAATACAGGTACTATATCCTTTATTTATTCCAAACAACATACAACAACTTGTAGCAATAGCATTATCCAGTAGCAGCAGATACAATTCTCAAATTTGTTGTTAAGGGCACCTCAATAGTGAGACCTGTTCCTAACTTTGACCATAGTGATTCCATTGTCACAACCAATTGCAACTCTGCAAGGTACAAAATTCATTTAAAGGTTAATCAGGTGAGAATCAGGGAAACAGAAAGCAATTCCACCACATTAGTAGCATGTATTTGAGGAAATATGATAAAGGAACTTACTGATCTGAACCATTCCTGCACCCAACAGCCCAAACCCTTCCAAGACCATAATCTAATTTATGGTACAGCCTGCAAATGAAGAGGTGCTACGAGCCATAAGAATTTGTAAACCAAAAATGATATTCAAAAAATAAAAAAAAAAGCAAAGGAAGACCATGATGAAGTAAACATTGCTCTATTATTGATTACTAATTAGATGAGAATTACCCAAAGGTATGTGCATCCCATATACAAATTGTCCCATCCTCTGAGCCAGAAATTATGATGGGAAGCTCAGGATGTGCAGACACTGCAGTAACATTGTTGGTGTGGCCTTCCAAGGTTTTGACACAGGCTTTTGTTTCATAGTCCCACACCTGCTCTCAATTCAAGTTGCCAAGAAATTGATAAGTTCATACAGAGTATGAAGCGCACACACACACATAATTCTCCTCGGAAAAATCGGAGACTCGTAGGATTAATACCAACCTTGATAGAAAAATCATCTGAACCACTTAAAATGTATAGTTCACCCCCACCTGTGAAGTGATCCACACAATTGACACCTTTCGAATGACCATCCAATGTAGCAATTGGAGCAGGGGAACCCAGATTCCATATCTGAGAACACGAACATTTTAAAAGTAACCCGCATTAAGTAAACCTATTCCACAACTTGGCTTGAGACTCAAGGCCAGTAAATATTACCTTTATGGTGGCGTCAAGAGATGCACTTGCGAAAATATTGGTATCTTTTGTATTGAAGGCAACTTGCATGACGTAATGTGCATGGCCTTCAAAGGTCTTTGCGCACTCCCAATCCTTCTCCCAATCCCACATCTTAATAAGCATGTCGTCTGATGCTGACAGCACGTAGGGAAGGGTGAGATGAACGGATACACACCTAATGAAATCTTGGTGTGCCTCAAATTCTCTGATTAGCTCCATCGTATCGTAATTGTAAACACGAATGAACTTATCGTCGGCTCCTGTCACAATCCAGTGCTTTCTGGCAATGAATTTGGCTGACCTCACTGCAATAGTACACGAAATTAAGAAGTTATGGAGAGAATTGGGCAACCATTGCAATGCAGACTGCATGTTGGTTATGTATTTTGCAGATACCTGGCGATTCAGTGACCTTGAAGGACTTCTCAATGATCTAGCACAGTTCATAAAAGTTCCTAGTTAGCATTTATAAAGTAACAGGAAAGTGAACTAGTAGAACAATTAAAGTAGTAAGGCAGTTTAACAATAAAGGCATAGAAACCAATGTAATGTGCCTTACCTGTGACTGATAGTTCCAAACACTGACAGCTCCAGAGTACAGCCCTACTAAAATCCTGCGTCAAAACATGCTTATTAGCTTTACGGTGGGCTTCAACGTGATGACTCTCTCAAGCAATCTGAAGATTTCTACATAATCAATCTGACTTTGGTGGGGTGGGGGCAACTATACATCAATCATAGTACATAGTCCTATGCTGACGAAACTGAGAGGTTGAAGATAGTATTAGACCATACCATGGTTCGGTTGGATGCAAGTCCACAGACTTTACCCTCTCTGATGTTTGGTTAAATTGTTTCTGCACGAGAAATTGCACTCTAACGAGTAAATACCCTTTGGTTTTCACACACCAAGATAGAGGTAACAGAGAGAGCGCAGGAGTATAAAAGGTACCTCAATTTCCAATGTCAAAGCCTACAGCGATCCAAATGCATTTGCACACATGCAAAACATAAGCATCATGAGTTGAACGCATAATACAAAAGCATCGTACGAGGGGCGCTGATATTATAGATATTCTCATTTTTCACGGACCAATAATTTATCTAAAAATAATTTTCCAATTAACTTTTTTTTTTCTTTTTTTTTTCTTTTTGGATAAAACCTTTTATTGGGTCAACGTATGACTTTCCACAAAGGATAATAATAACAAAGACAAAGGGAACAAAACAAAGAAGAACCATTTCCAAGTGGGGGAGGGAAAACAGTAAAAATAACAAGAAAAAAAAAAAAAAAACCCATCAGAAAAAATGGCAAATAAGAAAGCTCACCATTTTTCCAAGTTTCGATAGCTCAAGGGGGGCGTAAATAAATTTGAAGTTGCTTTGCAAATGGCAGTGAGAAAAGAGTCTCGTAAGAACGTCTACATATATATGCTGTTGATGCTTGGCTCTTAAGTAAATTCTTCCTCTAGAACGCTTGGAAAAAGTCCACCGCGTTGTCATCCAATGTCCCCGGAAACGTTGATTATGCACACGTGCTGGAAGGGACGGCTCTGATTGAATTCTATTGCTTGGGAAAGCATTCCACGGAAAACAACTCTGTAATATAAAATACGAAGAGGTGGGGAAGCATCGTAGAGTTACGTTGTTGCAAGTTTGACCACCATAACGCATGATTCTCCACGCGTTTTGACACTGAAAGAAGAGTATCAACCCGAGATGGAAAAAGATTTTCTTTGAAAAGTAATTTTGTCCCATCCGCTACAGCTTGAAGAATTCCTGAAGGGCCGGCATATTCAGGTCCAATACGTTGCTGTATCCCTGCAGATATTTCTCTTTCTAACCATATAATTACTGCTATACCTATCATTATCTAATCGTTTTTTTTTTTTATACTCTTAAATATTTTTAAAATACAATAATATAATTTATTAAAGTTGTCAATTCCCACAAAACTTACAGAATTTAGTTAAAATAAAATATAATTCACGTGTATCAATTTATAGAAATAAAAATATTTGTTTTCAAATTTGATATAACGTAAAAAGTTATTTTATTATAATTTTGGAAGCAGAGGTTGAAATCACTGAAATAATTATTTTACAAAACAAAAAAATTATGTTGCACAAAGAGGAGAGATTTCTGTATCAGAAAACTTCTGCAAACTAATTATTATATTTGAATATAGGAATTGAATTGAATTCTCTTATTTGATACCAAGGTTCTCGGCCCCATCCCAAAGAAAAAAAAAAAAAAAAAAAGCTTGACATCTAATTCCAAAAAATCTTGATGCATTGAGATTTATTTTGAACATTATGATTCTTGAAAAAATTTACAAATTATTTTTATTAGTTAGATATGAAATGTCAACAAATAAAAGGTCGACCAAGAAAGACTGGGATCAAAGTAGAATATTTTTAGGAAAAACTATTTCCTTTCAAAAAAAAAAAAGAAATAGGCATTTTTTTAGAAGGACTAATATTTTAATTTAAATAATTTTCAATTTATACGGACACGCCCCCTCCTCCGAATAAAAAAATACAAAGAAAAAAGGTACCCTAAAAAATTAATTGCATGAATACTCTATCCTTATATGAAATCCGGGCGAAAGTCAGACATGATAGTCCAATAACCAGGCAAAAGTTAAGTTTAAAATGTCGAGAAAATATGCACCAAGACAAACAAAACAATAGCTCAGCTCAATATTCCGTTGGTTTCAGTGGTCGAAATGTTAAAAGTCTCTGCCTTTTCATGTCCGCCTCTCGTTTCCGATGTACAAACTCTGCTTCTTGAAATTTGACTTAAAATTCTCTCTTTCAACATTTTTGTCTCTCCCTGAATTCCTGATCAGGATTTGGAACGCTTTGTTTTCATGTTGGATAGCCGCTTCTTCGTGGGGCCTAAACAAGTGTAAAGTAGATGCATTAACCGGTTGCCTTAAGCTGGCTTTTAGTACGTAACAACTACTGGTTGAGTTGAGCTAAATCTGTAACATAGTTGAGTAAAAATCTGTAATTGCTTGGCTACCTAAACGTATGTAATGGCTTGGCAAAAAGTAAGTCCATAGAATCTGCAAGATGATGAGAGTGATTATATTGCAGAATGAAGTTACTTGTTCTATGTAAATACCAAGTAAGCATTTGATTTTCTGTCAAGGTTTGGCAATTTAGCTGCAACAGCAACTGCAATTAGCAGGGAGACCCAAATGTGTGTGTGGCCTATTAATGTTTGCTGTTAACATGATAGATTTTTTTTTTTTTTTTTTTTTAGGTGTCTAGTCCCAATAGAGCAATTTAAGTGATGAAGCATGTGCTGATCTCATGATAATCCGTGACGGAATAATTCCATAGCACTTATTTTAAAATTATTACATTTAGGTTTAGAGCAAATGAGTGAACTTGCATTCCTCGTATTTGATGTGCTTCCAACAGGTTGAAAGAGGGGCGTGTGACCCTTTTTTAAGACGAGGTATAGGTGAGCATAAACCACATGGAGTTGAGTTTTTATGTTGGCCACATTTCACTGTATGCCGAGTATGGAACAATCAATCAAACATGATAGGCCATCTTGTACTTTGAGAGGATCATTTTCGCTGCTTAGCTGCTCTATTGACTTTCTTATTAAGACCTCCAAAGGGAGTATAAGTGTCACCAGCACAAATGCAGTCCAGTTTATTCCAATTTACACCTTCTCACAATACTATTGAGAGATAATAGTTTTAGGAGCTGGGACTATTGAGCTATTCCTAGATCATTTGAGCCAAGCTAATGAGTTTGAAGATGCATAAGGATCACATGGCTTTAAGTGGGATCAAGTAGTCCTTGTAAAGACATTGTCATCTACCTATCATGATTATAGGTCAAGGCATCGAAATTATTAGCATGGTTGAATGCTCAAGCTAGCCTGCATTTCTTTCTCTTGTTTCAAGCTCGTTAGTCTCTTTAGAGATCGTGGCCTTATTACTAATAACATGCTGGTATCTTTACTGATTTGTTTTGGGTAACTTTGCTTTGGAGTCCGAGATTACCTTGTAAGTCAGGTAGGCTTGCGCAAACACATCTGTTCTCCTCTTAAATTAACTTGATTTGATGTTGATTTATTTCATTTTATTTGTGACCCACGCACAACTGACCAGGGAATAAAGAGAAAACTATATATATATGTATATATAAGAAGTGATAAGTGCAATATTGTCTTTGAGGGAAGACCTATATATACCTACTATGCAAGCAATTGGCCGACCTGCATAAGTCCATCCCAGAAAACTTTATGGAATATTGAAACAATTAGAACTTACAGACTTTGAAGCTTTGGAATTGATTTTTTTTTTTTTTTTTTAACGTCGGTGAAGGTTGTTTTCCAGAAACAAATGCAGAAGCAGCGAAGGGAGCTATGCAAAAGGGAAAAAAAGGCAGAAACAAGAGCTTGTAGTAACTAATTGCCATTCTGTTGTCTTTTATCCTCACTATATAAGAGGATTTCAAAATACATGATTTAAAAGAGAAAGTGAATACACTTGGTAGCTTTTTGTAATCTGAAACTTGAAATTGAAATTTGAACTAATAATAACTTCAAGTCATGATTGATTACAAGTACATGCAAAAGAAATATTTCAATTTCAAATTAAGCCATTCAAAAGCACTTGATTTAGTACAAAAAAGTTTCAATCTATGCTGAAGAACATCAGAGTCATTGAAGGGTAATTGTCGTTAACTGATTTTTGAATTTTGGCAGAAGAAAAGTAATGTTTGCAGTTTTCATGGAACTGCAAAAAAGTACCACTGGAACTTCACTTCTCCTTGGAGCTTCTGTTTTGTACTCCTATAGCAACCCTCAAATCTTTAAATCTAGGCCTATGTAGGCCTTTAGTTAAAATATCTGCTAGTTTTCTTTTGTGCTACAGTATTTCAAACTGATTTCACCAAGCTCCTACGCTTCTCTTATAAAAAGCAGCTTAACGTTGAAATGCATTGTTCTTCCAAACTGTACAGGATTCCTTGAAATAGTCATAGCAGATTGATTGTCACAGAAAATGGTAGTTGTCTTTGTTTGCTTTAGATTTAAGTCAACAAAAATTTTTCTTATCCAGATGACATAATTCACTACGAAGGCTGCTGCAATGTATTCAGTTTCAGTTGTTGATTGTGCCTTTGTTGTTTGCTTTTTGGAGCTCCAACTGAAGACTTCTAAACCAAAAGAGAACACATAACCAGATGCGCTTCTTATGTCTACAAATGATCCTGTCCAGTCACTATCAGTGAAGCCAACCAAAATGTGTTCAGCATTACTTCTGAAGATGACTCCCACTTCATTTAAGTATACCACCATAAGAAGTCAATCTAAAGAACAAAGGTGATACCACTGATAAAAATGGAAAAATAAATTTGAAATGGATTATTTTAACCCAATGAACAACCCTGCTATATATCCATCCGTGAATTGCACTGTAAGTATGGTTGGTGGCTAAAGCAATTTCTTTCAGAACATAGCTTGATTTGCCAGCGCCATCACCCTGCGCTGCAAAAGCAAGATCATATCTCCGTCAGGTTACATGACTTCTGTCTTGTCTTTCTTTATTTTTGTTGTCCTTTGACAGGCAAAATTATTCCATTATGGCTCCATAAGCCTCATAACAGAGCCATGCAAAGCCTACATTGCAGTAGCAAAAGCTGCCATGAATGCTGGTGGTATTCTTTCCCTTGATCCTAATTTGAGGCTTCTGCAGAGAATGCCAGAGAAGGCATCCTGAGCATTTGGGAAATTGCTGATATTATTAAGGTTCTCATCTCTTAAGGGGCAGATTAAGCCCTGTCCATTTCTGGCGATTGGTTTCCTGTTCTTTTCTTGAGGCACACGTGATGCAGATGAATATGTTACCTTTAAACATGAAAACCATAACTAAATTATTTCCTGTAGATTTGTGAAGAAGAAATATCCTTTTTTAACTAAAGGAGAATATCCATTTGATGATGCAGTTGTTCGTATGCCCTTCCATCCAACTCTTAAATTACTTCTTGTCACTGGTGGTTGCAGGTACTACTACACCAAGGTGAGTCATGAGATATTCTGGCTTAATTCATAATTTACTGGGATTTACAAAATGCATATTGCAATAAATGAAGGTAACCTACCCAATTTTTATCACTTACTAATTTTCAAGTGTACCGTGTCCACATCATTCCTATGAGTATATACAAGACCTGGCGCCTCTCCACTTGCATAAGTTTCCACAATAAAAGATTTAGAGAAGTCAGGTAATTAATGCCAAGAATCCAGCAGATAACAGAGCCTTGTGGAGGTCCTTAAATGCTTATCGCACTGATGAATTCCAGGCTATCATAAATGCCCCCAAATGGAAAATGTTCTTATCACTCAAGCTGAACTTGATTGTGCTAATCAGGCTGGAACATGAACTACTGACAGTCCATAATTAGAAATTGCAATGAAATTGCCCGATATTCACACACAAAGCGAGTGCCACTGCAACCATCGTGTGTGGTGGCCAATTGCAGCCTCAATGGTACAAAACCGCGTACAATTCATATTTTTTAACCAAAGAAATTATTAAGATTATTCTTCAAATTCTATCAAAGAAGTGATTAAAACCATAAAAAAGAGCATCAACACATCATATATCCCACACCTCTGAGATCATACATGCTTATTTATTACACAACTGCCAGCATTTGTAGACAACACATTGGTACAGGGTAAAAATACAAGCAACACTCCCCAAAATACAGGTACTATATCCTTTATTTATTCCAAACAACATACAACAACTTGTAGCAATAGCATTATCCAGCAGCAGCAGATACAACTTTCCCCTTAAGTTTCCATTCTCAAATTTGTTGTTAAGGGCACCTCAATAGTGAGACCTGTTCCTAACTTTGACCATAGTGATTCCATTGTCACAACCAAATGCGACTCTGCAAGGTACAAAATTCATTTAAAGGTTAATCAGGTGAGAATCAGGGAAACAGAAAGCAATTCCACCACATTAGTAGCATGTATTTGAGGGAATATGATAAAGGAACTTACTGATCTGAACCATTCCTGCACCCAACAGCCCAAACCCTTCCAAGACCATAATCTAATTTATGGTAAAGCCTGCAAATGAAGAGGTGCTACGAGCCATAAGAATTTGTAAACCAAAAATGATATTCAAAAAATAAAAAAAAAAAACAGAGGAAGACCATGATTAAGTAAACATTGCTCTATTATTGATTACTAATTAGATGAGAATTACCCAAAGGTATGTGCATCCCATATACAAATTGTCCCATCCTCTGAGCCAGAAATTATGATGGGAAGCTCAGGATGTGCAGACACTGCAGTAACATTGTTGGTGTGGCCTTCCAAGGTTTTGACACAGGCTTTTGTTTCATAGTCCCACACCTGCTCTCAATTCAAGTTGCCAAGAAATTGATAAGTTCATACAGAGTATGAAGCGCGCGCACACACATAATTCTCCTCGGAAAAATGGGAGACTTGTAGGATTAATACCAACCTTGATAGAAAAATCATCTGAACCACTTAAAATGTATAGTTCACCCCCACCTGTGAAGTGATCCACACAATTGACACCTTTCGAATGACCATCCAATGTAGCAATTGGAGCAGGGGAACCCAGATTCCATATCTGAGAACACGAACATTTTAAAAGTAACCCGCATTAAGTAAACCTATTCCACAACTTAGCTTGAGACTCAAGGCCAGTAAATATTACCTTTATGGTGGCGTCAAGAGATGCACTTGCGAAAATATTGGTATCTTTTGGATTGAAGGCAACTTGCATGACGTAATGTGCATGGCCTTCAAAGGTCTTTGCGCACTCCCAATCCTTCTCCCAATCCCACATCTTAATAAGCGTGTCGTCTGATGCTGACAGCACGTAGGGAAGGGTGAGATGAACGGATACACACCTAATGAAATCCTGGTGTGCCTCAAATTCTCTGATTAGCTCCATCGTATCGTAATTGTAAACACGAATGAACTTATCGTCGGCTCCTGTCACAATCCAGTGCTTTCTAGCAATGAATTTGGCTGACCTCACTGCAATAGTACACGAAATTAAGAAGTTATGGAGAGAATTGGGCAACCAGTGCAATGCAGACTGCATGTTGGTTATGTATTTTGCAGATACCTGGCGATTCAGTGACCTTGAAGGACTTCTCAGTGATCTAGCACAGTTCATAAAAGTTCCTAGTTAGCATTTATAAAGTAACAGGAAAGTGAACTTAGAGAACAATTAAAGTAGTAAGGCAGTTTAACAATAAAGGCATAGAAACCAATGTAATGTGCCTTACCTGTGACTGATAGTTCCAAACACTGACAGCTCCAGAGTACAGCCCTACTAAAATCCTGCGTGAAAACATGCTTATTAGCTTTAAGGTGGGCTTCAAGGTGATGACTCTCTCAAGCAATCTGAAGATTTCTACATAATCAATCTGACTCTGGTGGGGTGGGGGCAACTATACATCAATCATAGTACATAGTCCTATGCTGACGAAACTGAAACGTTGAAGATAGTATTAGACCATACCATGGTTCGGTTGGATGCAAGTCCACAGACTTTACCCTCTCTGATGTTTGGTTAAATTGTTTCTGCACGAGAAATTGCACTCTAACGAGTTAATACCCTTTGGTTTTCACACACCAAGATAGAGGTAACAGAGGGAGCGCTAGAGAATAAAAGGTACCTCAATTTCCAATGTCAAAGCCTACAGCGATCCAAATGCATTTGCACACATGCAAAACATAAGCATCATGAGTTGAACGCATAATACAAAAGCATCGTACGAGGGGCGCTGATATTATAGATATTCTCATTTTTCACGGACCAATAATTTATCTAAAAATAATTTTCCAATGAACTTTTTTTTTCTTTTTTTTTTTTGGATAAAACCTTTTATTGGGTCAACGTATGACTTTCCACAAAGGATAATAATAACAAAGACAAAGGGAACAAAACAAAGAAGAACCACTTTCCAAGTGGGGGAGGGAAAACAGTAAAAATAAGAAGAAAAAAAAATGAAAAACCCATCAGAAAAAAGGGCAAATAAGAAAGCTTACCATTTTTGCAAGTTTCGATAGCTCAAGGGGGCGTAAATAAATTTGAAGTTGCTTTGCAAATGGCAGTGAGAAAAGAGTCTTGTAAGAACGTCTATATATATGTGCTGTTGATTCTTGGCTCTTAAGTAAATTCTTCCTCTAGAACGCTTGGAAAAAGTCCACCGCGTTGTCATCCAATGTCCCCGGAAACGTTGATTATGCACAGGTGCTGGAAGGGACGGCTCTGATTGAAATCTATTGCTTGGGAAGGCATTCCACGACGGAAAACAACTCTGTAATATAAAATACGAAGAGGTGGGGAAGCATCCTAGAGTTACGTTGTTGCAAGTTTGACCACCATAACACTTGATTCTCCACGCGTTTTGATGTATCTAATTGTTTTATTTTTATCATATTTCTTAAAGAATTTTCAAATATTTTTAAAATGCTATAATATAAGTTATTAAAGTTGTCAATTCTCACAAATCTTGCATTTAGTTAAATTAGAACATAATTCATGTGTATCAGTTTATAAAAGTAAAATTATATATTTTCAAATTTATTTTATTATAATTTTGGAAATATAAGTTGAAAACACTGAAATAATTATTTTACAAAAAAAAATTATATAGCACAAATAAGAGAGATTTATGTATCAGAAAATTCTTTAAATGTTTATTTTTATTTCACAATATGTTAACTTCTAAAAACTAATTATTATATTTGAATATAAGAATTGAATTAAATTCTCTTATTTGATACCAAGGTTCTCGGCCCCATCCAAAAAAAAAAGGCTTGACATCTAATTCAAAAAAATCTTGATGCATTAAAATTTCTTTTGAAACATTTTGATTCTTGAAAATGTTTACAAATTATTTTTATTAGTTAGATATGTAATGTCAACAAATAAAAGGTCGACCAAGAATGACTGGGATCAAAGTAGAATATTTTTAGGAAAAATTATTTTCTTTCAAAAAATATAGGAAATAGGCATCTTTTAGAAGGAAGAATATTTTACTGGAGAGAGTTCTTGTTAGAGCACATATTGAAAAATAATTTTCAATTTATACTGACATGCCCCCTCCCCCAAATAAAAAAAAAAAAAAAAAAAGTACCCTGAAAAATTAATTGCATGAATACTCTATGCTTGCATGAGATCCGGGCGAAAATCAGACATGATAGTCCAATAACCAGGCGAAAGTTAAGTTAAAAATGTGGAGAAAATATGCACCAAGACAAAACAAAACTTTTGCTCAGCTCAATATTCCGTTGGTTTCAGTGGTGGAAATGTTAAAAGTCTGCCTTTTCATGTCCGCCTCTCGTTTCCGATGTACAAACTCTGCTTCTTGAAATTTGACTTAAAATTCTCTGTTTCGACATTTTTGTCTCTCTGAATTCCTGATCAGGTTTTGGAACGCTTTGTTTTTCATGTTCGGTAGCTGCTTCTTCGTGGGGCCTAAACAAGTGTAAAGTAGATGCATTAACCGGTTGCCTTAAGCTGGCTTCTAGTACGTAACAACCGGTTGCCTTGAGGGTGAGAAGGTGCCATTAAGTTAAAATGTGAGTAAAATTAACTCAATTTCAAATATAAGTAAAAAAAAAGAAAAATCTTAAATGAGTTCTAGTTCAAATAAAAAAATAATCAAATAAATTTATATAGTATAAAAATATATATGTGTGTGTTATACTGCTAAAGAATGTAGGTAAGACTGACAAGCACCGAAAAGTGAATCATTTCCCTGGGAATGAAAAGAAATTTTGTTAAAAAATAAAAAAGCCAGAGCTTCGGGGCAAAAAATATTTGTTCTCCAAAAAGAATAGCTAAAGTCGTGCAGTTTCTGGGCAAATATTTTTTTAGCTAGCTCTGTCCTCTCCTCTTACTGTATGCTTTTGAGAAAGAATGTGTATTTGCAATACTTGTGCTTTGTACAGCTAATCAACAATGCCACTGGCTCATACGTCTTGTAGAATGAGGAAAGATTGAGAGATGCTCTGAAGTTTGTCAGTGTTTGTGGCGCATTGACTGTGACAGATAGAGGGGCAATCCCAGCTTTGCTATATGCCATCTTGCAGTCTGTAGCACAAGGTCTAGGTTTCTGCAATTTGTAACAATCTCCAGGTTACGTGCCAGTTCTTTGGTTTGGTAACGATGCTCTAGTGCTGGCTGCTATCATAGGATCAAATAACCTGACAATGCAATCATACCACCCAGTTTAGGTTCTTGTGAGCTCTTCCACAAGACGTTCAAGTAAAGTTTCTTTTGATTCGGGCAGATCCGCCATCTCCTTGTACAACCACCATACGGTGGAAGCCCTTCATGCTGAGGGACGCCATTATGAACTTAAGCTTACTGTCCTTGTGATATCTGTTGTCTTTTTGTTCAGCAGTTCTTTTTTTCTCTTCCTACAACTATAAGGATGATAGCCAAAGCCACAAAATTCATCAATCTTGTCAACTTTCTGAAATGCTGCCAATCTCATTAACCTAGGAGTCGGAGATGGTTAGTTATTTTTCAATTTAACTAGAAAGTTGCGTATGCTCAATTGCTGCTTCCTTGATATGATGGCCACCTGAAAAGGCCTAAACCTTGACTTGACCATGTGAATCATGTAACCACATATTAATATTGTATCAGAGATCATGCAAATTAGATCAAGTTTCATTGCTGTCATTTTCAGAAATTACCATATCACGCGGCTGAGCTGTTCTGTTCAATGAATGATGTCATGCAATCTGATATTGTATTATCATTCTAATGCACTCTCCACCCTTTTTGCACCCTTTTCCCTTCTCAATTCTCTTTTTTTTTTTTTTTAAATATACTAATGGGAAATTCCTCAGAATTTTTGGATGGGTCTGGATAATTGTAACTCTATGACAGGTATATACAACAATGTTTTTCCTTAAGTGGGGTTTCGTTTCCATGCAATGACATTTGTGGTCAAAACAGTTGGAGACTTTACAGGTGATCCGTTCCTGCAGCAATGGTCCCGAGTTCACAGGGTAACCTTGTACACTAACGAATCGTCTCTTTAAAGACCCAACTCTATTATATCACCCAAACATTCATATTCGATTGCCGGACCAACAACCAAGACACGCATCCATCACGCACCGTAACATCAAACATGGCTAATGATGCTGACAAGTCTGAGCGTGAGCGCATTTTCAAGCGCTTTGACCTGAACGGGGACGGCAAAATCTCCTCAGCAGAGCTCGGAGATTGCTTGAAGACCCTCGGCTCCATCAGCCCAGACGAGATTAAACGTATGATGGCTGAGATTGATACTGATGGGGATGGCTTCATATCCTTCCAGGAGTTCACAGAGTTTGCTGCAGCCAACAGAGGCCTTATCAAGGATGTTGCTAAGATTTTTTGAAGTCTCTGTGCACATCCTCTCTGCTTCTTGATCTAATGCTTTTGTCTGTTTTTTTTTTTTTTTTTTTTTTCAGCTGTGGGGACTTGTGGCTTACATCTTGGATGTGTTAGGTCCACAAGGCTCCAACTGGATTTTGGTCATGACACTGGACTTATGTTTGGTAGTAAAACTGCAACGTCTTGTCTGCTATGTTTTCTTTTTTTTTTTTCTACTTTTTCATTCTGTGGAATATGGCCTGGCAGCCTGCTAAGCCATTGAATCCGAATGGGATATTTTAACAAGAAAGAAGTGCAACCAAATTAAATATTTGCATTTATGTACTTTCTGTCCCCAATTGGAAAATTATTTGTGCATTTTTAGCTCTTTATTTAAATATGAGTTTTTTTTTCCCCTATTTATTTTCCTTTCAACTGTCTACACAGTCTTATGCCCATTTGCAAAGGGTTTTTTTTTTATAAAAAAAAAAAAAAAATTCTTATCAAGGGGAAGAGGTGTGACCAATTCCAGTTACATGGCCAGAGTAGAGGAGGAGGACCGCCTAAGTTGACCCAAAAAAATTTAATTAGAAAAAATTTAAAACAATTAAATTTTATTTTAAACAAAATTAAAAATAAATAAATAAATAGTCTACTCAATTAAATTTGAAATTAAAAGCTAAGGTGGAGAGGGTTCGAGCCCGGTGGATCCACGTGAACCTTTGGTGGGTTGCTTCCATCCTCTGCCGATGCCCCAAACTGCATGCATCTGGGAAAAGAAAAACAATAACGACGCTGAGTTTTCAAAAAATTTATATTACTCATTAATTTAAATAATCATTTAATTAGCTTAGTTGAAAAAAGATAAGGATAATCTCTGACTCAATGTAATTGGACACCAAGAAGTAAATTAACAAAGATAGTTTTGTTATGGTAAGAGAGCTTTTTATTACGAGAGACGTAGGTCAAACACAAGAGAGTAATGTGGTTTGTAGGCAGGCTCTCCCCTCAGATTGCCTCATCATTACTTGTGCTAAAAGCGTGAGCTACTTCATGGGCTTTTCTGCTAACAATGATAATTAAGTCAACATTAAAGGATCTAAATGCAAACTTAATTAATCTTACCTTTTTAGGTTAACATAAGATTGTGAATGTGCCAATTGACATCTAGCAAGTGACTTGCAAGTCCCTCTTTATCTGTTAGCCTATTAGTTGTCGCACAGGAGAACTGCCAACATTTTTATAACCCTTGTCCTTGGGCACAAGGTGTAGTGACCACCAGATTTTGCGGCAATTAAATTATAATTTCAGGTTATTACGAAATATATATATATATATTATAATATTGTTTGAAAATGGTTTTTTTTTTCTAAATTATGATTTGAAAATTAACTATATGAGGAATACGGTTTGTTTGATGTAAGCTATAAGGAACAAGATTTCCTTCAGGTAAAAATTTTTATTGTGTAAGCAAAAACAAGTCAATTTTATGCTAAAATCTATCTTGGAAGTCTTGAGTATGATTCTTTTGAAGAATCCTTAGATTTATAGACTAAGGGTAAACTTAGTTATATTGTATAGCTTAACAACTCTTCTAATAGATTCCCATTTCGTGTCAAAGCTGGTTTTCATCTCACATTGTTCAGACGAGAAATTATAAGGTGAAGGGTCTATGCCATGTGACCATAAATCAAACCAATCAATTCAACATATAATTGTGCATGATTTACTTTTATAACGATTTCATCTCTTCCTTTTCTCCTTGCCCACACATGCACATATGCACGAAGATGTTGAGGAAACAAAACAGTGTATTATAAGCATAGTTGATAAACAAACTAGTTTTCCCTCTAACATTGGGTAAGTCGAGTAGAAAATATTTACACAATCTCTCAGGAAACACCTTTTGCTATTTACAGTTTGAGCAATCAGATTTCTAGTTCTCCCTCTTGAAGAAATCAATAAAAACAACAAACACCAGAAACCTATCCAAGTCATAATAAAAATAATAGTAACACCAGAAAGTTGAAAATAGAAAAAGAAAAGGAAAAAGAATTGTGTAGTATTTCTATGGTCTAACGACAATAAAGGAGATCATCATCCTCAAGTTCTGAAACTCCTAGCATTGCCAAAGCTAAGTGACCATTCATTTCACTTTTTGTCTGTTCAAGTTGAGTGTAGCAATCACTAATCCCGGAGTGATTCAACTTCTTCCTAGCGGAGTAGATTGGTTCTTCTTCGCCTCTCAGCATGGAAATAATTTCAATCATGCTAGGCCTTCGAGACTCTTCGCTGCTTACACAGGTGGCAGCAGCTTGAGCCATCCTGGTTATCTGTGCTGCATTTCTGAAAGTGCATTTCACACCAGGATCAAGCAGCTCCTCAATGGCACCTTTCCCTTTCTGCAGTATGGATTTAGCCTGAAAAATGAAGAAGAATTCATTGTGTCTATTTCAGAAGTATACTGCAGTTACCGGCTGTAATACAAGTACAAATGCTAGCATGTTATGAACAGACGATTAATATCTTGAACAGACTTGGATGCCCTCACTGTGAAAACAAAAGACTGATCGAACATAAGCAGCCTTATCATTAGTTTCACAAAGAGATTGTTTCTATGACTTGAAACTGGGTTTATCATTACACCAAGGCTCACCCTTCATGCCCTCACGAAAATGGTGGCAAAAAGGTAGGCTTTGGTATTAAAGTTGATAACCAAATGTTAATTAAGACAATATGGGACTCACACATGCATCCTAGAATTATTGTTTCAGTCAAAAAGTGATCCAAGACAACAGATTAATGTTTTCAGAACAGAACATTCTCAGCATATATTGTCACTGCAAATATGTACTCTGCCTCTGCAACACAAATTTGGAATAGTCAATGTCCAGTAATGATGGTGAATTTATGAAATTAGCTCCCTAGACATGAAACCAGTTCCCTAGTTGATTGAACATTTTCTACTAGCCATGGTCACATTCTGGTATTGTATCCACAATGGAGCCAAATTCCACCAAGTGACATAATGGCTGTAAAATAGATAATGGGATGACGACATTATTGAAGGTAAAAGTTGTAAGTGCCTTTAAAGAACAACAAGATTGTGCAGGATAACTCAACCTCAACCAGTTCTCAAAAAATCTCAGGTAAAAAAACACAAAAATCCGTTGATGCAATCACATTATTGAGCTAAAGATACCATATTTATCATTAAAAAAAAAAAAAAAAGAAAGAAAGAAAGTTTAAAAAGTGATAAACTCAAGGAAAGCCCAGAATTTCAAGTCACCAGAATGGTAAGCATTCAAAAAACATCCTTCTGGCAACGATCCATGGCACAATGCGATGCTTAATTTTCAATATATCCAATGATGAAGACAAAAAGACAATACAATAGAAAAATAAAGTCAGTAAAAGAATGTTTCAATCATTAATATTTACAGAAGCAATTGTGATTTCCAAACAAGTGTAAATAATATCATTACACATTTTGCAAAATTTGGCATTTATAGCATCAAATGGAAAGAACGACTCCTATATCTTATGGAATCTTGCTGGGGAACATTCATTTAAGAATTGAAAAGCAGAGACAGTTAGTTCAATAACCTACCCAGAGAACCAAATTATCTTCCCCCGATGGCCTTCTTGGTTCAATGGGTTTCCTTCCTGTTACTAATTCCAATAGGACCACACCAAAGGCATAAACATCGGTCTTATCGGAAATTTTCCCATGCTGGAAATACTCAGGAGCCAGATAACTGCCCATTTGAAGCATATATCAGCAGAAGGAAAAAGAGCATCTTTTTGCTGAACAAGCTAAACCACACATACGTTTTTGCTTTCTAGTAAAATTGAATTGACATCGTACCCAAATGTTCCCTTGACAGTTTTGCAAAGGAAAGGGACAGAAGGTGCAGATGTCCACGTTGCCAATCCAAAATCACATAACTGCAATAGCATTATTAATATTTCTCAACCAAAATGAATTGTCTATGACTTCAGATTCCACTCTATAAAAATCATTCAAAACAACAGACTGTAATCCATTGAAAATACAGAAAATTCCTTACTTTGGGAATTTTCTTGGAACTGAGAAGTATGTTCGAGGGTTTGATATCTCTATGAACAACACATCTCTCAGTTCCATTATGCAAGTATGCGATTGCCTGTGCAATTCCAAGGGCAACCTTATACCTCACAGACCATGGAAGTGCCGAGACACCCTTGATTCCTTTTTTCTTCTTCTCTGCAAAAGGGTATTCAGCAAATTACTCAGACGATGTTTGGTCCAATTTAACATTCCAAATCAAGAATAAGAGAGGTTACCATGCAAATGGCGGTCTAAGCTTCCACCAGATACATACTTGTACACCAAGAACAGACCCTCTTCTGGATCAATACAGAAACCCAAAAGAGGCACAATGTTTGGGTGGTGGAGAGAACTAGCAATCATCAAATCTCTGCAAAATGCCTTTGAAGATTCCTTGTCCTCCTTGTCCAACTTCTTAATAGCCACTGCAGTCCTCAAGAACCCAACTCTACCCCAAAAAACAAAGCTCAGAGCTCCCCTTCCCAAAACTCTACCTGGCCATTACCACTCCCCGGAAAATAAAAAATAAAAAAAAAAAGAGTGAAAATGCTAAACTAAAAAAACCTTAAGATACACAAATGAAAGCAAACCAAGCCATATAAGACCATTATACCTTTGGAGAAATTACAAGTGGCAGCAGCAATTTCATTGTAACTGAATCTGACCAAATAGTTTGCAATTGGGGAGATGCTTCTCTCCAGAGACTGAATTCTCCTCCATTTTAGTTCTTTAGCTTTAGTATCATTTAATCCACTGTCCAAATTGACCATCAAAATAGTCGCAGAAGCTAAGGAATTCGTGTTCATTGACTCGAGCTCCACCTGAGAGCAAAGGCTGAATCTAAACGACGAGTGCACTGATTGTGGATCAGCGTTGGTCAGCTCTGCACCACCAGACTCGGCAAGTAACCAGGCCTTATTGTGCTCCAAATTTGCATTATTGGTTTTCTTCTTCTTGTTGCTTTCATTTGGGAGAAAGCATGCCAATCCAAGCTGCCAAATCATTTTTGTCAAAAAGGCTTTAACTTCAAACTCATCTTCTTCAAAGTACTGATCTTTGTCTATGGAGGTGCAACTGCAGATAACACCTGCGCTATTTGGAGGCGCTCTTGAGTCAGTGCTAGACCCTCGAAAGATTCCCATTTGTGAAAGCAGATATCAGAGAGGGCACAAGACACACAAACCCAGAAAAAAGAAAGAACATAAAAAAGTGGAAAGCTGCTTTGCTTCGAGGGTGGGAGAGAACCCAATTTCTAAACGAAGGACTAAAGTCTGAAGGGATAGACCACGTGCGAATAAATAACTTTATGGATTAGATTTAGAATGGAGAATAAATGTTGCAGTGATTTGATCTATTTAATGGTTAAAAAAACCTCCATAGAAAAATGGGGCTTTGATTTGAGTTGATGTCAATGGATTGAACTAGAAGTAGAAATTGAGTTGATGCCAGGGCTAAAGTAGACACATGAAACCCACAGGGACACGCCCTTTACATCATTTGAATGCAGCCAAGTACAGAGAGAGAGAAAGAGAGAGTTTTTCTAACAAGGTAACGGAGAAAGCTTCTGGGTTAGTGATTTTTGCCTTGATTGGGCAATGAGTTAAAAATGATTAAAGATGAAATGAAGCAAGAGACCGTAGGTGACAGAGAGAGAGGCAAGAGTTATTATTTGTTGTCATTCGGCAAAAAGGCAAAAAGCAGTGGGGTGAGTTTTGCATAGATTCTGTCTTCTTTTTTTTTTTTTTTTTTTAAATGTGTGTATAATTAAGAAAAATATGTCAATAATTAATAAAAATGTACCCATCGGTCAATAAAATTGTGCTATTTACATATTTACTTTATTTATTTTTATTTTACATATTATTTTTAAAAAATATGTGGACATTTATTATAAAAATAAAAAAAAAAAGATCAAACCCGCATAGATTCTACCAATTGTCCTCATTCCTAAGAGCGGGGTCCAGGTCAAGAAAAGGTTATTCTTGTGGCTTTTTGTGAGGCTCTTGGGAATAGGATACACGCGAGAAGAAAATTTTGACTTGGACATGAATCGTACCCAGATTACATGTGTAGTTTGGTGACCATCCAATACCTTCTAATCCAAACTCCAAACAACCCCTCTCTCTCTCTCTCTCTCACAGCAAACTTAGCCACCTGATGTTGTCATGAACCGACTTTTTAGCTTGCTTTGAAACGTGAAGTATCAGTTGAAACCAAACGGATTGACAATGTCTTATCCAACTCATTGATTTGATGTATTTTAAATATAAATTTACATTATATTATTATGATGTTTAAACTTATTTTTTTCATTTATTATTAAATGTGATTAAATATAAAAAATAAAATATACAAATAGTAATTATTAAAATATAACGTGTAATTTTATATTTAAAATTATTTATTTTATCATATACAAATATATTGTTTTCATTTTTGGATTGACAAAATGCAAAATTTTTGTATTCTCCTCCGTTGGTAAAAACCCAATTGATCACTCCTTCGTGGGTTACTAAATCTTCACTCTTTAATAAAATGAATTGTGTTGGTAGAAGATATCTATCTCAGGTTTTTAAGTCCAGATTTGATCACATTCGTCTAGGGTTGATACATCACGCGTGACCTCAAACAACTCCCTTCCCCGACTGCCAATTTCTTTTCTTCTAAATGGTTTGATTTGGTGTTGACACTGTGCCCCCCATGTTTCCATGGTCCGAAAATGAAGTCTAAGAATACTTGACGCTCTCAAATAGTGGTTGAGATCTGACTCTCCGGCTTACTTTTGTCAATTGTGCAATTCATTGTAACGGGTCATGGCAACCATCTGAAAGAATAAATATAGCAATTTACAATAAGTTGGTGGCTTTCGGATGATTCTAGCTAGTCATCAAAGATTTCTCTTAATTTTTTTTTTCTAAAAAAAAAAAAAGCATACACAAAAAGAAGTCATCATGTATAATTTGCAGATTCTTCTGTAACTTGGTCTAACCTTCCCCACGAGGCATCAACCCAATCATCACCAGCATTTAGATCAAATATATAAATGTGGAAGGAACTAATGAAGTGGGGGTGTACATGTTTCATGTATAAACTGAACGAACGAATGATCTAAGTAATAACTCACCGCCAAACCTTTTTTCTTTTGGGTATGATAGCTACACATCCAAACGTTCTTTAAACAAATTGAGGGCATATTTGGATGAATGGACAGAAAGCTTTCTCAGCGGGTATTTTCAGGTGTATGCCGCCATTGGCTTTTGTTTGAGTGAAATATATACGCAGTTGGTCTTAGCCCATATGTTCATGACAATCGTTTTCATGCAATATTATTTTTTTTTTTCTATTTTCTGTTCATAAAATATTAACCGAATTAAAGTAGCATTTTCCTTCGAATTAAGTTGGGTTCTGATGCTTAATCTAATTGCTATTTTTCGAAAAGGTTTTGTTTAACGTGATGGGAATGTACACCTTTTGCCATTGATGCAAGACCAGAGACAGCTGCTACATATTATACCTATGTGAAGCTCAATTTTTAATTGAATGCTCTGCGGAATTGGCTATCTGTTGATGGGGCAAGAATTTAAAAAAAAAAAAAAAAGAAATTGTTGTATCAATCAGTTGTTTTCATGTGCTGACAACTGATTTAAATCATATATGGAAGAATAATGGAATTGGTTATACGTATAAAGCGGGACTTGCTAATTTTGGCATTTCTACTTTAATTTATGTGCTTAGTACATTAGCAAAACTTTTCTTCACCTCCCCCACAAAAAGAACCTAACCCCCACCCGCAATTTGAAAATTAAAAGAAAATTATGCCATTTCAAAATTTCATTTTTAAGTCTAAAATGCAATTTATGAAAAAAGAAAAACCAAATATTTTTTAGTATTTTGTGCTCTAATTTGAAGTTGACAAGCTTTCGAATCCTTTAACATGAAATTTGTTGGCCCTAATAATATTTTGGATAATGGACCAAAAATACTATTTTGTTTAAGCATATATAAGCAGAAAAACAGCCCAACAAATTAAGACAGAGCATGCACGTTATTGAAAACCTGCCAACTAGTTAGCTTAAAGCTAACTTGCCAACCGTAGCCCGACTAGTGGGCGTTGAAGTTAAGTTCGAGAGGGGCCCAATTTGGATCCCCATCTAGAGACTAGACCCACTATTTGTTTGTGACGTGTTACCATTTGAGACCAAAGGGTGCGTCATTGGGTGAAATGGCAGAGGATTCCGGTAAGGTTGGTCACTGCTGTTATGTTTGGTCCAGAGTTCAGGCATTAGAAATGGAACATCATTACCCCAGTTGTTCAGAGCAGATAATATAATAAATTTTATGTCTAAATGAAAATGAGAGTTGGAATTTTTTTTTTAATATATGTGTAGATTATTAAAAAAAATAAAAAATAAAAAGAGTCATCATTAATGCTGCCATTGCACGTGTGCAAACTTGTACCTAATAAAGACCTACACAACCTACCATCTGATGATAACTTGGGAATTTTAAAAATTTATTTTGAAGATAACAAGAATAATTATGCTGATTTTAATTATAATTTAATCGTTTATTGAACGAGTTAACACAAAAGGTAAATTTTGAGTCTAATGATACCTGTATCACATACGTGCTGACCAAAATATTTTGTCTAAATTGTAGCACAACCTGAAGTAATACAAATTTAGTATTTTTGACTTCAATTTAGGAATACAAAATTACGTACACATTTTAAACAATTTCCTGCACAATTCTTTAAATATTACAGCACATTATTTTCATCAGAAAATTTTTTCACTATAACGTACACACGAATATCAATTTATTCAGAACCTCCCAGCCTACCATTTTGAAAACTTTACATTCTCCAAAGATTGTATAATTATCAGGAAATCAGGAAGAACATCTTGGAAACAGTTTTGTTCTTCTCAAATTCAAATTTTAGAACGGTATTCAGACTTAAAATTTTCAGTTCTTCTAACAGAATCTATTTTGCATTGCCGCGTGGAGGTAGGAGTCCCGGAGGTGGGAGTCCCAATGGAAAATAATGCTCATATAATCACCCAAAAGGATGGAGTTAATCCATAGTCATCACCTCTCTTGAATGTGAACATGCTATACTCGAACACCTACTCAAACATTGCATTGTCATTCCATTACATTGACACTTCTTTTATAACCATTCTCCACAAGTGGAGACCAACAAAAATGGTACAAAATAAAATCCTGTAGTTGAGAAAAGTACACTGTAAATTCAATGAATACACAAAAATTGGACAATTGAACCGAGATTTCCAATCACAATAAAAGGAAAAAGGAACTATGCAATGCATGTTGTAGTGCCCTCAACAATATGCCATAGACCCACAAAAAGAGTGCAAAAGTCATAATACAACTCGACCATGACATAACAATGATGAGCTAAAACATACATGAATGAAATCTAAAAAGAGACATCAGGTGTTGAAAGCAAACAATGAATCTGGGTTTTCTGATACGAGGCACCTAAGTGGTCTTCAGATGCCACAACTTCAATGAGCTCATTATAGTAGTTACTAATCAGCTTCAACAAATGAAGATATGTGAAAGGGAATAACAAAGACTCGGTAGGCTCATACGACTGCCTCAGCCTTAAAAGACCAGTAGAGAGGGAAAAGACCAGATGCTACCTGACATATAAGCTTTTAGCATATCAAATTTGACTTCTCCCTGAACAATGCCAATCCAGTGGTCTATAACATCTCCCAAGCTTATGGCTGATGCCTTCAAACCATCTATAAATTCTTCTGTGACAGAATAGAACCCAGCCCCATGGCATATATGCAAAGGTTAGTGACAACCTGAAGACCATCGGTTATCTGACAATGGATGACGACTTGATGCAACTGCAACCCCAGACCCCAACTCAACACACACAAATGCATGCAGGGACTTGTAGAAGGAAAGAAGCAATGCCTCAAACAGAAATGGCACGACTGATAGCCAACTTAGCCCATTCAGCAGATTCCTTAACCATGTCGTCTTCAGAAGACAGACATTCATCTAAAAAGTCTTTGCTAGAAAGAGATTGTTGTATTAAAGGACCAGCACTGCTTCCCAGTGTATCAGCTAAATCTCCAAGGACTCCAATGGCAGTTTTCATCACCACGTCATCCCTGCAGTCAAATAAATATTATAGGTCATAAAGCCAATGACATTGAACTCTATAGCAAACATATTTATATCAAGACGAAGAGAACAGAATTCAGCAGACTCACATATCTTTCTCCAAGTATAAGCTATCCAAGAAATGAAGGATGTGTGGTGCATATGAAATCAAGAACTGGGTTTTAGGAGAGTTTTTGAATCCCTGAAGAATCCCTGAATAGGCCTCCAAAATTCCATTTTGAAGAGAATTTGCATACTCAATCATATCATCATCGATGCCTGATGTGTGAGCAGACAACTCTGCAGCACCTTGGACCATTGGCATGGCATACATCAAGTACTTCTCAAAATTCTCACCTATTGCCAAGGCAATGTCTCCAAAGCATGAAAATATGGGAGGCTTCACAGATCGATGCAGCTGATTGCTCGACAAATCCTTGAGAAGTTGTGTCATGATCCCATCACAATAAGGCAAAATTTTATCTTCCAAAGCCCTGCAGATATCCCCTACCACACCAACTGTCACAGCACAGACCTGGTAGTCCTCAAAATTCTGAAGACCCATTTCTAAATACTTGTAGAACTCTGGCATGTACTTTGCAAAATCTGGACCAGTCGAATAGGCAAGGGCTCCAGTTGCCAGCATGGCCTCCTCATGCAGAGTTGCATTTCCACATGTGAATACCCTCAGGAAAAGTCCCATTATTTGGTCTGCATACTGCATGAACATATGTTTACTTGACTCTGATGATCCTAACTTCTGAATAATAACTTGTAAACACCCACAAAGAAGACCCTGCAATTCACTCTGCTTCTCTCTATCATCAGAGGAAAGCTTCTGACCTTCAAGGGTCTTGTGAAGCTCTGTCATAATGACAGGAATTAGTTGAAACACCATGGGTGCCATTTCATCAGTTGAGCATCTAACCACTTCATTCATTGTTTCATATGCAGCAGTCCTTAAACGCGATTCCCCAGCATCTTCTCTATGAGTAACAGTTAGAAGGGTCTGAACTATTTCCTGAAAATAAGGAGTCAGGGGAGATGAAGGGCCCGCATCTTCATAACCCTGGGCAAGGAAGTACAGAGCACCACATGCCTTCTCAGCTACATTTGGAGCATCCTTCATGCTTTGAAGAAGAACAGTAATAATTTGCTGGCAATTTTCCTGAGTGATTATGGGTGCAACCAAAGTTGAACCATGAAGGAACTCAAAGATTCGACCCAAAGTCCAAGCAGTAGTGTCTTTCACATGGCTATTAGGGTCCTTTGTTAAGGCATTTAACATGAAATTCAAAGCAACATTCACAATAGCTGTCAATTTGTTGGGGGAAGGTCCCTCCAATATTGACCCAAAAGCATATGTGGCTGCCTCCCTTTGCCTCCAATCAGGTTTTGCTATGTTCTCTTCGATAAAATGCATAACCTGTGGCACTACATCATCCCCCACTGTCCGTGCAACCAAACCAAGACAAGTGCCCCCAGCCATTGCAATGTTCCAGGCCCCTTCATCCTGATCTTGATCTTCCTCTTGCTTGAGCAATGTCTCCAACAACATGGGGATAAGAGCAGGGAGTGCCTGCTTGATAAAATAAAGGCAAGGAATATCAGAGTCCCCTGTGAAATCACTACCATATTCTTCCAAGATGTCTATCTCCTCATCACAAATTGAACTCCAAAACTCAATTGCTTGAAGAGCCACAGTTTCCTCGTCTTCTCTTACTGCCTTCGCTGTGATATTAAAGATGTCATGGATATAAGGAGCCAACTTCTCATAATAAATTGATGAAATGGAAACTAAGCACTCAAAAGCTGTCTGACGAATCTTCACTTCTGGGCACAGAGTTGCCTCACAAACAACCCTCATTATATAATCACGCTCCATGTCATTGCTAAAATTTGTCTGAGCAAATCCCAATGCATTGTACAGTGCTCGGGTGGCTGCAAGCCTCACATCATTGTTGCCTTCAGAAGCATTCATACCTTGAACTACTGCTGTAAGTATTTTATTTACTTGGTCTTGATCAATAACATCAGGAGAGACCTCCTCACACAAATATCCAAGAGTCTCCAAAGTGGCTTGTTTGACATGAGCAGGTAGTTGTTGAATATTTGACAGAAGCAATCCTATTAGCTCAGGCCATTGTTTCTGAGGCAGCTCGATGCCTGCAACCTTGGCAATGACTTGAGATGCAGTTGATTGAGCATCAGATACAGAAGAAGAGAGGGTCTTAAACAAACATGTTTTAATTTGGCTCTTCACATTGTTATCCACATTCAACCACCTTTGAACAAGGTCATGCTTTCTATGTTGTTCCCTAGCATCCAATGCATTTTTAAGTACCAAACCTGCTAATCTACGGCAATCTACAGGCTTCTCATCATTTGCTAGCTCTCCAGAGAGAGATAACAAGAAACTGGGAAGATTTTGCTCTTGAAACTGTTTTAAGCTTTCTTCAGCATGCTTACGCACATTCCCGTCTATCGATTGTGCATTCAGGAGCACTTGTGTAACTTCCATTGCCATATTGTAACCTAAAGCATCAAGCATGATATAGTCAGGTTTAGAAAATTATACAAATCTCAATTGAACCATATGACATTCAATTTGAAACTCAACCAAACAGCAGATACCACAATACAAAGAACAAAAATATGAAAACTTGAATGTGATGGTCAATTTAGCATTCATTGATCTCAGACACAATTGGTTGATATTTAATATTCCAATCAATACCTTCTTCACTCCAATATCTCAACCAAGAACTCAAAATTCCTTTCTCAATCCAACAACCCTCAAAATCATGTTCTCTTCTGAAACTTACCAGTGCCCCACCAAAATTCCCCTAACCCCCAAAAAAGGAAGCCAAGGAAATTCAACAAGTAAAAAAAAGTTAAATTATTCCAAGTAGAATCCCACCACAAACCTGCTTCCAAAAACTAGAATATGACAACCACAAAAACCAGACACAAGGAAAGGCTTGCGATTCTACTTCTTCATTTTCTTTCCTTACGCTATAACTCCAGCCTCCAATTCATTTCTTTTCCTATAAATTTATGGGAGGAGGACATATCTAAATCAGCAAATCAAATCTAATTGAACTCAGAACAGCCAAAGTCACCAACTACACCTGAACAACACCAATACAAATTTTCAACTAAAACACACTGTATCCCATTAACTACCACTAACCAACCATCCAATGAAAAAACCCTAGATTTAGCTTTCAATAATTCCACACAGGTGATCGAGCAGCCAATAAAATTGAATCGAATTCTAGGCTCACGGTACGTTAAAACAACAAAATACATATAACTAATCGAAATTTAACAAGAAATTACAGATCATTATCGCTATTTTTAGGAGATAATAGGAGGCATGATAGGAACGAAACGATGCCGTATTGATGCTCGAGATCCCTGCATAGCAAGTAGCAGAAATGAGAAGAAGTACCTGAGAGAGAAACGAAAGTGAAGTAGTGAAAAACGGTGCCGGATCGGGCAGAGAGAATCTGCGCGCTGCAACCCCAGCAAGTGCAGAGAAGAGGAAGAGATGAGGAAGCAGTGAGCAGTAGAAGAAGAAGAAGAAGAAGAAGAAGAAGACGACTAAAAACAGACGCACTAGCTGAGCTGAGACTTGAAAGAATGAATTAAAATTGGATTGAATTTCAATTAGGTCCCTAAAAATATGCATTATTCCATTTAAGGATAGGCCGGTTGGGAAATAGAATTGCATTTATCAATCCTTTAAGTGTTCTGGTCATACTCGTTGACATAATAACGAAGGACATTTTAACTATTTGATTACAATACATTTTTAGTTTATATTAAGGGAAAGATGATTTTAGATAAAAATATAAAATGTTACAATTAAAACTCATTATACGGTGACTTCCTCACAGTTTATGCTCTTGAAATAATTTTAAGAAATTTGAGTTAACGAAAACAAATAAAAGAATCAGGAAAGGGATTTAAAAAAAATATCCCAAAAAAAAAATCTAAAATTTTGGGGCTGAAAAAATTCTCCGAATTTTCAACTTTAATTCTTTATACTCGTGTGTCCAAATTACAAATATACACATTTGCCGTCTAATATGATTGACAACAACTCCACAAAGAAAATAGAAAGAAGGGAAATCAAAACGAAAACAACCAAAAAAAGACAAAAAAAAAAAAACAGAGAGAGAGAGAGGAGTCATTGTGGAGGAAGGCTCATCTCTCTCCTCTCTTTTTTTTTGTGTTTTTGGTCGTGTGGTGGTCCTATTCTTCTTGGCAAGGCAAGGCCAGGCTGCAAGGCAGCACATGTGCAGTATAATTTGATGATCTTTTCCCATCGTCTGATGCCCACCAGAATTTTGATAGGGTTAAAAAAAAATATATATATATATATATATATTTATAAATCAGTAAAAATTAATCCACCGCTAGAAGGAGGGCTTGAACCTCCGACCTTGTGGTTAACAGCCACACGCTCTAACCAACTGAGCTATTCCAGCTGTTTATGTCAGTCATACTTCAAATTATTGTTGAGCAGTATTTTATCCGCTCAGCTTCTTCTTTGATAAACCTAAAATGAGTTCAAACGACCGAAACATGTATCACACATTTAACTTCCGTCCTGATCATGGCCAACACTGGGGTAACAGCGAAGCCACTCCCTCTGCCTACTAACAAACTTCATTGTTCTTCCAAAGTGAGCTTACGGTGTCGAGTAATTCACCATATACATAAAATGCATTGTCTCCGACACGGATGGCTTTAGAGGTGCAAATTGCACGAAGACATCCCGCAGACCTTGGAAGGTGAAACATGAACTTGAAACACATAGACGATGTTCCCAGGTCTAAGGTATGATTGAAAAATAGATAACCAAGAAAATAAATAAAAGACTACAACATATACACTTGCTCCCGTAGTAATCTAAGGTATCAGAATTGTGGATCTACATCACATGTTCGAGTTTAACTAAGAACGAAAACAGACATTCGACAGGATCTTCAATAGAAATCCTTTTTCTTGTAATTCGTTCTAACAAAGAGAGACCACACATCCAGAAAATGTTATCAATTACTTCACAAAGTAAAAAAATTAAGGATTTGGGTACCTAAGCTCGAGGTAGATGCATCGTGCCTCATAAACCCATAACATGCAAAATGTTAATGAAAAAAGGAGTACAGAAGAACAAGAACAGATCTGCCACAAGCATGGACAACGAAGAGATTGTAAGTACACATGCATCATGCAGACTACAGACGAGTTAATTTTCCTACACAGGGAAAAGACAGATAGCTTCAGAATCAAATGATTTGCTCTCACTATGTGAATTAACAATAAAAAACATTTTTTGAGGCACAGCTTCTTGTCAACAAAGGGAATGGACTTGACTAAAATTGAAAGATCATTGTTCAAATATTGTTTTGTTAAGACAATAGGCAAAATAGAAGAATAAGCATAACAAAACTAGTAATCATAATCACCAGCTATTGTACCTGTATATATATACATTCAATGAGTTCTACCTATCTATCGAGCTTTCCACTTCCTTAGAAGTTCCTCGTACACAGATACCTTTCTTTGTTGTCTAAGACTCTGTTTCAACTTCGCCAATGTGGAGGAGTTCAATTTGATTCTCTTCTCAATCATGCCCTCAGCATACTTTACTGCTTCTGGAATCATAAAAAGATTGCGAAGACCAACAACCAGCAAATTGCCAGTCTCCTCTAAGTTTGACTTGTGATGCTCTATCATGCATTTCCAAACCTTTGTAGCGATATAAGGCTTTTTTGAATCGAATAAACAACCTAACTGCCATACTGCAATTAGCTTGGTTAGGAACAGATTCATTTTTAATCACCTCATTGAACAAAGCTGATGCCTCTTTCAACTTCCTACCCTTGATCAAGAACTGGAACAACACATTATGTGTTTGCACATCAGGGAATACTCCATTACACACCATTCCATCCACAACAATATTATTGTGGGCAGGTTTGGGGTGTCTAGATAGGAAGGGAAGATTGGACGTTTGAGTTTGGGAGCTGGAGAGGAATGGGGATTAAATGTTGGGGCTCCGGTGGGGAAGGAGGTGGAGGAGGAGGACGGAGATCGGTGGCGTTTCTTGCTGGGATCTTGGCGGTGGCGGTGGTCGGCATTGCGTTGTCTCCTGCCGGAGTTACTGCTCGTATCGGCCATAAGGCTTTAGCCGCGGCAGCTTGCTTTTTTAACCCCCACTGGTCGTTTGTTGTATGTTTTCCAATGACGCATCAGCGACACAATTTTTTGTAACTCTCTATCGTCAATGCCTTTTTTTTTTTTTTTTTTTTAATAAATTTGGATTTGTTTATTTTTTCGTGAGTGGAGAATTCACTATAAGCAATGTCAAAAAAAAGAAAAAACCTATATTGATTCACAATAAATAATGAGGACTGGATGTAGTCCGGTCCGATTCCATTCCAGTCCTGCATTTTCTATTGTTTTCTTGCTGAATATGTCAGGTTTCTAGCTTGTCGGCCAATCCTCTTGCATGTAAGTGAGTCAGATTCGATCTCTGTTCTGTTGTTCCCCACACTGCTCTCTTCACCCATGTTGTGAACGCATCCCTATAAGATTTGCGCTTTAGGGTCATAGAGCTATTTCCTCTTGGTTTGTGGACACTGATCCTCATTATTTCTCTCATTTCCAGATTCTTATATCCAGAGGAGCTAGTGTACGATGTCATAGAAAACAATTGGAAATGGTTTTGGAATACCTCAGTCCAAAGTTTGTTGCTACTTAATTATAATTTTCAATATTGTTGTCAATCGAACCCTTAATTGCAACGGAAAAATTTAACTAGTTCATTGTTCAATCTGGCGGGATGGGACCGGGTTGTTGACTATGTCTCCAACTAAATACAAGGACCAAAAAAAAAAAAAAAAGGGTAACAAACATGGCTTAGCTTGCATGGTTTAATGTACTGCTTTTGCCATCAGCCTCATGCACATGCAAGCGAATAAAGAACAGAAGGTGCACGTCTTTGGTCGGCTTTGGGGGGAGCTGGAGCGAGAGAGAAGGGAAGAAAGAGAGATAGATTCCGCACGGATGGTGAGCAACTTAACAACCGTTATTAAACCTCAATCTCTTGGTAGTCTAAGTAGCCATTTGAAAGCTATTTTCCCAAGTGATTATTGCTGATTAATTAAATACAAAGTTGGGATAAGGTCACCCAACAATAAATAAAACATGGGTTTAGGAGATGTGATGATATGTAGTTGATGGTGTTTTGTTTAGTTCATTTAGTTGGAAGTTAGAACTTGGAGCTGGAGACTTGAGTAGAGGCTATATTATTGGCTCGCATGCAGCACTGATCTTCTAATTGAACCAGGAAGAACAAGAAAAAATCTGAATATGGATTTTCAAGAGCCAACAAGGGCTGAAACAATTGTATGTTTATGTCATCTGTTCTTGAGTGCCCCTGAAATAAGAAACAAAAAATAAACAAGCCCCAGCTGCACTAATTGAATTATTTGTTTCAACTATGCGCTAAATTATGTTCTGGCAAATTTTAGAGATTGTTCCTCTTGTTTGTCTCTGATCTCCAATCATCAATGAGTATGCTTGCCTCTAAACAAAACTTGTATTTGTGCTGGTTTACAATTCCCATAACATGCGCTCGCATGTGAGAATTATTAAACAAAAGAGAGAACTAGACTGGCACAGAATTTTCAATATTTAAAAATTCTGACATCTAACGGGTGACACATTATTAATTACCAAATGACTGCTAGAAATTTGTATCTCTAACATAACACATGGAATGTAATGTAGTATAGTAAAAAGAGAAAAAAACGCAGCACAGGTCAGGAAGGGAAGATTGCAAGAAACATAATAAAAAATCATCCAGGTTGTTTATGAAATTGGGTCTTGAAATTGAAGTGGCATGGGAATCTGGCAGACGTGGAGATGGCCGAATATCCGGCGACGCTCTTGCTGCTTTGCTCCAAACGCACATGCTCTCTTTGTTTTTCCATTGTATTCACCTCTGCCAGCAAACAATCCCAATGCAAAAGGGATAAAATAATTAATTTCTCTTGCAAATTTATCATTTAAATAAAATTTTTTTAAAAAAAGTCATCACTTATCACAGCATTATCATATTCTGTAATGTTGGTATTAAAAGAATGATTTATGTGTCGCCACAAATAGGCTTTGAAGCCAGAGAATTGCCTGCCTGCTTGAACTAAGACCAAAGTAACTTCAACTCCACTTCATTCTCTGTCCCAAATGGCACTTTGCAAGGACCATATGGGCTATGTTCAAGCTTGTGCATATAATGGAAATCTGATGGGAGATTTTCACTCTTTAGGGACTAATGGATTTGGTGACAGCGGCCCTGAGAAGACTAGTGGAGTACTCACCACGAATTTAGCCACGAGCCAGTCTTCTTCCTCTCTTGGCAATCCAAGCAGTGCCAATTCTGATGAATTTGTGTTTCAGGCCACAAGCAACAAAGCTGAGGAAGCTCAGCCTTTGATCGACTTTAATGGCAGGTGCAATAGTCTCATTCAGGCTAATGGTTCCTTGCTAAGCTTTCAGCCAAAGAACAAGGCTCCTCAAAGCATTCATAAGGACTACTACTCCACTTGGGAATCTGAATTCAATTACAACAACCAAATGAATCCAAAATGCAGCACAGATCCTCGCTTATTAGAGAATTTGAATTGCTTTTGGACTACTAGCGACTCCAATTCCATGAGCGACCCTGAGAGAGAAAGCCCTGGCGATTGGCAGTACCATGAAGGAGCCGTGCTTCCTGATAGCATTCAAGAGCCTGAAAGGCATGGTACAAGCTTCCATAAGCGTCCCAATACGGTATATTTCTTTCTCAATTACACTCGCTATATTGACAAAAAGATTAAAATCATGATAATTATTAGTATAACTAAAATATTGTCCGAGACTCTGGTCACAGGGAGAAAGCAGGCAGGCCCCTCTAAAGAAGCAATGCAACAGTAATGCAAGTGCAACCAGAAAGCCTAAGCCAAAGCTGTCAGCTCCACCCAAGGACCCTCAGAGTGTTGCAGCCAAGGTTTATCTCAATGTTCAGTTAATCTGATTAGATATTACTAATTCCTTTTCGAATAGAGCAAAGTGTCAAGATATGTACTAGGGACTCAGTCCTGACATAATGTTATGTCTTCTTAGATTCGACGAGAGCGGATTAGTGAGAGGCTGAAGGTATTGCAGGAGCTCGTGCCAAATGGCTCCAAGGTTGATTTGGTCACCATGTTGGAGAAAGCCATCAGTTATGTAAAGTTTCTGCAGCTGCAAGTAAAAGTAATTGCTTCAAACCAATTTAGTTTTTCACACTTCTTCCTTTTCTTTCTTGAACCTTACAATAAAGTCAATGCATGGCATTTTTGTCCTGTATGTTAAAACATTTCTGTTGCAGGTGTTGGCGACAGACGAATTCTGGCCGGCTCAAGGTGGGAAGGCCCCTGATATTTCCCAGGTAAAGGAAGCCATTGATGCTATCCTCTCTTCTCAGAGAGACAGAAATTCAAGCTCAAGCGCAAAGTGATTGGTGCGTGGCGGCTCCCAATAACATGAAGCTGAAGCAAAAGATAGTATTAGATCCTCAAAGACAATTTCTCCGGCAAAGAAAAGTTCTGTTTTGGAATTTAGCAATGTTTGTTGGGGTTGAGAAACAAAATCTGAGCACACAATAATTGAAGTTATCTGATCTGTTTTGACATATAATGAAAACTGAGATGGCAACCCTGTGCCAGTTTTTGTCACAACAGTCCATCCATCCATCCATCCATCCATCTTGTTTTTTCTGGACATGTTGCAAGGTTCAATTCATTCTTAGATTTAATCTCTAGTTACTAGAATTAAGAGGAGTATAATCAGATCACATGATCTATGTGAATCTACATTATCTTTGTCCTTTAACAATATCTATGTGCCTTTTTCTAATTATATAGCATAATTCAATGACACATCCCATAAAGTTTTAAACCATCAACCTCAGAACAGTAGCCTTGTTATCCTACATAGACACCTCAATCCCTGAGAGACTAGACATTTACCCTAGGAATTTTAGCCCATTCAAATATTCAAGATAAAAAAATGAGTTTTACGAAAAACAAGAGAAAGTTATTCTTATTGTATAATTTATGATTTTTTAGATCAACAAAAGAAAAAAAAAATACATAAATATATCATCTACATTACTTTATATTTTTGTTAGGGTGAGAGATACTTTTGTTCACTTAATGATGATTAAACGTCAAAGGTTTCACACACATGGTAACATTACATGGTTGAAAATAAGTAATTCTTCGCTTCATCGTATGCCGGGTTAGATCCAGATTACGAAAAATAAATAATATTACCTACAAATAATTCTTACAGGTTAGAAATATATGCTGTATATAATAAAAAAATTTTTTTTTTTTCCATCTAGAAGTATGCTCCGCGAATTTATATTATTCATGTTTTTCTTTGATTTTACGACTAGGTGATGTCTGGACCGAGAGAAGTAGTTACATGACTTGTTTATAGAATTTATTAGTGAGAACAATACTATTCTCTTTTTGGGGATAATGACGGTCAAGGATTAATATTTACCAAAAAAAAAAAAAAGTCAATAAATACTACAAGTGGACATGCCCATTAACGTGCAAACGATAAAAATATTAAACATAATTAAATTGATAGTTAATTTAATGTGTGAACCCCATATCTCGTTTTTATTTCGGTTATCTTTTACAGTCTCTGTTCTTCTTGTCAGTGTATACATCTAGAAGGAGAACACATATTTAATACTCACTCACCCACCGTGGAGTTCTAAGAGAGCCCGTCATTGATACCAAACCTAATTAGTTTGGATATGGATATATGCCTTATCAGAATGGCAGTAGGGCATACAGGAGGCGGAAAGTGTTGTCATAATCTTCTTCCTTATTTTATAATTAATTTTTAATTTTGTCTTTATTTTTAATAGTGAGGAAGTTTAAAATATCATCCTATTTCCACTTGCTCCTTGTTTTCCTAATAAAATATAATAGGTGAAAGGCAGACGTAAAGGCTGTAAGTAACATAATTTATATATATATATATATATTTTTTGGATCAAATTGTTCTCCACAATGAACATAAAAAATAACGGAAAAAGTTAAAGTAAGCGTATGAGTGAGGTTATAATTAGTATATTAATTTATTTAATTTTTTTAACAAAAAAATATTGTATAACTATTATATAAAATACAAAATTGTAATCTAATAATTCGATGTCAACATCAATGCTTTGGTCAAATGGGATAATATAAATACTAATTCATCCCTATTTTCAATATAAAATTTAAAAATTAGAGAGGATATTCTTGATTAATTTCATTTAATCCTAACCTAAGGGTAGGGTAAGACAAGATAGAGTAAGTCTTCGTTGGAGTAGAGAGACCAATCTCCTCCCTAATGCCCTAGAGATTAATTTGTTAATACTCGTCGAATTCTCAAAGCGCACCTCACCCACTAAGGTTAGATGAAAGAATTTTGGCAGATTACAAGCATTCATGTAAGGCTCCATTTGGTCGATTAATGGGATGAAGAAAGACTAGATGATCGCATTTTAATACAATATATATATATATATATATATATCTTTTTTGGATTGAAAAAAATAAGATTCTCTATAGAACTATATGCTCAAGTAGGACAAAAGTTTTAATTCATATACATGGTATTGACGTATTGTTAGAAATTAGAATATGGGTTAATCATTCTTCTATCAAGCTGTCTCATCTTTTACATTTTATTATGTTAACTGCTGTTTAATAGAAAAACTCTAATTGCCAAAAGAAAGCAATACAATACTCCTAGCTTTGCAAATTGATTTAATTAAGTCGAAGCTCTAAGAAGATGATTTGTAGATTTGTATCAGAACTATCGACGTTCAGAGGTTACCCTAACAAGCTTGCATTGGAGT
Organism: Rhizophora apiculata; assembly: GCA_037832385.1. NCBI lineage: Eukaryota > Viridiplantae > Streptophyta > Magnoliopsida > Malpighiales > Rhizophoraceae > Rhizophora > Rhizophora apiculata. The sequence goes on from CM075427.1 coordinate 4,448,517, forward strand.
ATATGTATATATGTGGTTCTATTCGTATTAGTCAAAGTACGTTGTCATAGGCTGCGAGAGTCTCATCGTCGAGGAAACCTCCGAACCATCTTTATTACTGAAAAGTATTGATTAGGACAATAATTTGGAATTAAGACAAGCTGTTAAGCATTTAATCCGCACATGTTTGTACGATAGAAAGCCATTTGTCAACGGATCATGTGGCATGAGAGGGATTTTGACAAAGTAATTAATCAAACACAATAGGTCTAGTAGCTCAAAACATTTATTTTAATGACAAAAAAATAAAATTACATAAAAAAAAAAAAGTATATTAGTTATTATATTATTAAATTTGAATCAATTTTTTTATAATTAATTTTAATATTAACAAATTTAAAATTTAATATTATAATCTTAACATAATTATTATTTATTAAAAAATAGATAATAATAGAAAATTTAAATTTAAATTAATATAAAGAAAACATATTAAATTATCAATAATTAGATTATTATTTTAGGGTCAAAACATGTGTATGTGTGCTACTACTGCGTGCTCCTTAGCCAGCGGCAGCCCATCTCATTAGGAGAAGTATATAATTTGGAATGATTGAAGGGGTTGAAATTGTTGACAAACCATCGACGTACATGGATGCCGACTCATTCTATTGTCTGTATGTTTTTTATTTGGTCTGTCATGCTGTCATATTCTTCGTGTAACGTGGGAAACAGGCTGTCTTCCATGGGGAAGTAGAATTACCACTCATTTAACAAATATGGAATTTCTTTTATACATATAAACACACGGGCAAGTGTCGCTTTCTTTTTTCTTTCTTTTTTTTTTTTTAAAAAAAAAGGGGTTTGTCTTAAGCTGATTAAGAAATATATGATTTTTATGTGTTCTAGTCTTGATCTCTTGGATTCTAAAAGCTCTACCGCATCAACCCTATTGAAAATGATGAAATGTTTTCATTACCCTATCAGTGTACACGGTTTTTTGCTCATAAGAAAATCAAATTAAACTTGTATGAGACACACGCTCTATTACATGTACCCAACTTATTTTATTCATACTTTTTTTTTTAAAAAAAAAAAAAAAAGGCCACAACGTATATCCTTGTTGTTAGTCTTTGGCAAAAAGTCATATAGATTTATTCCCACTTTATTGTGTTTTAATAAATTTAGTCTCACTTTTAAAATTTCATAAATTATATACATTAATATATGTATATTCTACAAATCTAAGTCTTCCGTCAGAACCAGCAATGGAAAATGTTAGAAACGTTTTAATTTATAAGGCGTCCTTCGGATGCGGACGAATTCGACTAACTACAGGTCGATATGCTAAATATAATATAAAGAGAAGAATTCACTTGTCTTTTACAACCTTTTTTTTTTCTTAACAGATATTACAAAAGCAGAATAATATTTATATTTATATACACTATATTCTACAAATAAAATCACATAAAAAAAATCCGTTTCAAGGGAAGTTGCTCCGTCCTTTCATCGCTTGTCTACGTTCTGGGAAAGTTGCCACGTCCTTTTTGCCGCGGCGCGCCCGATAAGGTCCAACTCTCCAGCTCTTCTGCTTTATCTTTTCAGAGAGTGGGCCCTAGCAGTTAGCATCCCAAAAACATTACCTCTCTTTTTTTGAGGTGTATAATGGTTCGGAAAACCTACCATGTTGTATGATTTAAGATCAATTAACTTCTTAATAAATATATATATATATATATATATATAATTTACATTTGTATTGAATCACAATTTGTGTTTTTCTCATTTTCTTTTACCATTGAATCAGAATTTTTATTTCTTTTTTGGGTAACAAAGAGAGAAAATAAAACCCAAAAAAAATTCAAATACTCATAACTCTATAGTATTTTATGTTAAGAAATCCGCATAAAAAGTCATAATTGCAAAATAGAATTGTGGTGCTTATCTGTACCACGTGAAAAAGGCTACATTGTGATGATTTTATTGGAAGATATTTGAGAAAAAATATAAATGTTTATAACGTGGATATCCGTAAAATTCAGTGTACATCGGGAATTTAAAACCCGGTTGCTCCAATCATCCATGTACATCACATTGTCAGACAAATTGCAAAGATCATATAATTTTGTATCTGAAAAGGCCCCACAACGGGCCCATGCGATGGCTTAACAGCTTCGCGGCCACAAGGAAAAAAAAAAAGAATTAAATAAAAAAAAATCTATTTGTAAGAAAAAAAGGAAAAGGACAGAAAATATCAATTATATTAATTATTTAATTAGATGGTGTTATATATTAACCAGCATATTAATCAAAGACCCCTCGCCATCCATTTCTCTCTGTGTTGCCTTTGTTCTTCGGTTTCCTTTTGGATTTTTTTTTTTTTCCTTCTCTCTTGGGTCATTTGTTATGGACTCGTGCACGGAGAACCAGAGCTCATCGTCGGAGGCGGAGACGCCGCGAGCAGTACGAGGAGGACCATCCTCCGCCGTCCGTCGAGCGCTCTGCCTAATCCAATCAGACGACCTGGACTCGAAGCTGGAAGCTGCCCAGGAAATCCGGCGCCTCACCAAAAGCTCGCAGAGGTGTCGGCGGCAGCTTGCGGAAGCCGTTGAGCCCCTTGTCTCCATGCTCCGGGTCGGTGGACCGTCCGAGTCCCACGAGTCGGCTTTGCTCGCTCTTCTCAATCTGGCTGTCCAAGATGAGAAGTATGTAACTCTCGTGTATCTCTCGTCTCTTTCTGATGATTCGGTTTCAAGGATTTTTTTTTTTTTTTTTGTGCTTTGTTGGTCTCTTTTCTTTTTTAACGAAAAAACTTGCAATTAATGTTAATAAAATCCATAAATAATAATAAACGAAAATGTTTATTCATTTAGTTATGCATCCATTTATTTGTCAAGACTTAACTTGATTGGCAAGTTTTATATTTTATTTTTTTTGTGTTTCAAGAAAATTGGAAAATTGAATTTCCTTTCATTTTCCTGTGCTTTCTACTTATGTCTATAGAAAAGTGTCGTTATGTGGTTGAGAAAATTGGTAAATTAAGGGTGTTTTGCCGTTTGGTAACATTTGTATCCGTTCTTTTTAGATTTTTTTTTTTTTTTTTTTTTTTTGCGGGGTAAGAATTTTGTACGGCCCAAGTAGAAGGGAGTTCTTTCTTGGTACTGGGTTATTGGGAAAGCTTGGCTCCCGGTGTAGGAATTAGGACTTTTCGCCCCTGCTAAAAATTGGTAATTGAAGCTTTTATTGAAATGGGTTGTTAGCGTTTTTTGAAGATGATTATTTGCTTGGGGTTGGGTTGGAACCCTTTTTACCTTTTCCTGAGATATAATTTCCTTGGATTCCTCAATTATATTAATCCAATTATTGTACTGTATGTGGAGAATCTATTATTCATTATTCGCTCTCCCTTCCTCCCCTCCCCCCCCCCTCTTCAGTTTCTATAGTCTATACCTTTGGTTGCTTTATTCTTTCCCATCCGATTGGTTGGTTTCTATTTCTTCGACCACTTGACCAAGGGAAAAAAGAGGGATTAGATGAGTTCTGTTCTATTTTTAATTGGATTTACTTGGATCAGATGGGGCGGATATTAGCAACTGAGAAAATGGATTAAAGAAATAAGCGCCTGATTTGTATCAGATTAATGGTTGCGTAATGTGTCAGTGGGTTTCTTAGTCATGAATTTAGTTCCCTTTACAAAGAAAGGACTAGATGCTTTTACTGTTGAAGCCACTGTGATTGGAGAAAGTAGCTTTTATTTGGTTCACATGTCTTCATCTTTCCATTTTTTTCTTTGCTTTTCAACTTTTCCATTGTCTTCCCTTTGAAGTATGGTGAGGGTAAGAGAGATATAGAATCGAGTTCTGTTTCTTATTTTAATGGTCCTTTTTTGGTGGTTATTACTCTTTAATCTTTATTGGTAGGAAGTACTAACATACAAGCTTTTACTTTCCACGTAGTGTTTTCATTGCAAAATTTGTTGCAAATATCAGCTCAGTTTTAACGCAAGTGATGAGTAATGATTAATCAGCCTAAAAAACAATATACCTAAATTGCCTGTTCTTTCAACTTAAAAAAAGCGGAGTTTTTTTTTTTTTTTTTCGTTTTTTGTGGGCGATCCCGTGATGAGATGCAGGGTGTGGAGGGGGTGAAGGGAGTAGGAGACTCGTACCTTCTTGTTAGTTCATTCTTGCTGATTATCCATTTAAACAAGCCTGGATCCTGCAATATTTTGGGTGATTTGGTATGAGTATGATATTGAATTCTTCTTCCCATTGTTTGTTTTGCACAAGTTGATTTAGGCATATCATTCGGAAAATGCGATCCATTTAACTAGATGAAAGAAATAATCAAAGTACACAGAGTGGTTTAGAGGCCAAATGATGTGGGAAATCTTTTTATACAAAATGACTTTGAAGTGGTGAAATTTTGGTTCGATGCAAGGTATTGATGGTTTCTGACCCAAATATGTTAGCAGCTGACATTTGCCTAGATTTCACAAATTCACAACTGTCTCTTGACTTCCATCTGATCTGTCTCTCCATATTTGATGGTTCTGTAATTTGTCTGTATGTATTAGCTAGGTTTGTAACTTTTTAGTGTACATCGGAAAAATATAGGCTTGTAATTTGAGAATTAAGTTTTTAAAGCTGCTGTGGAGTACGCTTGTTACTCAGTCTGTCTTTGATCATCTGTCCTTGTTCAAAGTCTTATAATCCTCTCTTATTTTGCAGGAATAAAATAAGCATCGTAGAAGCTGGAGCCCTAAAACCAATCATTAGCTTCCTTCAGTCACATAACTTGAATTTACAGGATTATGCAACAGCAGCTTTGCTTACTTTGTCTGCTTCTGCCATTAACAAGCCAGTCATAACTGCATCTGGTGCCATTCCTTTGCTGATGGAAATCCTTAGACATGGAAGTCCACAGGCAAAAGTAGATGCCGTGATGGCTCTTTCTAATCTTTCAACACATGCAAATAATCTCACAATCATTCGTGAAATGAATCCAATCCCTTCTGTAGTTAGTTTATTGAAGACATGTAAAAAATCTTCAAAAACTGCCGAAAAATGTTGTTCCCTCGTAGAATCTTTAGTGGGTTTTGAGGACGTTAGAACTGCATTGACAGCTGAAGAAGGTGGAGTTCTTGCTGTTGTTGAAATACTTGAAAATGGGTCTCTCCAAGGCCGAGAGCATGCAGTTGGAGTTTTGTTGACCATGTGTCAGAGTGATCGATCTAAATATAGAGAACCAATTCTCAGTGAAGGTGTAATTCCCGGACTTCTCGAGCTCACAGTCCAAGGAACAGCCAAGTCTCAGCCAAAAGCACAGATGCTATTGCAGCTGCTGAGGGACAATCCATATCCAAGATCTGTGCTTGAACCAGACACAATAGAAAATGTTGTGTGCGATATCATTTCCCAGATGGATGGAGACGATCAATCTGGCAAAGCTAGAAAGATGCTGGCCGAGATGGTGCAGGTTAGCATGGAACAAAGCTTAAGGCATCTGCGGCGAAGGGCTCTTGTATGCACGCCAAGCGATCTGCCTATCAGTAGCTGTACTTCAGAAGTATCTTCAAAATGATGGTTTTAGCAATCACTAGTCATCTCTTGTTTTCTTTTCTCATGCAGGGTGAGATAAAATTCTCCTTTGTAGGAAGTAAAAGCAGATACGGTACGGTGGTATAGGGAAGAATGCCAGTCCAGGCTACTGTGCTAGTGTCGGGTGACTGGTAAAGTGTCAATAATTTGGCAGTTGTATGGGTTTGGAATGCCAGTTTCTGTAGTTCCAGAGTCAAAAAGGATTGGGTTGGGTGGAGGGTGCTGTAAAGAATCTGTTGTACCAAATCTAAGCTATTAGTAAAATATTTCTTTCTCGCCTTTCGTTTCCTTTCCCATGTTTTCATCTCGGTTAGTTCATTTTCTCGAGAACTTCGACCGGCGCAAGACAATTTTTGGTGCGTCTCTCGTGAAATTGGCCATGTCTGTCTCCCAGAGCTTATTTTGGAACCATGCCAGTTGGATCCAGTGGAAAATCATTTAAACCCTATTGTTGCTCTTCCTCGTTTCCAGCGTTTTTAACTGGTAAATAAGGCAAGTGTCATTCTAACACATCTTACCAGCGTAATCTTTTCGGTTTGACATTTCGTACTTGAAAAGAAGGGTCAAACCATTAAGACTGAGTGACAATACGAGATTCAATTGTTTTTGGGGATGGGTTACGTCATCCTAATAGTAGCATTGAAGTTTCATTGAGAACAAGCTGCGCCAGTCATGACATGAACTCACTCTACGAAAGTTGAAGTTTCGGTCTCTTAAAAAACCAATTGCTATATTCAACCGATAATTTTGTCTATCGCTGGTTATTGGGTGCCTGTGTCCACGACTTTGCTTTTGTTCTTTTTGTAATGCGTTGGCTGAAAGTAAATAAATACTCTTTTGTCTCTTTAATATTAATTTAATAATTAATTTATAATTTTTTAACATTTTAATTACATTAAAATTTTAAAATATATAAAATTTACTCAATTTATTTAATTATAATTTAATATAAATATAATTTATTTAATATATATATATATATCTAAAATTTATATAATATAAATAATTATAATAAAATAAAAAAAATAAATAATAATAATTTTATATTTTTATTTTTTAAAATATTTTTAAATTTATTTATTTTATTAAAAATACTCATATTTTATTTAATTATAAAAAAATTATATTTAAATTTATTTTTATTTTTATTAAAATATATTCATAATTTAAGTGTATTATTATTTTTTATTTAAATATAATATAGATAAAAATATATTTTTTAATAAATAATATATTCATGTATAATATTATTAAAATTAAAAAAAATTAATAATTATTAATAATTTTTTGAGATTAATATTTTTAATTTAAAATATTTAATATTAAATTAATATTAAATTATATTATTTTTTATTTTAAAAAAATTAAATTTTAACATTAATTTAATTATTTTATATTATATTTTTAAAATAATATAATTTTTTAAAAATTATAATTATAATTATTTAATTAATTAATTATTATAAAAATATTATATAATAAAATAAAAATATATTTTATAAGAGTAATAATTATAATTTAAAATAAATTTTATATAATAAAATAAAAATAATTTTACAGAGTAATGATCATATTAATGCGAAAAGACAGGTCTGAGAGAGGACAAAACATAGGCGCACCGCACACCCACAAATTGTCTGCTCAAAGTAAAGAATTGCTCACGTGTGTAGAGTCCGCTGGCGGCTCTCACCGCCCAAAAGTCTTCGAAACAGCGTATACAACGTCCTCTGTCGTTCCTTTTCTTTTCTTTTCTTTTCTTTTTTATTTACTTCAAAGCTTCCCCCCTCCCCTCGCTTTTTCTATATACTTCGAAGTGCATATACCCAAACCCTAACGAGAAAATCCCCAAATTTCTAGACAGAGAGAGAGAGAGTGAGAGACGCAAAGAGACAAAAAGAGAGTTGAAAATGGGGGACCCACTGGAGAGATTGGAATCGGAGTCTGCCCTCTCCGGATCGGAATCGAACTTGAAGGAGGATCTTTGCATGGAGATCGACCCTCCTTTCCAGGAGAATGTCGCCACCGCCGAGGACTGGCGCAAGGCTCTCAACAAGGTCGTCCCCGCCGCCGTCGTTCTCCGCACCACCGCTTGCCGCGCCTTCGACACCGAGTCCGCCGGCGCCAGCTACGCCACCGGCTTCGTCGTCGACAAGCGCCGCGGCATCATCCTCACCAATCGCCATGTTGTCAAGCCCGGTAGTTACCCTTCCCCGTTTCTTGAACAATTCTTGGAACATTAAGTGCATTTAGTTATATGTGTGTACATATATGGATGTCTGTATATATCTGGCAGGGATAAGTAGTTTGATTTTTCTTCTTTGTGCTGCGCAGGACCTGTAATAGCAGAGGCGATGTTTCTAAACCGAGAAGAAATTCCTGTGCATCCTATATATAGAGACCCTGTAAGGGCATGTTTCTATTTTCTTTCGTTTCATTTGATTTCTGTTTTTCCTCTTCTTTCAGTTCGTTTTTCCTTTTGGGATCAGTTAATTTTGACACTGCACATGGACTTTTCTTTTTGGGAAATGAGTGGTCCTGGAAAATATTAGCATCATAAATTCATGCAGATGATGGGCCGCTTGTTTGTTACAAGTGTGGTCATTTGGTCCTTTCAAGGATGCTGCATCTTTGCGGATGTTCTTTGGAGAGAAGGTTCCAAAAAACGTGGTAAATGCATGAAATGACATAAAGTGGATCCAAATGTTCCAAACTAAATAAATAAAAGGCCTGAAAAGTTTAATATCCATGTAAGGGATAACATTTAGAAGGCCTTACCTCATCAATGGCCCTTTTATAATGGGATTATTGATATGTCATAATTCCACATTAGATGGGTAATAAGATCTATGGGCTTATAATTAAACTTAAGTGTTGCTTATGGGGAAAACTGTGAAGCATCATGCACCAAATGCCAACAATGCCATACCTCTGTTGGCTTGGAATTGCTCCTCTAAGAATCTTTGACAAGATTGAGTATTTGGTCATAACTGTGTACTATTTTTTTTCTCCTAGGTTCATGATTTTGGCTTCTTCTGTTATGATCCTACTGCTATTCAATTTCTGAACTATGAGGAGATTCCTCTTGCTCCTGAAGCTGCTTGTGTCGGACTTGAAATCAGGGTTGTTGGTAATGATAGTGGTGAGAAGGTATTTGTGATTATTTGGATTCTCTTCAATGTGCTGATTGGTTGCATATGGTGGGATATGTTTTTATCTACATGTTTTAATTGTCAAATGGACAATATCAATGATTTCGAAAATTTTCAGTTTAGATATTATTTTTATTGGGGATCAACTTTGAGTTTTTTTTTTTTCCTTTTTTTAATATTTTATTTTATATCTGACTGGTGGGGTCAAATATTGATATCCCAAGTCTTATGCTTGACACTTATTTTTCTTTTCTCTTATAACTCAGAGTCGTGGGGTGTTTGCTTCTGAATTATGAGTCATGCAGTCATTTTTTTAGGTGCTTTTGTTGCAAAAAATTTCAAATCTGTTCTTGTGGATACTTGAATGAAGCTTAAAAAAGTTTTCCTTGTCACAATATAACTGTATGACTGTTTACAAATCTGTTCATAGTTTGATATATATTGGTGCCAAAATTTGGAGAAATTACCAAGGAGCTAACTTCAATTATTAATGAAGATAAAATGGTTGTTCACTTCCAAAGTTGTCTTCTTGGCTTGCTACATTCATTGATTTCCTATTCTTCCATCCCATCATTGTTTTATATGAATGCTGCCAAATCTTGTCAATTAGCGATAATGAATGATGTCACGGGAGAGCCTCGTAATCTGTGCCTATTAGGTCAAATGTTGTGCTAGGAATGAAAATATTTGTGGTCTGAATGACTTTTGGAGTCACATTTTGTTTCATAGAATATAATTATAAGTAGAATTTGCCATTTAATAACTAATCTTTGGGTGGTTCTGCGTTGAGAGATGGGCAAACGAAGATCTTTGTATGTTTATTTTTGTTAGTAGGGTGGCTTGTTTGCATTTTTGGGAGTTGCTTCAGGGCTATGTTTTCTTTTTGATTTGAATATGGTGGCAGGTTTCTATTTTGGCTGGTACTCTTGCTCGACTTGACAGAGATGCACCTCATTATAAAAGGTATGGCTAGATTTGTCTTTTAAATACCTTGGGCTGAATGCATGTTTGAGCTACAGAAATTGAATAATTTCTTCATGTTGTTGGGCCATTCAATGGTTATTAGGGACATGGCATTGTGGCACCCACTTTAAAGTTGGAAGTTTCTTGTTTAATGTTGCTGATTAGACTTTTGGCTTTGTTTCTTTCACGGAAATTGATTGCCTAGGAAAAATTGATGGCTTTCTATTGTTTAGAATCAGTATTTGAAATCAAATTTTTTGGCATATACATGGAATAGTGCTTGCAAAGTTGTGGTTGATAGAATAATGACGTGCCTAGGATTAGTTAGCCAGCAACTGGTTAGTGGTATGTGTAGGATGGGTGGATGATGGCCAGCCTGTGGTGGTGATACATGATGCAAGTAGTTTGCTGGATTTTGACTAGCAATGGATTGTGTGGTGAGAAATAGGTATTGTTATTAAGGTTGTGTTGTAGATAGCCAAAGAGTAAAGTCCAAATGGTAGTGGCTACGTTGTTGATAAGCAACAGCAGGCTGGTGGCTTTTGAGTGGCTGATGACCCACCTATTGCCAAGGTATTCAGTGAAGGTCAAGGTGACCAACAGTGTTTAGGCGAGTTAACAGATGGTGATTGGGTGGTGCATTTTTCTTCCTGTGTGTTGACAAAACCTACAAGTTCTGATGACATTTTTTTTATAAAGTAGAAATCATTTTTCTCCAGTGTGGATTAATTTTGTTTTTTTTTTTGGACTACTAAGGTTCTTTCTTTTTGACAAAAATTTCTTAGTGATTCAAATGTCAGGAAAATGAGGAAATCCCATTATGTGTGTTTTTTTCTTTTTTTTTTTTTTTTTAACAAATGTGTTTGTGTTCCAAATGTTATTGTTTTTGTTAGCATATTTAACATATGTTGTACTCACTCTTTTTGAGAGAGTTATAGTGTTTTGACAGCAAAATATTGGGTGACATGGGTAATGCCTTTATACTCTTGGTTACAATTAAGCAGATGACTGCTAAGATTTTATTTCTTTATATGTTTACTTAGGTTTATTACTTAAACATGGTAAGGTTAATGCTAGGTATTTGGCAAAGGCTGGATATATGCCAAGCACTTATATTGGCATTATATATCACTATGATTATCATGGTTTTGACACTCTTCTTTTAATTGGGTTGATTACATGGCGTTGCACAATCTTCAGCATTCATGAAACATGATATTGTCAACTTTGTAGCTCAATAATTAATCGGCAACAATTCCTTTCCATCTTTTTGTGAGTAGGACTTTGTTGATCTTATTAGAATTTTATTACCATTGGGTCCTCTTTGTTGCAGGGATGGTTATAATGACTTCAACACATTTTACATGCAAGTAAGCAGCTTAATTACAAATGCTACTTACTGCATAAGTTTTTTAACTTGCTAGAATCACCTGCTAAGTGTCCCCTTAAATTCATTGGTTTGGTGATTCTTTGATAAACTTGTTCAAATTATGTTGTTATGTAATTTCTACCCTTTCTTGTCTGCACTTTTGTTCCAATTATGATTAGGAATTTATTTGGCAACCATTCAAGTATTAGGCAGATATAAGGAGAGGAAACTACTTGGGTAGACAAGAGTCTGCTAAACCAGATTACTGCATCCAAGAACTAGATGACATCCTCAAACTTAAGAAATTCAGTTAACGAACACAGTTCCTGATAATCATTTTTTCAGGTTGGCAATTTACTGGCTATATCATAATGTAATGGCCAATGTAAGATTTAAGGTGTAAAACATGGCTTCAGGGATTTTGTGTGTTTTAAAATTGTTGTATCTGTTATTCATAATGGTGAAATAAAGTTTGTTTACTTGGGATGGATTCATAACGTGATTTAATAATTTTAGTTAATCAAGATTAATAATATCTTTGTACACCCTCTTGCTTTATCTTTTTTTCCATCCTTCCTGCTTGTACCTATTGATGCATGAATAGTTCCAATAATTATGTAGAATGCTCTCTTAGTTTAAGTTTCTAGTCTCTAGAGTTAATCTTGTTTATCCTTCTAATTAATGCATTAGAATGCTTCCAGGTTTCTTTTAATTCTTTTTCATGGGCACCTTCCCTCATTTTACTGTTTGACAAAAAACATATTAATTGTTGTTGTCTGTTGCATATTAATCTTTCTTTTGCACCTCAAGAGTTTCTGTGGTTTCTAACTTACTCTTTCCATTAATTTAGGCAGCATCTGGGACCAAGGGTGGTTCAAGTGGTTCCCCAGTAATTGATTGTCAGGGCAGGGCAGTGGCCTTGAATGCTGGGAGCAAGTCTTCAAGTGCCTCAGCCTTTTTCTTACCTTTGGAACGGGTATGTTATTATTTATGATTAGTTTATTTGCTATAATGTTATGCCTTCAGCATTACCCAAAAAAAGCCAGCTTATTTAATTGAAATTTGATTGTTTGAGGTAATCGCATTGGGAGAGTGACCTGATTTAGCTTGTGTCAAACCCCACAACCCGGTATGTATTGAGCCATACATTATGAGCTCTGATATTGAGCAAGTTTGGAATATTAGCTTGTTGTGGGGTGAAGTTGACTGCAAGCTTAGTTTATGAAAGTTTTGTGTGTTGTTGTCTATATAAATTTTAGATCTTTGTTATGCTTTTTTTTAATTTTATTTTTAATTATTGGTGAAATCGAAGCTTATTTTGATGAGAAAAGGTGACCGGAAAGAAGCTCTGTCATCCATAAACTGCAAATAGAAGACAGAAAAAACTGAAGAAAAAACATTACTTTCATATGATGCATGAAGTGGTCACTCAAGAAAAGGCTTTGCTGATATTTTGCCTATGTGAAACCCATAAAATGTGTGCCTTTGAATTTTTGTTAATTGAGTCACCAAGAACTCATTAAACTGACCCTGCAGATGATGAGATATTGCATGTGGCAATATGATACATGACCTGTTTACTTAATTCTGTTAAATTAGGGTCATAACTTAAACATAATACTATAATTTGTACTCCACTGTTGGCCCTACTTGTCTTTTTTAGCAACTCACTTCTCTTAGTTTCAGCTTTGGTTTTACCCTAAATTGCTTCATTGTTTAATATTGTGGTTTATATTAGGCCCTGCATGTTTTTTCCTTTTTTTTTGGGGGGGGGGGGGGGGCACTAACCACAAGGGATTGGAAACCTGGCATTAGCTATATATTATGGTGTGTTGTATTGGCCATTCTGTCCTACTTGCTTCAGCTTTTTGGCTGGGTACTTTATTAAAAGCATGGCAATGGAGAGAGGTTCACCTTAGCACTCTTGAAATGTATGAAGAGCGCATAAGAAAAGTCATTTCTTTATTTTGGTTATAGGTGATTTTGTTGCAATTTTGTATTTTGATAATTCACAATGATTTGTGATCTCATGGACAAGCAGGTGGTTTGGGATTTATTAATTGAAGTTTTGTCAGCCTTTATTAGATAGAATAAACAGCAAATTTTATCTGCTCTTAGGCACTATTCTGTTCGACCCACTTCATGTTTCAAATGTAGTACAAAGCTGGATGGCCCATCTTCTCATTTCTTGGTTAATATGACAAAAAGCTCATCTTCTGGGGCCTATAAATAATTACATTTAAGCCTAAGCATTGTTTGTAAAGAAACAGGATAGGGCTGTGCAATGCAAAAGTAAGCTACCAATGGATGAGCATTTGAGCTTTAGATATTGTAAAGACAGAACCTAGCACTCCAGGCATGCCACTAGTCATGATAGGAGCCACCTGTTACTCTTTTTTGATTGTTTAGTTAAGGAAATGTTGACCTATTTACTTTGCCTATATAACTATTAGCATTGGGTACACAAAATAAAATGCCTAAAATGGTAAATTGTTCCATTGAAGATAAAGGAGGGAACAGATGTGTGCCATCACATGTTCATGTTACCAATGATGCTTTTGCTGTTTTGAATTCCACTGATGGATTTCCACCCAAATTGTATTCAGAGGATGCCTTTTACTCATTACTGCCTTTCTAAACCTTTGATTTAAGCTGAGCACTTCAGATGCAGAATCAAAACATTGTTTGATCTGTAGGTCATGAGGGCATTAAGGTTTCTCCAGATGGGAAAAGATTCTAATAGAGATAAATGGGAGACAGTTTCCATACCGCGTGGTACACTTCAGGTTTGTTGTTGGTGCATCCTTTTAAAGCTGCATTGGCATTCTAGTTTCCTTGGTAAATTTTTGAACAGTAATGGTTGTCATATTGAGCTGAAAGTTATACATTTTGTTGTTTTTTCCTACTGGAGCAAATACTTTTGTGGAACAATTCTTTTTCTGATACTTAATGTATTTGCTTCCTTCTAGAAAGTGGTTACCTTAAATTCACTGGTAGACCATGCTGAAGACAGCTTGCATGTCTTTACCTTGGGTGTTTGTTTATGTGGAACCTAAGCATTTTAGTTCAGTACTTTTTCCTGAAGAAAATAAAGTCTAGATGCCACAGCATAGAACAAAAGGTAAAAAAGATATATGATGTGAAAATTAGAATTTCCTTTAGAAAGTGGCCCAATACCCATGGAAGGATTTTAGACAGTGGTTTCTATAGAAGTTCCTCATGTTCCAAAGATTTGCTCATCTGGACTTGTAAGTTGAACATTTGCTATAAGAACTGGAATGGTGTTTTTTATTTGAATACCACTTTAGATTTGTATAAACATCCTGTAGTGAGAAAATGGTGGTTTTATATGATAGGTGCTGTGAAGATTGGTGTACAATACTTGATAATTATTTGCATCCTCTTTTAGATTCATTTGAACATATTAGAGTAAGAAAAGGATAAGTTTATGTGTTTGGTGCTCTGAATCATTTGTGCACAATCTTTGCGGAATTATTGTATGGCTAGGCATCATTCCTTTTTATTATAGGCGACATTCCTCCACAAAGGTTTTGATGAAACACGTCGACTTGGTCTTCAGGGTGAAACTGAGCAGGTATCTGGTTCATGGTTGTCTGTTTTTTTCAGCGAAATTGTCTTCGTGAAAAATATTGCTTCATGAATAATTCACTGTCCTTTTGACTGCTTTAGATGGTACGACATGCAATGCCACCAGGGGAAACTGGAATGCTTGTTGTCGATTCTGTGGTGAGGATATGAAATTTTAATTTTCATATCTTTGATGTAAGGGAATTAGAGGAAAATGTAAGTAATAACTTTCAAGTGTTTCAGGTGCCAGGTGGCTCAGCTCACACACACTTGGAGCCAGGTGATGTGCTTGTGCGGGTGAATGGAGAAGTGAGTTATGTGTTGCATTGCCGAAATACTGGTGTTTTATTGCATGATCAATTGTTTGAAAGTTTTCGGTTATTCTTGTTGATGTGGACATTTTTTAGCTGGAATTACTATCCTGTAAACAAAACTGTGTTGAATGCAATTGATTCTCTGTTCTTCTTTCCATGTTCTCTGGATTTGAACTGATCAAAGTATCATAGAGAAGAATCAAGAAGAGTGGGGGAAGGGTTTCTATCTAAATGAACAGAATCTGAGGCCAAGAAGGCAGAGAAATTTTGACAGTCAATATCAAAGCTTTACACATTGAGTGCACAACAGAGCCTAATCTCATGCAAGTGCAATTTATCAGATCTGGAATGTTTCTTGACAAATAGGAAATCAGATATAGTATCTATATGTCTTGTGAAGGATTGATTACCTAAGGCACAAGAAATCCCAATTAAAATATTTTAAACCCTTAATTTAACATCAATTACATGGTGCTTTGAATTTTTGCTTTGTTGACTCTTCCATTCAGCTCCCTCTCTCTTCCTTTCTATCTTATGTTCCTTTGGATCTTGTTGCAGGTAATTACTCAATTTCTGAAAATGGAGACTTTGCTTGATGACAATGTTGATAAGAAGATTGAGATGCAAATCGAACGGGGTGGCACATCATTGACTTTAAACTTGGTGGTAAGGCTAGGCTTATTCTTTCTTTAGATAATGCTTTTGGTTCATACTGGGTTTGCTAATATTTGGTGATGTTTCTTTCTATAGAGGAATACTGTTTAACATATTCTATTAGTCATAAGCTTGTGTCAAATAACATGACCTGGACTCTGCTTGTTCCCAGTGAGCAACTTGAGGTCTTACCAAGATATATAATCTCTCTGCATTTTGGAAACATTTTGATGAATAAACTGACCTATGGTTTAGATTGTAACACACATAATCTAGTTTCCCTAACGAAATATTTGGTCAAGAGGACAGTGTTAAATGTGGTTACATTGATTAGAAACTAAACCATACATGACTTAGGTTAATCATTTTCAATACCAATCCTATTCAGTTGGGATAACTGCTGGGACGATATAGTGAGAGCTATTTGATGGCCCCAATGGTGTCTGATTGTCTGTTCAGATGATGAAATTACTGATGTTGATTATGCATGCCTTGACTTTTATTCATGCAGAAAATTTGTAGGATGTTGATTTTGTTTGTGAGAGTCCTATATAAAAAAGGTGCATACTCTATATTACAAGAATTGAGGAGTGGGTGATGGTAAAAAGTGTTGGTGAAGATAATTGTGATCTTCATTTTTTTATGTGAAATTATTTTAGCGGCTGGTGTTGGGGTTTTAAATGTTGGCATGCTAGGAGAATAAATCACATAGTCATTTATCAGTTTTTCTGTGTCTGGGATGAAGCTCCAGGAATGATGATGGTTTTATATTGTCCCATAGCTGTAGATCCTGAAATATCAGTATTGCTTTTTCCATCTTGAACTTGATAGCATTCTTGCATTCTTGTTACTCTGTGTTTCACAAATGTTTCCTATTCATGCTTCAGGTTCAAGATTTACATTCTATAACCCCTGATCACTTCTTAGAAGTTAGTGGAGCAGTGATACATCCTTTGTCATACCAACAGGTGAACTGATAACGTATCTTTTCTTTGTATAATGTCAATTTTTTAGTTCAATAGTACTCAAATTCTCCAGGTACTTGCCATCTAACATCATGTTGGGTTGGTATATGGTTTGATCTACAGTCCATGCTCAGCATGATCATGAGCTGCTCTGTTACTTGTGATCAACTTTCTTTTGAACATCATTTCTGTGCAGTTTGAAATGTCTAGATTATTAGTGAAAAAGCATAACTTTGACTGAAATCCTATTTTTCTGTTTTGACTTCCATAATTCTTCATAATCCATATTTCAAATTTCACTTTCATAATTCTTTTTTCTGGGTGATTTGGCAAATTTATGTTACATATGCTTATCATTTCTCATTGAGATCTCAAGACCTCTATATTTCTAATTGAAACAGGCCAGAAATTTTCGTTTTCATTGTGGGCTGGTTTATGTTGCAGAACCTGGGTATGTTCATTTTAGTCAGAAGATATACGGCATTAATTGAATTCCTTGTTTCCATGCTGTAATGTGCTGTCACTTGCTTTGATTTGTTTTTGGTGGTTTCTTTTGTTTATATCAGGTGGAAAGGGTTTCTATAATGACATTATTTGAAGTAATCTGATGGAAATTATCCTCGGAAGGAAAAACTTGTTACTAGGCTCAATGATTATTGTTGTGGCTTTTGCCACTGGGATGGGGATGAATATTTTGTTGAAACTTTTTGGCCCTTAGATTTTGGGATTGGGATAGGAATTACAACATATACTGTCCAAAATCTTTATTCCAATTTTAGCTTCAGTCCTAGAACTTTATGTTTCGTGATTGTTGTTAAACCTCATTAAGGCTTTTAATTGAGTACTCTTTGAATGGCTGTTAATATAACAGGTGATGTGGTAATTAGGTGATGGCATACCTCTTTCATGGAAAATGGTTTGAATCCATGTCTGCTTTTTAGATGCTGAATACTTATAAATTCTTGTTATTAAATTTTGGATTTATATTTTTGATTTGAACTTCTTAAGCATAATTAATCTGCTTTGGTCCTTTTTTTGTAGAACTTCCTCAACTATATTAGGCAACAATCATGCATGCAGCATAGTGATTATCTTTTCCTTTTCCCTTTTCTTTATCTTCATGATTATGCTTCTCTTCATCTCTTTTTTGGCATATTTTCCTTGTGCCAGTTTACCAACTCCATTGCTGATTATCCCCATGATTTTTTGTCTTTGGGATTTCACTACAGATTTTGGACTATATTGTTCTCATGTTTATCTCTATTTGGACATTTCCGGTTGTTGACTGCATTCTTTGTCATTTTTGCAATGACACACTCATCTTTTTCATGGAACAAAACTGAGAAACTTAATAATTGCAGATATATGCTATTTAGAGCTGGGGTCCCTCGCCATGCAATAATTAAGAAGTTTGCTGGTGAGGAGATATCACTGCTTGATGAACTGATTTCAGTTCTATCCAAGCTTTCCAGAGGTGCTCGAGTACCATTAGAATATATAAGCTACATGGATCGTCACAGAAGGAAGGTATGTTGGGGTTAATTACTGCACCATTTTTATGCAAGTGCATATATCCTGCACAGCGGGCTTGTGTTAAATCTGCCGGTACATATTGTACCTTGTTAGACCAATATCTTTTCTGTTTGAACAACTCATTTGATCGAGAAATGATAGTGCTGAATGAAGGTTGAAAGGGTATTGTAGGGTTTTGATGTAATGGAGGTTTTTTTTTTTTTTTTGAGGGGGGGTGCATGGGGTGAGGTAATGTCTTCAGAAGGGAATGAAGTAGAGAGGGTTTGGCGGGAATGGGGAACGCTGGAGTTCACATGTATAATGGGTGTGGGAATGCGGGGAATATCCCCATGGGAGAGGTCAAATCAAGATTACAGCCTATTCTGGTGTTTTGGAGTGTGATTTTGGTTGGTTTTCTTGCAGTCTGTGCTGGTTACAATTGATCGCCATGAGTGGTATGCTCCTGCCCAGATATACCGTCGTGATGACAGCTCTGGCCTCTGGATAGCAAAGCCTGCCATCCAAACCGAGTCTTTGAAGCAATCATCTGGCATTAGTGATTTTGGACAAGGACTGACATGTGAAAGTGTTATGTCAAGTGGTGAAGCTACTCAGATGGAACACACAAATCAAGATGGCAACTTAGAGCTGATTGATGGCATTACTAGCATGGAGACTAGTTATGAACATTCTTCCGAGGAATTACAATCTCAAGATGACTCTGTTATTGGAAACAAAAAGCGACGAGTCTCAGATTTGTCTCCTGATGGGATTGTTGTTGCTGACTGTTCCTTACATGAAACTGCAGAAGTGAAGTTGGAGGATCAAGTTAGGATGGATGATGAAGTTCTGAGAGACTATCAAGGTGCAACAGGAGCAGCTAATGCCTCCTTTGCAGAAAGTGTGATAGAGCCAACTCTTGTAATGTTTGAGGTGAAACTCTGAACTGCACATTACAATTTCTGGCAATCAGTTTCACACATTTGTCAATTGCCTTCAGTTTTTTTGTTTACACTTTCCGTTGTTCTTTTATTTCTTTCTTGCAGTAGTCCCTTTTCTTTTATTTGTTCATCAAAGCTTAATATTGTTGTAATCTTATAGTTTTCCACCTCTTCTGAACTGTGTTACTGCTTAAGTTTGTGGGATGATATGCTTGGAGGCATTGTGATAAGTTTTTGTGTCATCTTCTGCTTAGTTCTTTGAAGTTATATACCTTTCATGCCTTAACTGTATTTCATCCTAAGTTGGTTCCTTTTTTTGTATTTTCCAAAGTCTTTTATTTATTTGAGCTTGCTGCAGTTTTTTGGGGCTTGCAGTGCAGGTAATCAATTGTGAGTACATTATTGAAAGACTGTTTCCCTTTTGTTTTTTTTATTATTTTTAATTTGCAATAGCAATACATGGTTCAACAGAATTTCCATTTTTCTTCATTTGCACCTTGAGTACTGTATCCACTATGCATGTCAATTTGATATTTCCTTCTGTGCTATGTTTGTTAGTGCTCATTATTGTTTTGGTGGGGTTGCTGTTAGTTTGTCTGTGTGAGTGCTTTGCCTCTCGCTTTTTAGAGGTTTGATTAGATATGAAAATAATATTTTCATAGCAAAACAATTTGATCTTTGTGCCTGCAGGTTCATGTTCCACCATCAGTCATGCTTGATGGGGTTCATGCACAACATTTCTTTGGCACCGGTTTTATCATATATCATTCTAAAGACATGGGATTAGTTGCAGTTGACAAGAACACAGTTGCAATATCTGCGTCAGATGTGATTCTATCTTTTGCTGCTTTTCCAATTGAAATTCCTGGAGAGGTAAGGTTCCAAGTAGATAATCATATCAAACAGCGTACAATTTTGATTAAATTCAATGTTCTATTCCAGGTGGTTTTCCTCCATCCTGTTCACAATTATGCCTTTGTTGCTTATGATCCCAAAGATCTAGGAGTTGTTGGTGCCTCAATGGTTCGTGCTGCAGAATTATTTCCTGGTAGGTTTCAGTTTTTGTGTTTTCCTTCAACTTCAAACTTGAATCTATATTGAGTGCTTTTGGCTAAGGTTGTTTATTATCTTGCTAGAATGTTTGGTTTGGTCTCTTTTTATTTTTTTGAAATTAAGTAATATATTCATTAATGAAGAACAAAAATTGGAGAAATTGCCAATGCTGACTTTATGTTCCTTTTCTGTCCTTTTTTTGTGATATGTACAGCATTTTCCCTTTTAGATGTTAAGTATTCATCCTACAGAACTGATGATTCTAATTTTTGAGACAGAACCTGCATTACGTCGTGGGGATTCAGTCTATCTTATTGGATTGAGCAGAAGTCTTCAAGCAACTTCCAGGAAATCTATTGTTACAAATCCCTGTGCTGCTTTGAATATTGGCTCAGCTGATTGTCCACGTTATAGGGCAACAAATATGGAGGTTATTGAGCTTGATACTGGTAAGGAATAGATTATGGTTTCAAAGGCTAGTTTAGTTGCCTTTGGATGTCTCATTTTAGCCATGTTCCAGATTTTGGAAGTACATTCTCGGGTGTGCTCACTGATGAGCAAGGAAGGGTTCAAGCTATCTGGGCAAGCTTTTCAACTCAGGTACCAACTACTAAGTCTAAATGTAAGTACTCTTTCTGCTTTCTTATCACTTTGTTTTTTGTTTATTATTTTCTCTATTCCAGCTGAAATTTGGTTGTAGCACATCTGAAGATCATCAATTTGTTAGAGGCATCCCCATCTATACAATCAGTGAAGTCCTGGAAAAAATCATACATGGTGCAAATGGACCGGCTCTTCTCATAAATGGTGTCAAAAAGCCAATGCCATTGAATAGAATATTAGAGGTTGAGCTTTATCCAACATTGCTTTCAAAGGCACGGAGCTTTGGACTGAGTGATCATTGGGTCCAAGTATGCTCTCTTTTAAGCACTGTTTCCTCCTTTCATATCAGCATGATCATTTGTTTTTTTGGATTTGGAATGTGGTTAATTTAGTCTTCTCAGTTTTTTCATTTCAAACGTTTTCTTTATATACTGGAAGATGTTTTTCTCCTCTTTTGTTGGTATACAAATGTACCACATTTAACATAATCTAGACAGCGTTTATTCCTGTATATGAATTTCTATGAGCTATTAGCAGAAATGAGCATATTCTATGCCTGGAGACTCTCTTTCCATTTGACTAGAGATATGATTGTTTATTTATGGGAACATGTGCAATTTCCAGGAAGCTAGAAGAGTTGAATTTGCTAGCTGCACCGTACAAAGATTCTTGTTTTGTCCTTTTTATCGTTTTCTTGTCTATTCTCACTGCAGATGAAGAGAATTACTTGTGTACTGATTTGTATGTGTCATGCAGATGAGAGGTCTTTCACTGGACTGAGGGAGGGATAGAATACAGATGTACACTATTTTCACTGATACATTCCAGATTGGGTCTTCATGATATTATTTTTGGGTATTAATTGAGAAGTTGTACCAGTCTTTGACATTGATACTAACAAAATGGAAAAGTAAATTTTATTTCTCTTTTTTGGTTGAAAAGCTTTTTGGCTTTTTACCTGGATGGGTGTTCTTGGAGTGCTTTTTGAATATTGTAGAGGATAGCTATGCCATCACTATTGCTACTTACTGAACAGTGACTTATATCTTCTAGGCTCTCGTCAAGAAAGATCCTATAAGACGACAAGTTTTACGTGTCAAAGGTTGTTTGGCTGGTTCAAGAGCTGAAAATCTATTAGAACAAGGGGATATGATTTTGGCAGTAAACAAAGAGCCTGTTACTTGCTTCCGCGACATAGAGAATGCTTGCCAAGTTCTAGACAGGAGCAATGACAATGATGGGTTGCTTAATATGACAATTTTTCGACAAGTAAGACAATTGATAATTCTATATTTGCTCAGTTTGGACACTGATTCACCTTTCTATTTGCCAGGGACATGAAATTGATCTTCTTGTGCGAACGGATATTAGAGCTGGGAATGGAACAACACGTTGTATAAATTGGTGTGGCTGTATTGTTCAGGATCCTCATGCAGCAGTGCGTGCTCTTGGATTTCTTCCTGAAGAAGGCCATGGTGTGTATGTGGCAAGGTAAGAAATATGGCTCTGTTTCAAATTTTCTAGGCTTTCATTGTGTTGAGATGATGGTGAGTCAAAATAGTATTTGACTCCAGTTTGCTGGGATCTCATGACCTGCTAACTTATAATTGTGGTCTTGGGCTAATTTGGATGGCAATGCTTGCAAGAAATGGAGCCAATTTTGACAGCAATCGTACATTTGAGTATACTAAAGAGAAGCTTGAAATAAATAGAAATTAAAGTTGAGAAGAGATATAAAACATGCTTAGAAACTATCTCCCTGACTAGTTGTGCTAGCTTCCTTCGGTTAAAGAGATGAAAAAACATGTTTAGCTGCCCATGATGTGCTGTTCTTTACCAATGTTAATTGCTTTCCGTTGGGAATGGACCCTCAATTTCATGTGCTAGCTATTTGCTATCCCTAAATGAAAGAAACTAGTCTGGAACTTAGGCTTAGCCTGGGAGTTGCCACCTTCTTTCACTGGATGTGCAAGTGCGTGTTTGTGCATGTGTGTGTGCTTCTGTTTGTAGCATACACGCACCTTTTCTTCTGTCCTGCCTTAATGGTTCAGCTTATTGAATGAATCTTTGTCATGACTTGATTTTATCAGGTGGTGTCATGGAAGTCCTGTTCACAGATATGGTCTATATGCTCTGCAGTGGATTGTTGAAATCAATGGAAAGCCGACACCTGATTTAGATGCATTCATTGGCGTGACAAAGGTGTGCTTACTGTACCCTTGATTACTCTGGGAAATAAGTTAAAGAATATATCGTTGTAAGAAATTTTTTGTTTAGGTCAAATTTTCTAGGGAAAATCTTTCCTGGTCTCACGTTTCTGCTCAAGAATAAAAAGAAATTATAGAAGTCAATCCAGTTTTTTGTTTTTTGAAATTATGGAATGATCAATATTAAAAATTTAGTAGGATTTACAAATATACGATGTGTTTCATAGCATCAACTCTTCATTATGTGGCATAAAATGTTAACAATGTAGTATAAAATATTAATTTCCAGTATCATGCATCAATATAACCTATACACCACAATTAACAAATTATGGGAGTCAAATAATATATGTATCTTTCATAAGCATAACACTGACGCTTCTTTTCATTGAAATAGCACATGTCAATGCCACCCTTTTTGTTATATTAGTAAATTTTCTCATAAAAATGAGTTAAATGAGATTTTGAGTACATGTATGTAGTCCAGCCTATTTTCTGATTGACTCTGTATTATTGTTTGTGTTTTCTAGGAATTAGGACATGAGGAGTTTGTTCGGGTAAGGACGGTCCACCTAAACGGAAGGCCTCGTGTGCTGACATTGAAGCAAGACCTGCACTACTGGCCAACATGGGAGCTGATATTCGACCCTGATACTGCTGTGTGGCGGCGACAAATAATCAGGGCATTATAGTTCCATTTTCGTCTGAAAAATCAAAAATGATTCCTGTTGAACTAAGTTGATGAGTATTTGGACTTGTGTTTGGGCTAGTTGGATAATATACAGTTACTCGATGATGTTCAATGCGACGCTCTTTTTCAGAAAGCATAGCTTATTAGCTGTAGCGTACAACGTATTGTCTTTGTCCAAATTATTGAATGTATCAAGAGAAGCCCCCCCCCCCCTCTCTCCTCTTTCCTCCCTCTATCTCTTGTGGTCCTTAAAGAACAAAGCGGTACATGGTTATTCTTCCTCCATTTTATGTGGTGGAATTCTTGCGAAATTAGTATGAACAATGGTTCTGCTTTCAAAGTCCCGCTTCGTAATGCGTTGGAAGAAATCAGCTTATTTTTTCTTGTGGCAAGGGCACTGCCGTTGTCTCTCTTTTGCGCAATTATCCCTCTTAATATTTTTCGCTATGTTTTTTCTTTTTGTGTGCTTTAATTTTAGTACTCTTCCTAATGTTTGAAGTTATGTTAGATGAGTACTGCATAGCAATTTAAATTTTAAGAAACTTGCAACAGCGGTGACATTGCTGTCATATATTAATAAATGAAAAGAAATTTTATTAAAGAAAAGTCTATCTGTACATCGGGCTGGCTTGACCTAACTTAAAGGGCACGAGTTGAGATTTTTTTGAGGCAGCGCGTGGCAGAAAACACTTCAGCTTTTTTTTTTTTTTTTGAATTTTCTATTAAAAGAACTATTTAACTGTAAAATATATAATAAGATAATTTTTTTTTTATTTTTATTTTTATAACTCCCATAACTGGGTTCTAAGATTAGATTTCGAAATTACTACAGTATTTCTTAAAAGACAATTCTCATATATACTTTATTTATTGTTATCATTTACTCTCTAGTGTCAGTCATTACAGTGGCAGTTTTTTCGAGTGATACCGGAGAAGAGGCTGCAGTCTGCAATGCAAGCATGGTTGTAAGAAGCCTCGTTTATGGCAATAACTGTGCTGGCCGGACCTGACTTGCTGACTGCCAGCCAAAAAACCTTTGCTTGAAAATATAGAGCTGGATTACTCATCAAAAAGAAACCGGAAAAAAAAAAAAAAAAAGAATCTAGAGATGGAATTTTGCATCTTTTATCTTATATGGCTATTACAGCAATATTAATATCTTGATGAGACGGTACATAACAGCGCAAAATTGGAGGAGTAAAAGCCGAGAGGCAGCAAAGGGCAATTCGTATGTATGGCAGGGCAGCCGAAGGAAAAAGATCTATGGACAGGAAAATTGTGGAGGAAAGCTGGCTGGCTATAAATGCTTTGTGGATGCTGGGCTGGTAAGGAATTGAGTTGAAAATGAGAGGACTCCCAGTGCGGGTTCAACTACTTTGGATCGGGGCCCCCACAGCTGGTGATAAGCCTGCTTGAGGTACCTGAACTTCTGTTCTTCTGGTCGTTAAATCTTCTTCTTCTTCGTCTAGTCTTTCCGTGCTAGAGTGCAAATCAATATTGGGAATATGTAATCACTAGACCTCGCACTCGAAATTAAATTTTTTTCGTACCATGGTGTTTTTATCATTGCGTTGCAAGCTCAGCGGCCAAATTGACTGAAATGAATGACACTCTGGCACAAGGATTAGACTGTTAAGAATTGGGATCATATCGAGAGAGAGAGAGAGAGGAAAATTCTTAATCTTCTAAATTTTAATAACTTGTTTTTAATTTTAATTAGTGAGTTTTTATTTTTTTAGATTATAATTTATACGTAAGATGTTATATTATATTATAAGTAAAATTTATTTTAAATAAAAGTTAATAAAATAAATTTATATAATATAAAATTATAAATAAATTATACTTAAATAAATAAATAAAATATTTTTAATTAGAAAAAAATAATAATAATAATTTTAAACTTAAAAATATTATTTGATTAATAATTATATATTAAAAAAATAAGTATCAAAATTTTAAAGACTTTTTCTTTTTTTTTTTTTTTATTTGAGCCTTTTTATCAGTGTTTAGAATTTATTCTCTATGGAAAAGGTGATGTTTCCGCCAAAGGGAAAAGGAGCATCACATGAACACAATCAACAACTTTAACGCATTCCAGAATTAGGCTATGCATTACTGCCCAAACCTGCACGATTCAATCGAGTGAGAAGGTCTGGCCGACCTTCTACGAACCCAACACCATTCAGACTGTAGCATGTAGATAATGAGACGGACGGTGCTGAACCGATAACATGAGAAAATAAACCAAAAACGTAGCATTTCACATTTTTGTGCTCATACAAGATTAAGCTGGTGGCATTGTGGATTAATGTAAAAGCATAATCAGTTGAACTGTTATGTATTGTCATGCAGAATATTGAAGGGAACAACATGCTTTGATACGACGAGTCTCGAATATTGGGATCCAAGATAATGTATATATTTTCTGCGTTTAAGACCATAATTAATTAGACCAAGAATAAAATGATAAAGGAAGTAGTTCACCAAATCATTACAACGGTTACAGCTCCCAGAGCGAAAGAAAGCAGCGACCAAGTAGCAATTCTCTGTCCAGCACCATTGTAAAACCCCCAATCGTGAGGATCAGCTACATAGAAGTTGCCGGGCTGATTGGTCACGTACGAGAACCTTGGGGGTGGAGGCGGTGGAGGATTACAGTGCACTGTCTTTGGAGCTGGAGGTGGCGGTGGCGGTGGCGGTGACGGAGGTGGCATCATCTGCTCACATGGGTTCACGCAAGGGCAAGATCCACACTTGATCCCGGGGTCAGCCGGTTCTTGTGGCACCAATGTCTGGCCTAGAGTTGTAGATGAGTACATAATCAACAGGGGCATCACAAGAAGCAATTGAGAGCGCTTTTGATGCATCATTAATGATGACATTTTCGTTGATGGAGAGAGAGAGAGAGAGAGAGAGAGAGAGAGAGAGAGAGAGAGGGTAAAAGGGTGTATGGGGATTATTATTATTTCATGGACGGATTGAATAATGTACAAGGGCAAATGGAAGGTTAGGTAGCTCTAGTCTATATTGGAAAATTGCACAGGTGAGCAGGGAGAGTCTTGATATACGTGTGACTCTTTCAAACGGGAAATGGGGTTTGTAAACTTTGAAAGCGAACTCCATGTGGATGTTGTAAATGTACAGGACCCAATTGTATCCCCATTTTCTCATGGGGTTAGGCATTCATGCAAGGGGTTTGTTGTGAATTTTTAGAGACGAATGTCATTGAAATTCATTTCAGTTTCATTGGATAATTATATCATTTTTTTTTTATGTTCCCCCCCCCCCCACATTTAATTTCCTCATTTGGTAGAAATACGTTTTTGTTAAAGTAAGCATTTGTGATCGGTGCAAGGCTGGCACGACCAATTAGGCTATTCCTTTTCTAATTTATCTAAAGCTCATCAGCTCTACTAATTTATAATGCAAGACTGGCATTATGCAATGCAAGGCTTTCCATTAATATAAACCTTCAAAAGGCTTCCATAAATCACAATCATCTTGCAGCCCTAGATGGGAAAAAGTGAGAACCTAGAAAGCAAAAGTTACAGGCAATTTTGCCAGAGTAATGGAGTGATGACAAATAAGGGAAGCTCTTGATGACAAATTGATCAGAGGATTGCCACAGCCTTTTTTCAATCTACAGGCGATCGGTCGCAAGAGGACACGAGTGTGGATTGTTGCATTAGATCATACGTGACACGAATAGAATCTTATACTCTTCTTTCAAAGCAAAAACCTTTTTCCCCTTTTTCTTCAAGGCGGCATTCAACCATTCTTTTTAGCATCTGAATGAATTCCCACCCAGCCAAGATTGCTGCTACCTCCACTATCAAAGCTACATGCAATTCTTTCTTTACATTTTGAAACTATTCTCCATTGTTTCAGGTGCTTCTTATGACACTCATTCACCATTTTTATAAGTTACAACAAACTCATTCTCTTATATTTACTCAAAAATATATTATGTTAATTCAATATTATATGAAAAAAATAAATTATATATATATATATATATATATATGTATATTCGATCAGTTAATAAATCTGTTTTTGTTTTCCTCCCAGACCTTAGTCATGGCGAGGTGGGCCGTAGCTAAATGGGCAGCCTCAAATCTCAAACCTCACTAATGAGTGTCCACATACGTAACCATCAGGTACATACACCCAATAACAGAAGATACACATCAAGATTCAAAGTCAATAAATGGCTTCCCTTTATTTTCCCCTTTTCTCTCATAAAACCTTGGAATTAAACTTTAATTAGGTTCCAACAATATGCCGGTTCAGCGATGACAGATTCCATCAACACTCTCAAAAAGTTGAAAGTTCCATTGTCACCGCTGCAACCTAACTTTGGTAAACATATCCATATATCATGTGGCTCTAGATGTGTGTGGTAATGAACGCAATGTCTCTTCTTGGGACTTGCAGCGTAGCGTACATGCCTCTGATTTTAAAGAACAGAGAACTTAAGCTATGATATGCGTAACAATGGCTGAAACGAGGGAAAACGAGTGTTTACCCATTAGCATTCATATTATTTTCGACTGTCTAGCTTGATTAAGCAGGCATCAGGAAATGGGTTTTAATTAAATAGTTTCATTTTTTGTTGCATCAGGAAATGAGGGCATTTAGTGATCGAGGATCTTATCCTCATTTTAATTGCATAAGAAAAAACATTATAAAAGGTCTCCGACTGCCTGCTTTCTCACAACATGTATTTCGCAAGAAGTAGTAAACGGTGTATCAAGTTCATTACGTGAAAATTGGCCCTCCTAGGCGCTACGGGGGCATGCTACTGTTATACTTACTGACAATTGTTACACTAAGAATTAAAAAATGCAAAAGAGCTAATGGGAAATTAAATAAGTTACAATTTGCAACAATATGGCATGCAAATTTTCAGTCAACCAAAAAAGAAGAGAACTGCTGCTTAGGCTTTCGGCTCCATCCACTGTGATTGATTTCTTGTGGGGGGCTGCAGCTGAATGTTATTTTTCCTCACCCGGAACAAAGCTCACCCTCTTCTGCATATGATTCAAACGTAGACAAAAAAAAAAAAAAAAGGAAAATGCAAATTGTATGTTAGTATTCAAACTCTTGCGTTCGGATTAGCAGCGGTATGATCAAATCTTGAAGAGCGTTGAACAACAACATTTTGTTTATATGTCGTTTGGAATTCTCTGAAATTCAATTTTATTTGCATAGGGTAGTGCGACCCAATAAGGTTTTATGTTATGGCTGAAATTGAAAAAGAAGAAGCAAATTAGAATAAAAAGACTCTGGCTTCAAGCACACCTAATTACCAATAATGGGTACAAAAGAGACATCAAGTACTAGACAAAAATATTGCGTATCCATATCCATGCCAACAAAATGATTTAAGGGCAAAGTGTAGTTACTCCAGGGTTTGGGTTTTCTAAGTGATGCAAGGACACGGTGGTTGTAACGGTAGAGAAAATGACGCACCTAACAGACCAGGCCTATGGCCCACTTGTGCCGACACGGAACACTGGGTCAATATGTGCTCGGGAGTGTTAATGGCTACGGCCGTTAGGCAGTATGTCGGTTTCCTTGTTGTTTGGTGTCTCTTTTCGTGGGTGGGTAATGGCTAGATATTGCCAAGATTCCAAACCTGGCCTCCCGTCCAGAGGACTCGCAACATGTGAAACGAAGAATACCCTACCAAAATAACAATCACGAGGACTCCCCAGCAAAAACAACCCAAGGACTCCAAGCTAATGCCCCAGAGAAACCAACAAATTTACTAGAACACACGACACGCGACAGGCTTATGTAACACCAGCGCTCCCATAATGAGCAAAGTGGCAACCAAACAACTATTTTTTTCTCCTAGGGACGAGAATATGAATCCTAGAGCTGCCACTGGAAGCCATCGGTTGCGGTTAAAACATCCTTTGTCGTCATATCGAAGACGATGGGGTTTGAACTTCCGCTAAATTTTTTAGCGGGACTCACTTACATTTACAGAGTTTACTTAGCGCAATCTTTTTTTATTTTTATTTTTTAATAAAATTGTCCAGTACTATCCGTTTTGTCCCATTTCATTTTTCAAAAAAGAACCAAAAATAAAAATAAAAAATAAAAAATATATAGGGTAAAGAATTTAACACCTGTTCAAACCGTGGATCAAAAGGCAAAAACACTCGTTAAAAAACCTATGTGCAGCCATTTCCTTAGTGGGGTCTGCTTTTCAGGATACCTATCATCTCCTTTTGTTTTATCCTTACCTTTCGTGTTCCTCGGTCAGCCTTCAACTGGTTACGACTAACAACATTAACTAGACAATGACTTGATTGACAATTTGTCTTACACCATTCATAAAATTTTGTAAACTATACCAACAGAAAAAAGGAAAAAAAATCTTAGATTGCTAACTGTAGCGTAAATGCAAACAAACTAAAGCTATTGCAAAATCGTACTGTTAAAGCTAAGATGCAACGTGTAGGGCCCCCAGTGCCGATGGATTCAAGTCAGAGAAGAAATTGTTTTCCTCCACGTTCAACGTTGATAGCTAAAAACAGAGTCCGTCCTTTCCAAGAAACAGCCAGTTCGTTTCTGCGACTCAAATTCGTGGGTTACATATATTATATAATGGATGATTGGTAATCTCTCAAAATTCATTTTGTCTAAATCCTAAAACAAATATAATAATAATAATAATAACAATAACAATAACACAAAAAAAGCATCTCACATGCGAAAAGTCTAAAATGTTGGGAGACCGTACCTTAGGCGGCTTCAAACTTTCTGCAACGCTAGCAAGCTCCGGCTTCCACTGCACATGACGTTGGCCATCAACCGCGGTGACGTCGACAGAATTCTCCCTGCAAAGATCAAGAATCTTCGCTGCCACTTCAACTTCATCCTTGTTCTCTCCCATCACCTTCTCCACCTGGGCCCTGGGCAGCCTTATTTTGACCCGGGCAGTCCCGGTGCCCCTGGCTGCAGGCCCATCGGACACCTGTTCACCGGACCATGGTCTGGCAACAGCCGTAATGTCAGAAACCGACCTCTTGGACAGCATCAAACACTCGAGCCGGTCCCTGGCACCCATGTGTATCCCTCCTGACCGGACCCTTCTAGTCCTGGGCTCCTTTTCTGCAGCAAACTCCGGCAATTGTACAAGGAAATATACCTTCTTGCGCTTCAACTCCTGCTCCGGCTCCAATGGCTTAGCCCGGATCCCGAAATACTTGACGGCATCGGAATCCAGCAGAACGTAGCCCGGATAGTCATGAACTACATCTCTCGCCTTTGCCGGCGTCTTTATCTTGAACGTCTCGCCGGTTATCTTCATCACCTTTGCTTTCCTTCCTCTTCCTAAGCTGTTTCCCATCTCTCTGTTCCTCTGATTAGAAAGAATGTTCAATCGCGGAGATAAGCTTAAGGATAAGAACACGTCTATTGTTGTGAAAGGTGCTAACAAATTTACCATACCAATTAAGAATATATGGTGGCCAATTATGATGTTATATATCATGTGGTGTGAATCCATGCAGATTCCCTTTTTATTTAGATTTTCTAAAAAGTTATAATGGGCGTGTGCGAAACCGAGGTGGGAGGAATTCAGACTTAAAGGTCAATTATGACACGTTAAACTTCGTTTTTGTTTTATTATTATTATTATTATTTTCTTTAAGACGGTTCATTACACACTCGCGCTAATAATTTAGCCGTGATTTTAAAATTTTATTTTATTTTTTTTGTTATTGTTTTTCTTTTATTGTATGATCAAATGTTATGTTGTGCCTTATAATTAAATTTTAAATTTATTTGTTTTAACATACTAAATTTTAATTTTAGCTATGATTCAAGATGTGAATTTTTTTTCTCAGTTTATAAATAATATGATTAAAAAAATATTTATTTATTAGCACGACATTAATATTGAAACTGATTAATTTATTAGATTAACGAGAGAATTAGTTCCGCGGCGCTTTTTAGGACGCGCCCATATAAAGTATAAAGGTGGTGGGTGTGTGCGCATCTCATGTTTGCCCACCTTTGAAAGCATCAGAGACATCACGGGGCCTGGCCCTCTGTGCGCGTACTCGGGTCCACTTCAACAAAGGATAAGGCAAATGAAAAGGACTAGATCGACACGCGATCAGAGAATTACGCCTCTGATAGAAAGATAACTTACCGGCCAACGGAAATATAATGCCGATGGCATTATCCAATGAGTGCTGCAAAATGACTAAACATTAAACAATCCCAATTTATTTGAATTCTCGATGTTTAAATCTCAAGAAACTATGGTGATGCACTTTTTGTTGAGTTTCAATAATAATAAAAAATAATAAAAAAAAAAAAAAGAGGAAAACTACGGTGGGAAGGAAAGTCTGCAGAATGTAGGAAAACTGGATGGTCAATCAACATTATAATTTGTCATTACTTTCCCCCATTTACTATTTGACTCAATTTTGCGAGAATTCACTTTAAATAATAATGATAATAAACAAACGGCTTTCTTATTTCTTCAAATAAATGATGATTTTTTTTGGGGAAAATCCTCCACGATTGAAAGAACATTTTTGACCACCAATTGACCGGGATTGGATTAACCCAGCTGTGGACTCTATATATATATATATATATATATGACAGAAAATAGAAATGCAATGCAATTAAAAAAAAAAAGAGGAAATATAGTCAGAAGTAACACACGAATAGGTGTTCTAAATATATATATGTTTGCACACACGTTATCAATTAGTTCAAACCAAAGGCTGATTAAACAATATTTTTCGATATTCTCTATGAATGCAACAAAGCTGACAACGGAAGCATAGATGTTCACCTACACAATTAGCACGGCTGTCCAAACCCTTGAAAGTTACTCCGACCAATCCATTAACGACGAAAATTTCCAAGTTGCCCGTAAGAAAAGGATGGGTTTGCGCCCCCCGTGCCTTTGACATTTACAGTGTAAATTCGCCGAGCCCTCTAGCCCATCTTTTGCGGCGCTATTTATGCGTCGGAAAAGTTGAAGATTCGCTCAATTTTCGGCGCCTATTCCCAACCACTCCTGAATTTCCCTTTTATCAAAAGTAATTAATTGGCACTCGAATATTAAATGCTCTTTTATTCTCCTTCATTCAATTAAAATCTTTAGTTTTATTAAATTCCTATTTTTAACCATATATTTATACGTTTACACCCGCCGAAAGTCGCGTTCCCTCGGCGGAGTTTTAAGGAATGGGAAAGTACTCAGTTGATAAGATCGGCTACAAGATTCTTTCAGGAACAGAAAAACTGGCTAACAAAATAATAAGAAATATATAAATTAATTATATTTTACTTAATTTTGTAAATAACTAAAGTTAAATATTAAACAAATGTTACTATATTATTTTTTTATTACTTTTTATATAATTTTACATAGTATTTTTTTAAATAATATTCTTATATATATATTTAAAGCTAGAATTTAATAGCATGTTCGAATCTCTCCTCCCTCTTTTTAAGGTTCATTATTAGATAAGAAAGAAGACAAAGTGGAGTTATCACTACTTAATAATGAATGTTTAACGAACGATAATTAATATTCTCACTTTTTTAAGTCTCCCTATTTTTTTGTTATTGCACAAAGTTAGCCCTAATAACAAAAGTCATTGTGCTGTAATTCTCGAGAAACTTCTATTTCTTTTTTGTTTGACGCTTTTTTTTTTTTTAACTACTAAAAATTAAACTATATACTTAAAAATTAAAATCTTATATGATTTCAGTGTTAGATATTGTGACTAGTCATTTTGATTAATGTTATTAGGAGTTATTATATAGACAAATTTTCCTTTTCCTTTTAATTGTCCCAAATTTTGGATTCTACATTGGGCTGGGCTGGGCTGGGATGGGATATTACCTTTTCTAAAATTTGGAGTGTTTTTTTTTTTTTTTGGGTTGTTTTTTAAATAAAAAATAAAAAATTAGAATGATATTTTACAGTTTCATCTGAAAGAAATTATTATGAGCATATATCATATGGTGAGTCGAGTGCTGCGCCAAACTCCAAGGATCAAACCGTAGAGTCCCAAAAAATGAAAAGAAAAAAAGCTAGTGACCACAACGCACAATCGGTGGCAGTGAGGTACCAAAGTTGGGTTTGAAATCACATCCACTTAACGTCCGTTTCCTCACGGCGACAATGCCTACGCCTGGCTCCAGTTACAGAAATCCAGCATGCAGGAGATCCACGTAGCCAGCTGTTTTTTAACTAATAAATATTTGACCACTTGACCAGACTGACGACGGACGAGAAAGAAGTAAGAAGAAGGAAGGCTGGCAGGCAGGCAGGCAGTTAGGCATTCTCTCTGTTCTATGCTTTGGTCTCACCGCGTCCCCGTCCGCCTGAGCAGCCATACTCCTCGGTTAGCAAGCTTCGGAGAAAGCAACGGCAATTTCCGGTAGAACCATTTCCTCTAGACTTCCGTCTTTCTATTTTCATCTCTCGTTTTTAGCATTGAATGTTTTGTTGAATCGTGTTTATTTGCTGTGAATTCGATTATTTTGATTGGGATTTGGAATGTCCAGAAGCACGAAAGAGCCGAAAATGGCGCCTCCGATCTTGTCGCTGGCTCTTCCCTCCGAGTCTGGTCGAGTTCTCAGCATTCAATCTCATACAGCTCAGGTTCTCTCCCTCTCTCTCTCTCGCTCGTGTGTTTCTGTGTGGTTCTAGAGGGAATTAATCGAAGAGAACAAAGCACAAATAAGTGAGTGAAATTAAGTTGATTGTATTACGATTATTACTTGATGTTTAATTTAAGTCTGTCAATCATACATTCTGTATCTCGTTGTCATTGGAATCGAAGGAGATTGCATGTGTATATGCATTTACTGTTACGTTGTTCTGCGTTTTGTGTGAGGTTTTATTTTCATTTTAGATTAAACATGAGAGTAGAAAGTTCAAGATTCGAGTTGATTTAGTTCGGTTGGAATACTAAGAATAAGTTTGTTCTTAACTAGTTAACTTTCTTATTAATTTGTAATTGGCCAACAATGCCGTCCACAATCCTCTCTCTCTCACACACACCCCAAGTAATAGATATATACTGGCAGTTCTTCATTTAAAATCATGTGCACTACAAATCCTGTCTTAAATGTACTCTATTTGCCTGGCTGTAGAACTATATTACATCTGTTCCTTGTTTAACACCATCATTATTATCTATTTCCTTTAGGGATATGTTGGCAATAAAGCAGCCATCTTTCCTCTCCAACTGTTGGGCTATGACGTGGATCCTATCAATTCTGTACAGTTCTCAAATCACACAGGCAAGCTGCTTATACTACACTCAATCTCAGAACTCTGAGGCCTGATGTACAGTGCAACGTCTCTGTTAATCTGTACAAGTTCAGGCAGATTCTGGTAAAACTGTGGGTCAGCTCATATTTGCTTAACTATGGGCAGGATACCCATCATTTAAGGGCCAAGTTTTGAAAGGACAACAACTATGGGAATTGATAGAAGGACTTGAGGCAAATGAGCTATTGTACTACACTCACTTGTTAACAGGCATGCTAAATTCAAATGTTTTCTTCTTTTTTTTTTTTTTTTTTTGTACATATTTTCTTTTTTAGTATGCTAGATTTTTTTTCTTCTGTACCCTGGTGGTAACGTGTCTCTCTCAAGAAACTATATCATGTCATAAGTTTAGAAGCAAAAGGATTTTGTAGTGTTATTTGAGAACAAAAAGTGGTTTGTCAATGATGAGGGATGAAGAAGAAGAAGAAACTTTTATTTTACTTAGGAACATCTTAAGATTTTATGTTGACATTGCTAATCTTTGTAACTTTTTTATTATTTAATTGTCTTAGGCTAGAGATCTTATTGAATTGTTTTATTTAATTAAGATATTTAATTTTATTAGGTCTTTATTTCTTTCCTAAATTCTAGTTATGTAGGTCTATGAATAGGGTTCTAGGTCATTTGCTCAGAGGGTTGTTATGACTATTGATATTGACAATTGATCATTGAATTTTATCAATGAGTGCTGATTCTTATGTGGGTTTATGAGTGGATGCCTGTGTGTGTTCTTTTAAATTTTTTCTTTTGTTCTTGTTGATTTTCCGTCCTACATCAGTAGATGCACATGGAAAATACAAAGGAATTTTCATCATATATCGGTAGTGTGGTTTAGGTAATGGGACATCAGAATATGTCTTCTGTGCCTTTACTTATTGTCAATGCCTTCGCAATCCTATCTTATTTCAAATTTTCCTACTGCTCATGCTGCAGTAATTGCTTTTTATATTAAACGTTCTAAATGAGGAGTTTGGGAGACAAATAAATAGCAACAGTGTGATTGCAATTTTTATTCAAATTCTCTTTATAAACCTGTTGGATTTTTCCCATTTTACTTTTATTGGGCTGTTTGCAAGTCTCATAACATTTGACAGTGATGTTGAAAGTTCTCTGTCTCTCTTCCTTTCTTGCTGTGTGTGTGTGTGCACACATACATACCTCTGTCTGTGTATGTGTATCATTCATGGCAGGACAGCATTCTAGGACCATTCCTTTCTATATATGCAGAACTCTACATTTTAGTTTATCGAAAAGAAAAGAGGATCAGGCCAGTTACAATGAGCAATCAACATGATATGTTTGCTCACATACTAGGGAAGCATTTTACAACTGTTTCTCTCTATCTATGCAAAATTTTGTTGAAGAATATGTCCTACAGAAATGCTTCCACATCCACAATTGACATGATACCGACATGAAGTTCTGGACCAGATCCTGAAGAAACCAATTTCACCCTCTAGCTTTGGAAGCAACTCTCCTTCCCCACATCATATTGGAGATGGGCTTTTAAAATGATCTGCAAGAAGCCTTTTGCGACAATCTAAGGAATGCAAAACTTGACTTGGATCAAGGATATGTGGTGTGTGTGCGTGTGCGTTTGTGTGCGTGCGTGTGTGTGTGTGTGTAGATGTAGATACCACACATACACATGAGTATTCACATGCTGTGCATGAGACAATCTAAGGAATGCAAAACTTGATTTGGATCAAGGATATGTGGTCTGTGTGTGTGTGTGTGTGTGTGTGTGTGTGTGTGTGTGTGTGTGTAGATACCACACATA
Source organism: Rhizophora apiculata (assembly GCA_037832385.1). Lineage (NCBI taxonomy): Eukaryota > Viridiplantae > Streptophyta > Magnoliopsida > Malpighiales > Rhizophoraceae > Rhizophora > Rhizophora apiculata. The sequence goes on from CM075427.1 coordinate 4,485,220, forward strand.
CACATGAGTATTCGCATGCTGTGCATGATCATTCCCACACTCACTCCAGCACACACTGTAGGATTTTTCATTGGCTAGGCAAATAATTCATGTAACTGATTCATTCATTTTGTTAATTTTTTTTTTTTAAATCACAAAAACTAATTAATTTACATGTGGTATATGTCAGGAATTAAGAGTGGGGTTTGAAAACTCATTCAATTCACCATATTTGGGCCATTATTTTGTTGTTTGTTCTTCTATTTATCCTTTCTGGTCTGTAATACGAGATTGTAGAGTAACTTATATCAAGTTCAAGGGTTTGGTGTGAAACCTAATGACATCTAGTGTGATAGCTAGTTGTTCTCTGCTTTTGTGTAGCCTATTGTCAGAATCTCTGTTTTCATAGAAGGTAACAGTAGAAATACCAGGATGAAAATGAAAGCCATAATTGCCTTGCCACATCTAAAAATGGCTTTGAATCTCATTATTGTCCAGTGGTGTCCATTCAGCTTTGTCAAGATAGAAGTTCTTCAAATCTGTGATTGGTTTTGGTGGTGGGGAGGGCATGGGTGGGTGCGCTGGCTATCAAGATTAACATAATGGGAGAGCATTTAACTGATAATGCTTGCTTTGATATGAGAAGATTTGGTGAATCTCCTACTTTCTCTACTACAGTCTGACACCCATCTCTATTCATCATTGGTTGGAAATAATTTCTTTGGCCTATATGGTTGTTTCAGATCTTTGCATTTTGTTTGGCAGGCTACATAGGTTCAGTTTCATTTTTGGACAGCGTGTTGGAAGTCATTGATAAGCTTCGCACCATAAATCCTGAGCTTACATATGGTGAGTCAATTATCGAAGGCAGCCTCGCTGCATAAACATCCTGACACATGTACCTTTGTTACCCCTTTGGTGGCTGTGGATTTGTCTAAGATCTGAATTTAGTTATGGCCACATCAGGTCTATTTTTTGAAGTATTTTTGTTTATTGAGTTAATTGATGAAGTGTTTTGTCATTTTAAATTATATAAGCATCTTGATTTTGCTCATTTGCATTCTATTTCTTACTTAGTTCAAGCATTTTAATATTTCCTTTTAACATTCTTATACATGACATGGTTGTAGTAAGTTTTGACAGATATATTGCATTGGCTTGAAATAATGATGAATACTCGATTGATTTAAGGTTACATAGATTTATGTGCATTTTAGTGGGTGAGCCCATGGTTAAGTCTGATTACAAGGAGTGAAGAAAAATAAAGCTTTCATAATTTTCAGCTGGAAGAGTAGTGATGTACATGCTTTCTCCTTTTTTTTTTTTTTTTTTTTTTTTATTAATATTAACATTAAAAATTAGGGAAAACTACAAAATAGTCCCCAAGCTTTCCCATAAAAATAGTTTGGTTAACTAGATTTAATTTCAAACACCTTGATCCCCAGAAAACTTAAGCATTAATGAAATTGAAAATTAGACACTAGTTGTGGATGTGAAACATAACATTGAGGGGGCACACTGTCACCCAATGGGCCAAAGCATATGTTGTGGTGAACCTCAAGGAACTTTTTGTCAATTATCCTAGAATTTATTGGTTCTCCAGTTGACTCTGAGGATATAACCTAATATTTTCTGTTACACAAGCTATAAGTATGTTATTCATTTCCTTAAAGTGACAGTTTCATACCACACATCATTCCATCTTTCCTTGATATGTGTGTTTTGCGTGTCTTAAATTTGAGATCCGCCATAATAACAGAAAGAAGGTAATCTTCTACTTCATACAGTTGGCCCATATCTGTTCAGAGAAACTAAAAAAATTTATGTTTGTTGAACTTGGGGTCCTATTGTCTAGTTTGTGATCCAGTGTTGGGTGATGAAGGAAAGCTTTATGTTCCACCGGAGCTGGCTGTGGTATACCGTGAGAAGGTGAGCTTCTGTTAGCTACATCTCCTTGTGTCTTCTGTATAAGGACTGTGGCACACTGGAACTCTATGGACAATGCTTTTATTTTTGCTTCTTGTCATAAAGAACTATACTATTGAATTTTGGTTGGGAGAATTGTTTAAGTTGTACAACTTTTAAGAAATTATTAATGCATTTAACACAAAGATCAGTCACTGAATTCCTACTAATGTCATGTTGATAAATTTGATTGCATTGTTCATTATTAGGTTATCCCTGTTGCTACAATGTTGACTCCTAATCAGTTTGAAGCAGAACTTTTGACTGGGTCTAGGTACTTGCTGCAACTATGATAGACATGGCGAAGCGTGTTTTAATGTTATGTCTTTTTTTTTTTTATTTTTTTATCATTCCAATATCACTAGGAAATAACTTCATTAGTTGCTACTGGCATAGGACTATAGCTCCTGTTTGTCTTCCATTTCTCAGATCTTATCAATGCTGCTGTAGGCTTTTATAATCATCAAGTTAAGGATTTGGTATCAGGATTAGTCAAATACTCCAACCTTAATAAGTGAGGTTGGCTTTGCTGTAATACTGTGAAGCTCTAGGAGGGGAGGGAGATAGATTTAGAATAGGCAACTTTTAGAATAGGAAACTCTCTTTTAATGTTTTTATTTTGTTAAATCAAATTTGTCCATGTCAACTTTTTAGGTATTGGTTCAACTTGGTCAGACCAACCAAATTGGAAATAATATCATTATTCTTTAACAAATGTATGAATGTCTTTATCAAAGACTGGATGGGCTTAATGAGAATCAAGAATGTTATTATAAACAACTGCATTGAGTACATTTAAAACTACACACACCATGCAGGATTTTGGGTTTGAATTATTTCAGTCTGGACATGCTTAAATGCACTGATTTGCCATGGCAATGATTTGTGGCTTAAATACTTTACACCATGCCACATTTTGTCATTGGCTGTAGATGGTTATGCAGGGGAACCACTGTTTGTGCTTCTCTTCTCTTGCCACAGTAATATTTTATTCTTTCTTTTCATGTGTTCTCTCTCCTTTATTTTCTGATAGATGCTCTTCATCAGTTCCTTTATATGTCACGGTTGTGGCATTTGAATTTTATGAATTTGAGATGTGGAAACATCAAATCTGAATTGTGCAATTCCTGAGAAAGGATGGGTGGTATATTTTATCCATGTCCCTCTTTATACACAGCCTTTCTCCTTATTAGTATCTTATTGCAGGATTGTCTCTGAAAGGGATGGCAGGGAGGCTTGTAACATCATTCATGCTGCTGGGCCCCCAAAGGTTTGTTACATATGTTGATCGTGTACCTATTATTTATATCCTTTCATCTTCAACATGATTGTTGTTGAAGGCTTCTTAATTTGTTCAATTGAGTGTCATCATTATTCAGCTCAGTGGCTGAGCTACACAAGATGTTCTGTTCTTTCCCCTTTTTTCTGGTATATTTCTGTTATGATTGACAATGTGTATAATTGGTAGATGCACATTGTTGAAATCATTTTTTTTTTCTCATGCCTTCTCTGCATGTATTGTTTGTCGAAGGCAACAACAGGGCTTGCTTGTGGATAGTCTTTTTCTTTACAGAAGAGGATGTTTTCTAGCAAATCTCAATCTTTAACCCTTTTTTTGGGTATTCTGTTGATGAGTAAAGACAGTACTCCAATTGCATGTTCTGAGTTTTGTTTGTTTCCTCATTCTACTTTCATAGTGTAATCTTCAATGAATCTGAATCTCAGGTTGTGATCACAGGCATAAATATAGACGGCAACCTTTTTCTAATTGGCAGCGATCAAAAGGAAAAGGTCAACTCCATGATATTTGGAAAATAATAAAGGATTTCTTCGTTTGATCCTTTTCTTTTCCTCTTGTTCCAATGGCAGATCAGATTTTCTGTTTTCATTTTTGTCTTCATTATGGTTTCTGCATTTGATTCTTTTCTTTACCTCCTTTAATTTTATAGGGCCAGACTGCTGAGCAATTCAAGATTGTGATACCGAAAATTCCTGCATATTTTACGGTATGTGAAGTATTTTGACATAAAATGGCTGTGGTTAAAGATAGGCAGAATGCTATGAATTTGTACTCTGTTAAATGATGGATCAGTTATAGTCAACATAATTGTTTATCTTCTCTCTTTTGTATGCTTCTACTGTACATATAATGTGGGGCCTGTTTATGCATCTCTTATTTTTTATGCACAAAAGAAGATGGTCATGAAACTGGTAACTAATCTTGTCAGAACTTCCACTTATCTAAACTTATTTGGATTTGAATTGTACTCCTGCGTATTATACCATGAGTGATTTGTTGTGCCTTTTATGGGACTTAACTTGTTCCTTTTCCCCTTTTACGAGGATATAGTTAAGAGCAAAGCCTCTAAAAGTCTCCACCACAGTCATTTCTAATAAAATCAATTGTCAGTGGCAAAATATTGTGGTCACCCATATATTGCCTCGCAAACTCTCTGATTTTTGACTTAACATATAATAATGGAGTCTACGTAAATTTGGTTGAACACATTTCCCAAGCATTCCTTCTATAAGATACTAATCTGTGGATGGATCTATGTCAATGTGGTTGCAGGGGACAGGAGATCTAATGACAGCACTTCTGCTTGGATGGAGTGATGTAATTAATCCAAGTGTATTGCAGTCTAAGATTTTCTTGAATCTGTTCATATCTGTTTGTATATATTATTACATATTCTCTCCTGCAATGCAGAAATACCCTGATAACCTTGAGAAGGCTGCAGAGCTTGCAGTGTCAAGCTTGCAGGTATTTTTTAGCTCTTTTCACACATGCATTTCAGTTTCGACTGTCTTCAATCAAGAAACTATCGAAGAGCTTGAAGTTCGATATAAAAATTTTATTCTCAAGACTAAGCTAAAGCAAAGTAGACCTCAGTTTGTTTGGTTTGGCATGATCAGTTTGTAAACAAAATTCTTGGGTTGTTCTTCTTTGCTTTGCGATATTATGTTTGCTTTTGTCTTGACACCTCTTCAAAACTCCAAGATGCGACATATAGAAAGTTTATGGATACCCAATCAATATAAGTTCTTGATCATATTCAAATTAGATCCTAGTGTTGGTAGATCTGGAAACGTTACTAGCATCCCTATCTCCCGCAGCCACCACCACCCCAAACACAGACAAAAAGAAAAAGAGTGACATAATAGTAATAATAATAATAATAATAATACATAAGTCTTTTTTTTTTTTTTAAAAAAAGGAAAAAACGAAGTGGAAATTCCATTTGTAATAAGACACTAAACTAAGACTTGCCGTGTATGTACAGTGGCATAAACAGTATGCATCCACATACACTGAAACACACATGTAAAACCAATCTATGCATATATGCTCACATTGATATATATATATAGATTGGAGCTAACATTCTTAGCTAAAAAGTTTGGAGGGTTTCTGGTTTGTTAGATTTATTGGTTTTTAATGGTTTCAAAGGTATTTTTCTTTTAATCTGCATTTTTAGCATATGTTTCCTGTCCATCCTTGTTCTTATCTGTTGCAATGAAAATATCTTGGCCACAAAAATGGGGAAATGTGGGGTAGGGTCTCATCAGAAAGAATCATGATGAAGAAAGATTTATTTGGTGATATTAATTTCAAATTATGGTTGGAAACTGTTGTTTTGTAGGCCCTTCTGCAGAGGACGCTGAATGACTACAAGAGAGCTGGTTATGATCCCCAGTCAAGCAGCTTGGAGATCAGATTGATCCAAAGCCAGGATGACATTCGCCACCCACAAGTCAAACTCAAAGCTGAAAAATACGGTTAGGTGGGCAACATTTATTAAACTGTATCTATCTTTAGATGCTCAAAGAATAAATTCTGTTTTTCCTGGATTATTTAAAACCCTTTTAAATGGGATGTTTGGCCATTGCAATTGAGAACAACACTGGTTAGGGGCAATTCGTGCCAGACTTTGTTGCTAGCATACTCTTTCCAAAGATAAGGTCATTGTGGTGTTGCATAAAGACCTGTAGTGCCAATCTATTCTGCTAATGAATTGAGTGAACTGCTCGTCAACTCAAGCTTCCTCCTTTTTTCACCAATTTGGCTCCAATTCAAACTCAAACTTGAGACCTAGGCTTCCCTTCTTTTATTAGATACTAGAATCAAGGGAAATTTCCTTAGTTTAATTCGTTGGTTCTTCGGTCCTGTTGGTGGGCTAGGTCTAAACCTCGAAAATGAATTTTTTTTTTTTTTGAACTGTTGTATGCTATTAATATCGGAGGAAATTTAGAAAGATACACTGCAGGCTTATGTTCGGCTGAATTGAATAGTTATTATACGTCTGAAAATAACAATTTCACTTGTATTCCCCACTTCTGCTAAAAGTTTTCTTATTGGGAAATCCGAAGCTCGAAGAAATGCTTTCATAAACCAAACTTATGATGAACCAAAAATGGTTGCGTGGATAGAAATCAATGGGCTTTGATGAGTTCTAAGATCGCAATATTGTTGGATACTTTGGGGCAGTGACTGCTTAAGTATATGCAGTTTATTGCATCGATGACTTACTAGCATAGACTGCTTTTATTGTCTTGGAGACCGGGGGAGAGCGGTGACTCTAGGATCAAGCCACAAAGGATTCTCAGATGGCTTGTGACTCATCTAGATATTATTATCCCAAATTGTTATCTTTCCAGTCCTCGAATGTAGGTTAAAGCATTGTAAATCTTACGGCAGATAAAGATAGAAATAGCAAACCAGCATTCTAGTGAAAGTAGACGAGATATAGGAAAAAGAAATCCATCCCACACGATACAACATATCAATCGCGAGTGGAGCGCCATCCACTTAAAGTTTTCTTTTATCACTCTAATCTAGTCAGTAGTAGAAGAATGATGCTGGGAGCCAAGTTAATTCCAGCATGCGGATGTGTCTTACAAGGTTGAAGCAAGTTAATGCCATTTTTCTTCATTTTCCTGCTCGAGTGTTTGTCCTGCATGTAAAAGCTGCTCATCTCCACAGATGGATGGTTGTGGTGAAACAGTTGCTGCTTGTTAGTCATCATCATGAGCGGTGGATGCCGATGTTCACATATTTGCACCCTGCTCATTTCACGACCTCCTGATTCAAGGAAACCAGGATCATTTCCTTACCCTCCGATGGGTTCTTTCCATTTTTTTTATTCAAATGTTTGCCTCCACCCCATTAAAATAGGTCTTTTTTTTTTTTTCCCGTAACACCAATTCTGCAATCGGAAGATATGGACCGCCGTCCCGTATCTTTGCGAAGCTTTTGTGGACTTGTAGTGTGTTTTCTGGAATTTCTTTTACACCTATTTTATCTCGAGCGAGTGGGCTCTAATTGGATAGTTCTGCCTTGTTAGTTCGGTCACGGTCTTGAAGTTCATCTTTCGTCGAGACATTCGGTGGGTGCCCCGAAGGTCTGATCAGTGTCTTAGAGACTGGCGTATACTTCTAATAAAGGTTCGATGTCTGCCGTCCATTTATTGACTACCGAAATGTCTGGTAATCAATAATCTCGAGTTCTGTCTCATACTTTTAACACAATAGTTTTAATATCCTTATTAGAGTCTTTTAATTCTGTACTCGAGACCTAATGACTCTTCATCTTTTTTTTTTAACCTTTCAGCATCCCTTGTGAAAAAATAAAAAATAAAAATAAAAAATTCCAGAGTCTTAAATATCAAAAATGCAATTGTATGACACAAATAATACATAGTTCTGTCTACTCGATAAATCTATTTTTCTAACATATTGCGCACCCAATCACAATTAGCCGTATAAACAAAAAGATAAAACAGATTGTCGAACGCATACATGTTCATTATCAGCATTATGACCGACAATAAGGCATACTTGTCATGTGGAGTGCCGGCGATGGGATAATGTGTCAAAGAGTTGAAGAAGAGCAGGATGCCTCTGCTTTCAATATTTCATACATAAAAATAGTTCATAGAAATTTAACAAAAGAGAAAAAAAAAAAAAGAAACAAGCAAACCCTCTTTGCAGAAACAAGATTAAATATGAAAAATGCTTGCCCAGTGGAAAAGACCCATCATGTAAGGGAAGAGCAACAGCAGCAACAAAGATCACATTTCAACCATTATCTAAAGGCAGGCTTAGCTTGACTAATGGACCCAGCAGACAGGCAGTGAGAACAAGATTAAATGAAACACAGCCCACGACATTCGTGTAGCTCAAATGCAAAAATATGCAAACAATTTAAGCATGCAACATACTAAAATGTAGAAGAACAATATGAAAATGAAAGGTGGTTATAATGTAGAGGATGATATCCTCAAAAAAAAAAAAAAAAAACCTTAATCAGAAGAGAAGTAAATATATCAAGTGGGGGCAGAAAGAGTGAGAGGAAAAGAGGAGATTGAAGCCAAAAAAAATTTAAAAAAAAAAAAACATTGGGACTGAAAAAGTCCACGAGGCTGCTCTGCCTATCCCTCACAGCTTACATGTTATACAGCCGTCAGATGAAATGTTTCATCTGCTATTAGTTTCTTCAGCTTTTGTCCTCGCAAACCATTCCTAAAGGCAGTTGCACTGACCACTTTCTTCCCGGGGAGCTGAACTTCCAATACCTGAATAATTTACCAAAGCAATCAGCAGCTGCAAGGAGCTTATGGATGAGCACACTTGTTTTGACAAATTACTCAAAATGAGGCCACCAAATAGAATCTTCCTGCTTGAAATGGGGCCAATAGTTTTATCATTTTGCTGTTTCATGAAGATTAGGAAAGTGTTCAACATGATTTTTATGCCTTTCTCTTTTTATCCTCGGAGAAGCATATTCTGAACCTTGTCAAATATGAAAATCTAAAATTAGGTAAACATGCACAGACACCTCTGTCATTTGGAAGTAAACACCCAAACAATAAAAACTTTGATTTAAACTCCTCCTAAGTATCAAATTGTCAATTGATTCAAATTGAAAACATCAGAACGTGATATTTTACAATAATTAATATGATGAACATTCTCATGATTGACCTAACATTGGGACTTGAGATTCAACTCAATGGTGTTAAAAGTTGAGACTTGAGACTAAGAGGTCCAAGGTCCAAGTCTCCCGCTTCATCTATCAAAATATAAAATAAGTCACCCAATGTCAAGTGCAAGTCCTTTCTTCAATGATTATTGTATAATTTTTGCTTTTGTCAAAATAAAAAAATTTGATAGTTACAAGGGTGTCAATCAAAAGTTGTAAAGTTAGGTGTTCTCTTCCAAATGACTCATAATTGGAGGGGTGTCTGTATGTTTTTGTGCCAAAATTACTGACAGGACATCTATCCATAGATGATATGATGGTTGAACAGACCTCAAGCGCTGTAGATTTCCCACATGGAAACACCAAGGAACCATTGGAAAATGTGATCTCATCCATGTCATTTCCCTGAGTGATGCCATGGTGGCAAACTCTTGTAGTAATGATCTTAAGTTCTAAGATACTGTGGAAACTGTCTTTCTCGTCAGTAAGCATTACTTTGGCTCGTGTTCCTGGCCACCCTGCAAATGCACGAACCTAAAAAGGTTGCATTTAATCGCAGAAGCTTGAGTTGGGTGGAAAACGCAAGATCTTACCTTATTATGCAGGACTAAAGCTTCCTGGTCAAAGGATAGCCATGATTCATCAGGAGTTATCTGAACAAAGCAGACAATTTTGAATAATCCTTTATCCCATTACAAGAGAACAATTTAGACAGAGGACAGACATTACTCATGTTATGTCTATGTTGTTGCTTATTACCAAATGGGTCAATTCAACTATTAAAGTTCAGACCAAATGGAAAAGCAACAAGAAAACAAAGAGGGAAAAAAACAAAACAACAACTCATAGATTCTAATGTGAACCTTTCCAATCTCCTAATATGTAAAAGCTAAATTCTGAACTATCGAAGTTTTATTTACATGGCATACATAAAATAAAATATGTTGAAGGTCATAATGATTGAAAAAAATAAGTACTCATTTTGACATCCAATGTTGCTTCTTCTTATATCACTCCATGTAACATCATCCAGAACATGTAAGTAGTTACTATCAGCAAATATTATATACCCAACAAGGCAATAACAACCTTACAGCTTCAGGCATAAACAACAAAACATTATCAAACCAATAAAAGTTCATTCTCCAACAATTTTCCTTTAAACAAAGTTATAATATGAAAATTTTGCACATAGAATAGCTTCTTCCATTAATGTGAAGGTCATGATCTCATTGTAATGGTGCATGCCTGAAGCAGAAAGCAAACCCATGCTTGGATTTAGGCCCTCCTATAATAAGAAAAACAACAATATGCTGACAAGAAGAGCGTAGACATCTATACATGTGAAGAGTGATCAAAGAGAGTATACATAAATTTCTTCTAGACACTATGCAAATTACAAAAATGATCAACATTTTGTCATGAAAGAAGGCACTATACAGTTAAACAATCAGAAGGAAAAATAAAATCCAAACAAAGAAGAAAACATTAAAATGCAAACAGAGGGAAATAATGAATGTCAAAGGCTGAAGAAGGCAAATTCCATCTGGCTTAAAGATATGCACAAAAGGACCTCAGAAGCTAGGAATAAGTTTTGCTTTATAGCACACTTGAGTATGCCTCTTCAAAAACTTTGCAATTGCGGCAATTAATCAATGTTTTACCACTGATTTCATTAGAAAGATAGAGAGTACCTTCGCAGCCAAGGTAGCTTTGGAATCATCTTGGGGTTGAGCTTTCATTCTGGCTGACCCATCAAGTATAGAAGGCAGTTCACGAATCAGAAGTTTGGACCCTGCACAATTAGGGAGTAGAACACTAACCAGTCCACAAAGATTATCCATCTTAACACAAGTAAACAATACATGCTGAAAAAAGATATGTGAGGAAAAATGTTTAAGGAAGAAAAAAAAATCCACCAGGAAGAGAAGGACAATGCAGGATAAATCACAAACACATGAAGATGACATCCAAATGCAAAAATCCATAAATCAACTAAAATGAACAGAAATATTGAGCCCATCTGACCAGGAAATGTAAAACAGTCCCTTTTCTTCATTTGGCCCCATCTAAAACCAAATTCTACACTAGCTTCTCAGCAATCATATCATTTCTACCTTTCCTTATCATGCTTCAACTTAAATCAAATGACTCTTCTTGATGAAAAACTTCTAAGCCTTTTTCACACACATAGACCACCTTAGATTGATGATTTTCACCTTTGTCATTTTGCTTATGTCAGGTCTCCTCAATCAGATTAAGAAAAGAACAACATGTTTAAAACATCTACAATGGTGAACCACAACAAAGACATAGCCTCTTACGGAGGCTAAACAAATGGAATGGAAAAAGAAAACCAACAGGTCTTAGTGGAACCCAAATCAGCGATACAATTGCTTTCAACTTTTGAGAGGAAGCAGACCTTGAGATATTTAATTGGTGGATCAACAACAATTACAAGGTGAAATTGTCATCCTGATACCATGCATATATAGATATTTCAAGCTCTTTTTTTTTTTTAGAAAAAAAAGAAAGAGAAAACAATACCTTTGGAAAACAGCAGTGCTAACAAATCAGGAGCCTGCAAGCATATCAGCAATGGCAAAATGAATACCATAAAAGGTTCTATAAGGAGAGACTGTATTTAACGTAGAACCATAAAAGCATTTTTAAGAAAGAAAAGAAAGATCCATTAAACTACTTTCTTATAATGATAATCTGATTATGCTTATCATTGCCCAAGAGTGCCGCTGCAGCTCTGTGCAACCCAATTCAAATTCAATAGAGGAAAATGAATTGAACAAGGGACGGAGGGACAATGTTAAGCATATGGATACATTTTTTAGCCCCAGAGCACAGGCTTTTGCATTAGACTCTTCTCAATTGTTGCTTCATGAAAAAATACTAGTCAACTTAGACAGATCTCTCCTCAAAAGGTATGGTCCAGCCATTTTATGACATTAGTTAAACTGAGGTAACAAGAAAATGCAATAACTGAATTCCAATTCCTAAACTTCACTGACTATTCAATCAAACAAGCAATACCCATACCTTTATTTGATCATCAATTTCCAGTCTTTCACAGGCAATGATTGGTCCGGCATCTAGAGCACGGACAGTGAATGCTAGTGATACTCCAGTTTCTTTAGCACCATACTGACATGGGGAGTTATAAATGCAACATCAAAATATTGAATCATATAAATATTTGTCACAAATGACATCAACAACTAATAAAATATAAGGAACCTGCAAGGTCCTTTGAACAGGAGCAGCTCCACGGTAAAATGGTAGCAGACTTGGGTGTATATTGACAGTCCCTGAGAAAAAGCATTTACTTTACTTAAGGAATGTTGAGACAGGATTTGGATGTTCCACATGGCATCACTCTGGTTTTACATATGATTTGAAAGAAGCCAAATGCATATGGAAACAAGCATATTTGACAACTGATTGAAACCAATATGTGTGTGCATCAGCAGTCATCCAATTCATACATCTCTGCTTTCTGGTTTGCATTAAGGAGAATTATTACAGGAAAGTGCACTCATCATTGGCAGCAAAAGCTGAGGTTAATGACTATCTTAAGGTCCAGAAGCAAGAGTATAAGAATTAAGAACTTGGCTCATAACCAAAAAATACAAGGAAACATAAAATTGATCCTATTGACCTAACAATTGTACATATTGCATCTTTCATATTAATAGCCGGCAGACAATAAATTTCAGAAACAAATTGGAGAGTGTGGGGAAGAAAATTGTTCAAAAGAAAACCAAAACTTATTGCAGCTAAAAGGTTAAAACTATCATCAAAGAGACATGTTGCATCCTAATTGTAAGGTCTCTAATTTGTCAACAAGTTTATTTTACTAACCCATTGGCGGAATATGGAGAAACCTGGTGGGTAGAATATTTCCATATGCTGCTGTAATGCAAAGTTCTGGCCGCAATGCTCTTAGACTGGACAAAAACATTTCCTACATTTGAAAAGGAGATAAATGTATCATCTTCAGACACATGGTTTTTATGCCATATAGAGGGTCAAAATTCTTTGATTCAATATCAAGTTCACAGGAGGGAGTCATTAGCTACCTCCCCAGCTCGTTCCGGTGTAAGAATGCGGTCAGTAGGAAAGCCTCTTTCTATAGCATGCTGAGCAACTGGAGAAGGCATCAGCTTTTTACCCCTACCTCTTCTTGCAGGTGGTTGAGTAACAACTGCTGCCACCTGAAAAACGCCACATTAGTAATTCATACAGCAACTGCTTGCCAATCTAACTAATTCCAACATAGAAATCTGAAAACAGCATGATTCCTTTTTGGTACAAATTGAGGCAAAGGGTCAATCTTTTCAATATGAAATCACTAAGACTTGAACTTGGAACAAGGTTCCCAACAGAATGTCCCAACCATTGTGCCACAATCCTTGGACAACGGCCTCTTTCTTTTCCAAACAGTAAATCTAAAAGTAAAATCGCCTGAATTCGAAACACATGCCACATTATCAGATTGAAAAAGGCCAGAAAAAAGAAAAATCCAGAAGAGGGTATCACCCAACTGCACATGTTAACCAAGGAATCTAAGTAGAGAACCATAAAAGGGGCAGGGGCATTACAAACATGATCGGCTGAAACTGATTAACTATTGTTTAACTAACTGAATAAAATTAAAAAATCCCATTGAAAAAATAATAACAACAATTGAAATACCACGCAGTAGGAAATACCTCAAAAATGGAATTGGGAGCTGCAGAAGCGTTGAAAAGCGCGTCGAGAACAGTTGCCGAGACCTGAAGCGTGAAACATAAGAACCCATTTCGTCCAAAAGTCTGATATATTACATATAAATACGAACATGTGTAATTGAGTTAGTTAGGTGCACTCAAATGTGTACCTGAGGAGAGCCCAAGAACACAAGTGGTTTTTTATTATTAGAAGAAGAAGAAGTAGCAGTTGCCGCGTTGTAACAACATGAGAAACGCCGCAGCATCAGCGAAGAGTTCATCTCTCTCTCGCTCTCGCTCTCGCTCTCTCTCTCTCTCTCTCCCTCCGACGACTATTCTTCTTCTTCTTCTTCTTCTTCTATCACCTTCTCCTTCTCCCTCTCTGTGCTATAATTGCTGCCCTCTCTGCTCTTCTTCATCTTTTTAATTAATTAATATAATTTTACATATGATTTGTAAGAAGCCAAATGCAGAAGGAAACAAGCATATTTGACAACTGATTGAAACCAATATGTGTGTGCATCAGCAGTCATCCAATTTATTATTTAAAAAAATTATTCACTTATTTAATAAATAAGATAATTTATAAATTACATTATACGAACAAATTTTTATTTTAATTATATTTTTTTAATTTTATTTTTAATAAAATTTAATTTACATTATATTCTTTATTTTAATATTTAAAATTATATTTCAAAATTTATTAACTTAAAAATATCTTTTTAATTTTAAAATATTTTATAATATTTAAATATTATAATATTTAATTTTTTATCTCATTATAATTATTTTTTAAAAATTTTTAAAATTTATAATTTTGTGAATTAATTTTTAATATTCTAATTAAAAAAAATATGTGTATTTAAAAAATAAATTATTAAAAAATAATCATAATAAACTAAAGGTATTAAATTTCATAATAATATTTGAATATATAATTAAAAAAATTAAAATTAACGATATAAAACCATGTAAAAATGGTTTGACGCCAAAATTATAACCTTCCGGTGAAATGCGAACGGGGTAAACACGTCAAAAAGTGAAACCCAAAAAGTGTTTCTTCTGTATGTTAAAAATAGCCAAAAGTCTAGTCCACCCATTTTTGGAAGCTGCATAATGTTACTTCTATCGTTGTTTACAGGGGCTATTGGGCAGAGATGGAAACACGGGACTTATGTTGCAGTATCCACATATGCAAAGATGATCTTGCAGAAAATAGAATAACATTAATCCTCCAAGCATCCATGCCATTTTACAGCAAACGAGAAGACTCAACTACTCAAAATGGTAGTCACAGTGGCGCCAAATGGTGAGATCCAAACTGATCTGCCCATAAGAACCAAAGAACTCGCCTGGGACTAGCAAAAACCCAGCTGAAGGAGGATCACCGACCCTACTTTGTATTGTCTCGGTAAAAGATTGAAGCTTTAGACTGCTTTCATCTTTTTCCACTGTGAGCTCATAGAAGTATCTCTGCTTCAGTGAAGGAGGCCCCATACAACAAACTGTCATCATATTCCCAAGGATTTCCACCTTGTTGTACAAAATGAACAAAACACCTTCCCTCTCTTCTTGAAAAATGAGGAACTTCTGACTACTTGTAAGGAGGACAGAGGCCCCCTGATTGTATGAGAAGCGTATCCGACTAGGGTTGTGCTTGGTACCATAATGTTGATACAACTGCTTAGACAAGCCAATGAAGCTGCAACCTGAATGCGGGCATGAACATGGTACATAGTCGCAAGTCTTATTGTGGCCATATCTCTTACTGTAACTGACAATTTCCTTGCACCCATACTTCATATTTTGACATGGTATCTTGACTGATTCAAGGACCTTCTCAATGGCCCGGCTACGATTGTAGCCAATAGGAAAAGAACAGGATGGACACTTTTGCATAAGTTTGCTGCAGCAGGAAGAGCAAGCTGTGTGTCCATTATCACACTGAATCACCCAGCAAGCACACAGAGAAATGAGGTTGGGTACAATGTGTAATCTATTCAAACATGTACCAAGGCAGCTAAGAGATTGAAACTGAAGCACCAAATGCTGCATATTTACATTCTTTTAATTTTTGCTTTCTGCTAATCATTTTTGTTTTTGAATATTTTATAAGTTAACTGTATGTAAGCCAAGTAAAGAAACTGGGACATCAATGAGTAGATCCAGAAAGCTTTAATAGGGACATAAATGTCACAGAAATGTGCATTATCTGCTCACTTGTACAACATAGACTTCTTAACGGTACTTAGATAAGCTTAGTAGGCTAACATTTCGTTTTGTTCCTTGAAGTACATTAATCAATGCAAGATGTTCCCTTTTACTTTGCTATTATTGAGTTTTAGATATTTACAAACCAAATGCTAATAGTTTGCAGCTGGCATTAGTATTTTCTCCTTTTTTTTTTTTTTTTTTTTCTATTTTGACCCAACACCTATATCCCTTTTTGGCTTAGTAAGCCCAAAACTTATTAAAAACCAAATCAGACAACAATATTTCAGCTTGGTTTCACTTGATTAAGATAGTTCGATCTCACTTAAGAAGTACCAGACAATAGCATATTTGTTGTGCAAATATAACCCTTAAGTTTTGAAACAGGTTCATAGCCCCTTGCCCATTGAAGTTCCCCAGTAGTGATAAGTGAAGAGATTTACACCATTTGCCCTCATCTTCGCCAGGAAGAAGCACCACCTCCTATTCCTCAGTGTTCCATAACTAATATATAGGTCTCACTCAAAAAAACACAAAGATTTCTTAGATAGAATTTCAGAAAGTCCAAGATTAATGGCACAAGCACCTTTGTGTGTACAGCAGCTTTCCTTACCTCTATGCATACTATAGTAATTTTTACATTTAACTTTCTACTTCTACATTAACAATTATCCATGTAAGTTTTACCCTTGGGTATGGTTCAAGCTCTATGTTTTAAGTCCATGAAGTTTACATTGAACTACAACTACATCCCATAAATGTCATGGCTGCTAAGAACTTGAAACAATGTATGCCATTCAGTCAGCAAATATGGCAACACATTTACCAATATGATATTAACAAAATATGAAGAACATCCCACAAAGCTACAATTCAGCACTATACTTGCTTTCTGATGGACATCATCCAACCCAACCCACCATTAAAAATGAACATGGATTACAGAATGCCTGCTGATCATCCAAAACAAATAATTCACAACTATCTGCACCAGTTATTTTTCCAAGACCATGCTCCAATTATTCAACCCAATCAAATCCCTTCCAAAGACTCTCCTTTCAATGCAGTAGAACAACAATTGCCTGTTTAAACTGCTTAAAAATAGCTAGATGTTGCTTCTCAAAAGAAGCATCAACTTTTTCTCAATAAGCCATATGGATAAGGTACTCCAGCTTATCATTGGGGAAAAACAATAATGAAATTGTCCACAATTCATATGGCTGCCTCAGCACCAAATGCAACAGTCTAGAAGCCATAGTGTTCCTCACCCCATTTTCAAAGTTATCCAAGAAGAAAACAATAAGACATGCAAACAACTCTTGCAAACATATGCAGCTTCTAACAAATTTTGGCACCTCGCCATGGGTCTCGTCAATCAATTTAATGCCCATGATTTGATTAGTTGCCTATGACATTTGAATGTTTTGATTGCAAAATTTGCCAGTAAAAAGACGATTTTCCATCCAAAAAAGGAACAACAAAAGAAATATTTCTTTCAAAAACAAAGAAGCACTATCTTAGAAGGTTAACGATGGCTGGAAAACTAGGCTTTATTTCTGCATTAGTAGTTTAGAAAAAGGAAAAGAAGTAAAAAGATATCGATTCAAGAAACCAAGCTAAACTTCTTTGAATTTGCTAACCCCCCCCCCCCAAAAAAAAAGGGCTTTGCAGCACATCAAAAGCAAACTGGAAGAAGAACAAGCCAAGCCATTAACAAGCAAAAGGTCGAAATTTTAAGAAACCAAATGCAGAGATCAACAATCTTGAATTAAAACCAACAATATCAGCATCAACGGTAACAAAAATAAACCAACAATCAAGGAAAAAGAAAATTGCAAGCAATGGGGTGGTGAGAAGGGTAGGAAAAGAAAAAGAAAACAAAACCTGGAAAACAGGAATAGTCAAGGACACGTAGCAAATGGGGCAGTCAAGAACCTCCGGGTCGGTCAGAGTCACAGCAATGGCTCCAGTTCTTGTGGTGGATCCCATAGGGCCGACAGCACCTCTTGACGTTCTGGGTCCAGCGAGTGCCGCCTGATTATCTTGATTATTTGCAGCCGCTTCTTCTTCTTCTTCTTCTGTCTCATGTGCGGTTGTTGAGGATATGTTCTCATGTGATTGGGTCCTCTGTCTCTTTAGCAATGGGAATTTGCTTGGCCCTTCTCCATTTTCTTCTCCGCCCACTGTGAATTTTACCATCTCTCTCTCACACGCACACGCACACTCCCTCTCGTGGCCAATCTTTGTTCTTATCAGTGCGTCTGCCTTTGTCAAATGAGAGACTGAAAAAGGCAGCGTTTTGAAGAAGACCCCTCCCACCACCCCCCTCCAACCCAAAAAAAAAAAAAAAAAAAAAAACTATTTGAAATATCCTAATTGGCCCAATCATGATTCTTGGACTGCTAGCTGCCTTAACAGCCCAATTTGGACTCCTCAGTAAATACAATAAAATAATATTAATAATAATAAAAAAAAGTGCGAAGGAAGATAAAAGCAGAAGCGAAAGGAAGCAAGGGAGAGAAAGAGAAGAATGGAGATGGGTGTAGCAGCTCCACAATCAACAACAAGCCCTCAATGCTTCTGCAATCTCAATCTGATTAGCAAGCAGTTTTCATTACCATTTTCCAGAGAAAGTATTGGTAAAAGGAGGAGCATACCCATTTCAGTGAAGGCCTCCTTGAAGAGCTCGCTGGATGCTGGTACTAGCAGACAGACCTTGTCCAAGAGCTGGGATGTTGCCGGTTTCTCTTCTTTTTCTTCTTCAGCCCCGGTGCTTCCCAGATTCGAGGAGCTTGACACAACCAACATGCTCCTCCGTCAAAGAATCATCTTCTTGGGCTCTCAGGTCTCTTGTTCTTTTTTCTTAGACTTTTTTTTTTTTGAATTATATGGATTTTTTTTTTTTTTCTCCTGAGCTGAGTTGTTTGGTCTCTTTTGGGTTTACTTGGCGAATTTTCTTAGGTGGGTTTCAGTCGTCTTTGTAACTGATGGTTTGTTGAGCTCTATTTTTTGCTGGGTTTTACTGTTTTAGTTTCTGTAGAATGCTTTCTGATGCCACTAGTTGGAAGTTTTAGCATCATTTTGGATGATTTTGGGTTTCTTCTTCTATAAATTCTTTCATCGTTCCATAAAATTGGAGGAGGTGTTTGTTTGGAAAGTAGTGGTTGGACGTAGAGATGAAGTGCCTCTATCATCCGGTATTCAGAATATGGTTTGTGTTACTTGTTGGTGTTTGTGATGGGATTAGCATTGGGTTTTGTGGGATTATTGCCTATGTGCAGCATTGAGTATAGTGTTTGTAAGAGGAACTAGACGCGAGGCCTTAGGCAGTGGTTTTTGTGACATGGTGTTTGATTGGGCATTTCTATTTGTGTTATGGCCTTTTGGTCCACGGTTTGTTGAATTTGCTTTTATAGCTCACTATTATTAAATTATTAGCTTTGTGGTTATGGTAATATGTGAAATACTGCCTCTCTCTCTCTCTCTCTCTCTCTCTCTCTGTTCATACATCGGCTTTTTGTCCTTTGTAGATAGGTTTGAAGTTTGTTTTGCAATCAAATGTTTCTCAAAATCTTATTGATCCCTGGTTTCAATTTTTGTGGTTGCAGTAGATGCACAATTCTTGATATGATTACATGCATTGGAGTACAACCCTGCAAAAGGGTTGATATCTGAATGTTTTTATTGGGGACTGGAGGATGCTTAGATATGTCATGGTTTGTAAACATGCTTTAGAAATAAGAAATGTTGATTTGAACCTTTTCAATCATATTTGTTGTGCAGGTAGATGATGTGACAGCTGACTTTATTATAAGCCAGCTCTTATTTCTGGATGCCGAAGATCCAACAAAAGACATAAAGTTGTTCATCAATTCTCCTGGTGGTTCTGTAACTGCTGGTATGTTCATTGGTTAAAGCTCTCTTACTTGACATTGCCTTTCTTGCAATTTTCTTCCTCCCCTCTTTTGTTTTTCTCTTTGGGCTCAAGGTATCCTTGATTAGTAAAATTAGTCTCCTACTTGTCGTACAGTATCCAGATATTCTATTGTGTATAGTAAAATTGTTGCATTACTTTTGAGTTATTCTGCTGTTTCATAGCTATACACCTAAGGGAGCTAATACTTCATGCAACCAATTAACCATTCCAATCCCTGGTAGAAGAGGACTTTGTTTGAGAATCAGCAAAAAAAATCATCTATGACTTCATGACATTACATGGACTGAGATAGAATTGAATTGGTGAAAAGATTGATATTTTAGATCTGAAGAAATATCCTGGTCATGTTGTGATAATTATTTTCTTCCTTCATTTGTTGTGGCATCAAGGATTGGGCATATACGATGCAATGAAGTTGTGTAAAGCTGATGTTTCGACCATTTGCCTTGGGCTTGCTGCATCCATGGGGGCATTTCTTCTTGCCTCAGGCACTAAAGGCAAGAGGTTCTCTATGCCTAATGGGAGAATAATGATCCATCAGCCACTTGGAACTGCTGGAGGCAAAGTAAGTTGTTTACTCTTTGCCTGTCAAATCCTGACACCAAGGAACATAACGGAAATGGTTTGTATCAGTTATGTGGATCAGTTTGAGACATAGGTATAGAATTTAGATACTTTCCTAAGTTGCCATGTTGATAATAAAGAACAGCTGAAATCCTTGAGAAGTGATTGTTTCATTTTATTATAATTTAAGGCACTGGAAGATATTCATTGGGAAAGATAAGATCTGAAAAGCATATGGAAATCAATTTTGATATGGTTTCTTATTTTATTTGACCCAAGATTCAGAATTCAGAATCAAAGCACCCTATTTTATAGAAATGCCATTTCAACACAAGGTATTTTTATCGTGTTTGAGATGTGATGGGCTTGCATTAGAGAATAACTATTGTCTTTAATAAGATCTTGAGAGGTATTTTCTTGTATTCTAGACAGGAGAAGCAACTCCCATAGCTAAAGTTAGCTATATCCTATGGTACTAATTCTTTAATTTTAAGAAGTTTGGAGGCTGTAATTCTAACTTACTAATAAATTGTTCTTAGTTATAGCACCTCTATACTGCTTCTACTTAGAGTTGTCTTAAACTTTCATTTTTGATTCTAATGCTTATTTTCCCTGAACACGAATATGTCCCCACTATTTTCCTTGTTGCATTCTGGGGGGCTTACAATGCATGACTCTAACATCATCTTTGCTTCCTCACCCATCAAAAAATTTCTGAAGTAAACATCTTTTATCTTAGAACAACCTGAAATAACAAATTTATTTGATTTTCTGAAGGAGAAACCTTTGCTATTTGAATTATATCTTGCACAATTGTATAACACGTGGGAAGTTTCCACCCAATATGGGTGTATGTGTTATCTAAAAAGTAAAATATCAAGTTGGCTCTTCAAACTCCTTGATATATTTTTTTGATCAAGTTCAATATAATTTCAGGCAACAGAGATGAGTATACGGATAAGAGAAATGCATTACCACAAAATTAAGCTGAACAAGATTCTGTCAAGGATCACTGGGAAGCCCATGGAGCAGGTTGAGCATGCAATGTGGTTCCTTTTTGTTTTTGTGTTTTTTTTTTTTTTTCTTTTTCATTGTCTAATAATTTAGTTGTAACATTTTCTGATTTAACTCCGCACCCCCTCCCCCCCCCCCCCCCACCCAATCCCCTTCCAAAATATTTCTCTCTTCCAGATTGAAGTTGATACTGATCGTGATAATTTTATGAATTCCTGGGAAGCAAAAGAATATGGATTGGTAGATGCAGTCATTGATGACGGCAAGCCAGGATTAGTTGCACCTCTTGCAGATGCTGCACCTCCACCAAAGACAAAGGTGTGGGATCTTTGGAAAGTTGAAGGGAGCAAAAAAGCGAGGAAGGGTTTGCCATCAGAACATAAATTTCTGCAGAATGGATATGTTGGTGGTAAAGGAGGTCAAGAGGATAGAGGCACAGATGAGAAAAAGGAAGTGCCATCTCCTTAAGAAGATGAGCTTTTCTTTTCTTGTGTTATTGTTTTCATTACAGCTATATAATCAAATATTTTGTGGTTATCATTTACTTCTGCAACCTTTAAGGGTACTGAAATGGGACAAAAATCCTAGATATGTGACTTACTTTAAGAACAGAGCTCAAATGTTGGTCCATAATACCAGCATTTTGCAATTATCTGAATTTATTAATCCACTTATGAAATCCTTTATGCGGCCAGAGTTGACAGGTTCAACATCTTTGCGATCTTTATGTGGGTAGTTGTCTTCCATTAGAATACGGGTTATTATTATTATTTTTTTAATTAGGAGACTTATTAGAAAGTAAGCTACACAACAGAGGGTGACTCACTTCCGAGAATTAGTAACTTGATTTAAGTTATTAATCACTGAAGTGTTCTATGAGAAATTATAGAAGAATTTTTTTGATATTTTTTGGATTTTAGTGTAAGGGTATTCATAAATTAAGTTTGTGTCAATCAAGACTCATTCTCTCTACGTGCACTTTACTCTTATGGCGCTTTCAGCAATGATTGAACCCTGATTAACAAAGAATGAGAGCTCATTTCCTCACAAAGTGGAATTACACTTGTTGCAAACAATTGTCCTGCACAGTGTTTCTCGTATCAGAGGTTTTGGGTACAACAAGACGATAGTATGCTCTCCTTAAATGATATTCTTGTTAAAACACATTTACTTTTTTATGTTAATTAATCTGAATTTTCTCAATGAGTTACTTAAACTTGGCTTAGATACCATAATCGATAGCTTAATCAGTTTTGCTATTGCCACTAATCTCCAGTCTTCTGTCAAATTATGGCGTCCATCACCCCTTTAGGTTTGTTCCCTCCACCTATTAAACGTAAACTATTACCATTGATCTCAGGGAGCCACGTTGATCTTAAGAGCTCACACTACGGTCCTCATTCGAGAACGCTGCGACCAGTCCAATCAAATTCAAAGAATATAGGACCATCATTCAAGCAATACGCTAGAATTAGTTTCCTGTCAAGTGCTCAGAGCCACTATGATCTAACCAAACATGAGGAGAGAATCTAGGGCAAGTCTGTACAGATGTTTAACTTATGCTACGTCGGTATTGCTCTGTGCTCTCGTCGTCTATGACAGGTACACCTGGTTTCATCTACAGCTACGGACTAGGCACAACTTCAATTGGTTAGATAGAGATAACTGAGTCACCATCACTGCTTTCACTACCACTGCTACTAGTCCCACTCCCACTTCCATTTTCACTCTCACTGCTGTCACTACTACTGCTACTGCTTGAGCTGGAAATTTCTTCCCTTCTTCCTTCTGCATCAACCTGAGCTCTAAGGGCTTCTGCAGCATTGGGGCCCTTGTCAGCTTCATCTCCACTGATATCTACATCAGCAATTTCATCATCATCAGTTTCAGCTTGATGAGGCAAGTTGATATCAATGTCAAGACCATGTAAACCTCCTCTTGAAGCATTCTCCCTATCAGATGTTCCATGAAAATTGTCATCAGCATTGAATATATCAACATGTTCTTCTGATTCATGGGTCAAGGGGCCTGGTGATATAGATGATGAATTAGGAGGGACAGATGAATGCTGCTCTATGCCCTTTTCATCTCTACATTCCGAACCTAGGCAAGGGAGATCAGTTAGCACTGAAAATACTAGGCAAAGACAACACACAACAAAAATATTCAAATAAAAATGGTAATATTCAAACTGTAACTGAAATTGATCAGAAATTTAGCATGCTTGAATATGGGCTTTCACATGTATGCTGAGGCCAGAAGTATGAATATGAATAGTTTTGCCTGCTTCAGAGGTTGTGGGGCCTCAATGAACACAATCACCAAGGTTAGATGTAAGCAGGAAAGTGGACTCCATGAGTAAATTTACAGGAATGCAGGCACATCAATGTAATCTCATCAACACTGAGAATGGAATTGTATTGTGGCAAAATTGAGACAGAATATCACTATTTGCTGATTAAGTACCCATCAGCCTGTGAGGCCACTGAATGAAAACTAGCACAAACCTTTTCCAAGATCATCTTATATCATCAGTAAAGATTATAGGTCTTCAGCCCATGCATTGCTAATCAGTAACTGATAAAAGCATTCTGTGCAATCAAGTAAATATTTGTCACAGGAAGGACCATACCTAAGTGCTCTGAGTCGTCAATGTCAATCTTTTCTACCTCCACCTGCACAGCCGATTAATGGAAACCAAAACATATTTAAAAATTAGAAGAGGTTCAAAGAGGGCTTTGCTGACCCAAAAAAAGGATAAAAAAATGTCAAACAAACAATTTTTTTTTCGTCTTTAAGATAATGAAAGATACTCGGGCTTCTTGACCAGTCAAAATTTGACAACAAATCAGCAGAGTAGCCTAAACTCTGTTGCAATTTAAGGACAAGAACAGTGAAAGCTGCACATTGCAAAAAACCAAAGTTGGAACACTTGCCGGAGAAGATACATACAGACAAAATAACCTGTAATCAGTTTAGAGTCCACTCTAATACAGAAGCATTAAAAAAAACAATATGGACATTTTCTTTAGTTTGTATTTGAACGTATCAATAATTTAATTAAGCATATGCCATACAGTGACAAATTAGCTTCTGCACAAATGTCCTGTGACTTAAATGGTTGTTCTTGATCTTTGGACTAGCAAAGAATGTTAGGAGTCACCTAAAACCATCTAATTGTAATGGCAATTAATAATCATATGAAAAGATGCCATCAATGTGAAAACTTTGAAAGACAGAACTCTCTCTCTTTCTCTCTCTCTCTCTCTCAGAATGGAACTCGCAAGAAATTAGCAAGGACAAAAAACTGCAAAATCAAGCATACTCACTAGCATTTGTTGAGCCATGCCTTTGCTTGGAGACGGCACAATTGCTCCTTTACCCAGTGGTGATGGATGACTCTCAACCATTGGAGTGACCGGTGTTGTTGCAGTTGTGGCAGCCACTGCCGCAGAATCACCAGGTAGGCGGACATGTCTTAAGCGCTTCACTGCACGATGCAACCGCTCCAAGTGGAAGGTCTCACCATCAAAGAACAAAACAGCATCATTTTCCTTGTAATCCTCACTAACGCCCTCAAAAGTTACTTTGGGTTTTCCTCGTTGGTTGTTGTGATATTCTACAGTAACCTTATTATCCTTAACCTTGTGGAGTGATCCTGGTTGACTCTTGTCAATTGAAGCTGGTTTAAATTCATCTGGGCATCCCACCAAGTCCCCCAATCCAAAAGAAACCAAAATAAGAAACAAAGCCCCAGAATGAGCAAATTACACTTGTAAACAAACCCATACAACTGCATTTGTTCTGTAAAAAGAAGGAACAAGCAAAGATGAGAGTTCACTGCAACCCATCATTCAAATACAAGAAAATTTTACAGAGTTGCTCTGTATATTTTTGTTATTACCCTTCTGTTTTAATTTTTTATATTTTAAAACATGCACAAACTTCAGGATTTCATGTCTTTTGGCTGGTATATTAGTAATATCTTCATCCATGTATCATAAATTCCAAAGTTTCATGATTTTTGTCTGGCATCAACAAAAGCAATGAAAGACACCAGCTTCAATACAAAATCACACGGGTAGCATGAACTAATGCAAAATTGTAGATTGCTCCACAGATAAATACACATTAAAAGCAACTAAAATGCCTTACTCACCTAATTTGTTTGGTAATTATAAAACAACTCCAGCTTACAAACAGTAGAAAGAAAAGGAACCAATTTAAGCGCTTTTTACAGAATTTAATGTCAGGAACCAAACAAAACCTAAAGAAAAAGTCGGGTGGTTAATTGGCAGACTCACAACGTAAAGTGCAGAACTTGGGGGAAGGGGTATAGCTGTGGGGGTCTCTGAAAGAGGATCCTAAGGTTATGTTGTACCAGCGATCTGCCTCTGGCGCCGTGTTTGGCTCTTCGCCATTACTATTGGTTTTGCTGCTCTTTGCCATTTTTTCTTTGATGTCCAATTGATTTGCATCTGGTCGCAGTAGGATTGGGAAATTTGGAAACCCTAGAATTTTAGGGATTTGCTGGATCGGCTTGGCAAATTGGGTTGGGGGGCATTTTGGTCCTTTTACTGGAGATAACCGATAACTGCAACCGGCACTTCGCTATCCCTGACTGTCTAATTGGCTCATGGTACCGTCCGTTTAAAAAAAGTTCTTTAAAAAAAATCCAAAAGTAGAAAATGGAAAAATTATTTAATTAAATTAAAAGAGAAAAAATTCAAAGGCTTTCTTACTCCTTGGAATTTTTGCTGTTTCAGTAGCAGATGTCACATGGACTTCTTAACAGTTTCTCAGCACGCACTCACTCGTTCACCTTCTTTTTCCATTTCTCTTCCGTTTCACCGCCGCCACTGCCGCTACCGGATACCCACGAATTTTAGCGGTAGCATAGCCAGAGGATCAAGAGTATTGCCTTTAATTTGTTCCTCCGTAGATGGCAGTAGCAGCAGCAACAGCAACAACAAGAGGAAGACCCTCAAAACCTGCAAGAATTGCAAAACCCAGTTCGACCCTTCTCTCAATCACCTCTTTGCTTGTCGCTTTCACACTGCTCATTTTGGAGGTAAATCCGTAAACATTGTATACCCTTTTTTTTTTTTTTATTTTCTTTTTCTGCTGCACTTAAGTGTTTGTTTGCTTCTGCTGTATGTATGGCCGTGCGATTGAAAGTTGTTGGCAATTTCACTGTGGAAATGGGTAGAATATTTTATGGGTGAATTGTAAAATTTCATTTCTGAGGTGCCATTTAAGGTATTCAGTTTAGGTGAAAATTTTTGCAAATGTTTAAGATAATGGTTTAATTGTATGGTTGTTGCAATTGGATTATTTACAATTTTTCTTTTTTCTTCTTGTTCTCAAACACAATTTGCCAAATGTGTATCGATTGAACATGAAAATGTTGGCCCTAGATTGGGAAGCATTACATACAATAAGTCTTTCTGATTGTGTTGTGATTCGTCTTCAACAAGAGCAGTAGACATTAACAAATATGGTTTTTGAAAGACCTTTTTTGAGTTACTTTGGACAGCAATGTTTGTCATGATGTTGTTGCTAGGAGAAGATATTGTCCTTCTCTGGTAAGTCATCTCCATGAACGTTTTCATGTTCATATATATAGGAAATGAATGGGGAGATGGGGACCTTAAACACTGCCCACTAGCATAAGAACTAACAAACAAGGTTCTTTGCATCATGTAATATGAAGGCAGTTGGAAACTCAAATTTTTGGTCCTCACTTCCAGTAAGTACTTCTGCTTATGCTTGTATTGTTTTTAACCTTAACTTGTTCTGGGACTGAAGATTTTATTATATGTTGGCATTCTTTGATGCAATATTACTTTAAATTATCTGGTTAATTGCTTTATAGGACTGCCTTTATGCAGAAAACCCCGAAAATGTTGATAATGCCCAAGCAGTAATCAAGTTGTTAATACCTTTTTATTTTTTGGTTAGAGGTTTATTCTCTTGAATCTTCAATAGCTGTTATTGGTTTCTCTGAGTTTGCTTTGGGGTCTCTTTTTGTTTAAGATGCAATTGAGGTGGGAGTTGGTTGAAAATAACAAAATATTCAGAGAAAGACACAAATCGAGCTTTGTGAAAAAATCAAAAAAAATCGCTTCTTAATTACTTTTCCTTTGGTGTTTCATGGATTATGAGGCATTTCTTGATCCCATTGTTTTTATGTAGTCAAAATTCATATAATATCTATTGTGAATTGAGAGGATTTTTTAGCCTAAGATTGTCTTTTCAAAAAGGGGAAAAAAAGAAGACACCTTATGGACATAATGAGGGATGCATATTGTGAAATTATACCTGCAGTTCTTGCTTCCCCCATGATAGCTCATTGAATGGCTATCTTTGAACTGATGATAGGTTTATGGGGCTTTTCATCTGTAACTTGAAACCTAGATCTGTCCCATTTGAATACATGGCCTGCCATGACTAGCATTGAATGTGTCATTTTGGACCTTGTCTATGGGCGTTGGATTGTTGAAATACGAGACTTTTTTCTTGTTCTTTCTAACAGTTTGTCATACCATGCTTTCTCCTGTTGACATCCAATGATCTCATCTTGTTACAAACTGACATGTGTAGGGGAAACAAAGAGAAAGTTTGAAAGTGTATATACTGGTGGCACCATGAACACCCCTGAATCTGGCAGAGTTTTTCAATACTGGCATTGCTGTGGGTCTGAAGATCCCTTTGATCCCGGATGTACTGCTGCTCCTCATGCCTCTTACGATGATTGATGAACCAGCAACCAATGTACCCTTCTATATTATCCTGCATTGATTTTGAAATTGGAATATGTACATGTACAGTATCATCATGTATGCTTTCTTTCATACTTACTTATGTGGGAAGGACTCAGCATTATTTTTGTGCCATGACCATCTTTTAACAAGTAGGATCTGTACAGGGCTACTGGCCCTGTTTCATATAGAATTAGTATCTCATTGATCCAAGCTTGACCTTGTTGCAGCAGAATCTTGGAATAAACTATTTGAATTATAATGATGCCTTAATCATTGAGCAGAAAAACAGACCTCTAATGTAAGTCTGCTTCCTAAGGTAAAGAAAACCAACAAGATACCAACACATGTCACCATGGTTCCCAATGTCTCCTTCCACTTGCCAACTTCCCAACATTGCCGAGACGGTGGGACCTTCCTTTGGATCTTTAATCTTGCATATTTAAATATGTAACCAAAGACTCAATTCTCCATCACAGTTGTTCATTTGCAGCTTCACAATTCACAAATCAGCAATGGAATCAACTACCCTTTGCTCTTCTTTGCTTCCAGTTAAAAGGTCTAGTGGCAGCATTGGATGTGTCACTAGAAGAGATTCTTTCCGTTGGGATCATGGAAATCATTGGTGGACGAAGAGATGATTGTGCTTACAAAAGGATGCACAAAATGAGAATGATAGAGAGAAACTATAGGCCCCCAGCAGATTGGGTGAAGTAGGAGAAGCAATGTTACGCATACTAGAGTGAGTTGGTTTGCATCTTCATGGGGCTTTTGCAGCTGGGTTTGATGAATGCTGGGTCTTCTTTGGCCATTGGGATGATATTACTCATTACAATGAGTGTCCATGTATTGACGGTCAAGAATCACGATCTCCTCTTTGGTTGACAGAGATAGCTGATGGAGTATTCAGGGCTTTTCATAAAGGTCGATTTTGTTCTATCAGAATTAGTTTTTTTTTTTGTTTTTTCCGTTAATTGTATTTGATTAAAATGGACATGCATAAACCAAAAAGGTGGACGTCTTTATTTTGTTGAATTGTCTTTCTTTGATATTTACTCGAGCAAAGCAAGTGCAATTATTGTGCTAAATTCAATTTGGGTCATCTTCATTTAACTTGATCCAAAGGAATTGTAGGAGCACTTTTGTGTGTAAATCCGGATGTAGACAATTTTCTTGGGGAGGGGGCCTTTGTAGCAGTTTTTCTTTAAATTTTTTGCTTTTTGAAAGGAAAAGAAGTATAGAACGACAGAATCTCTGAATTCAACCATCTGTCTCTTCATGCCTTGCTCCCCAGTGTTGGTTGACTATATCCTTTTAGCCACTAATCCGGTGGAGGTCCACTAAACTTGTTCGCCCAGGCTCATGAGTGGAATTCTGGTGTGTAACCGCCGTTGTTATAATAGTCAGGAATTTACCCCTTTTTTGGGCTGGATTGGATCGGTGGGTCAGATGAATTCATTTGTGTCAACCCCATTCTCATCTCTCACAAAAATCCTTGATTTTTGTTTAGTTAGTTGTGGCCAAAATTTTAATTGGAAATTACAGTACTATTGAATTAGAGTTTGTTGGCACACAATTTTTTTTTAATTAATTAACTCTAATTCAAATTAGAATTCAGAGGCTTTCAATCATAAAGATGTTAGATAACCTTAGACAAAAAAATAAAAAAAATGTTTAGAATAGCCTCCCCCCCCCCCCTTTTTTTTTTTCTTTTATTTGCATTTAACTCTTGGTCACCCGTATTAGCTAGAACAATGAGTTATAGGGAACAAAGTGATACCAACTTAGTGAACCTTTCACAAATTCATTTAAGGTCATTCTGTATGGGCCATTAGCATGGGATCTATAGATTCTGTCCTTTCCCTGAGTGGATGAAGTCCAGCTAGAGATTCATATTCAAGGCATAACAAATATAGGTGAAGAAGCTACGTGCAAACGGGCGTTTAATTTGACCAAAAATCAACATTAGAAATTAAAAAAAAAAAAAAAAAAAAAGGTTCCAAACGGGTGGTGGGATTGTAATTTAATTAAACGCCAATTAGCAGGATGAGGATTTCAGACGTGATAGAAACTGTACATTTCAGAGAAGGTTTTGGGACAGCAATTAATAACGTATGGCATGTGAATCCAGCCCGTCGGTAACCTTATGGAACTT
The DNA here is from genome assembly GCA_037832385.1 of Rhizophora apiculata. Lineage (NCBI taxonomy): Eukaryota > Viridiplantae > Streptophyta > Magnoliopsida > Malpighiales > Rhizophoraceae > Rhizophora > Rhizophora apiculata. The sequence continues at coordinate 4,515,512 of CM075427.1, forward strand.
TCAGTGTATATATATATATATATATATTTGGCAAGTCAAATTTTATTTAATTAGGTTTATTTATAATCTCCTGTATTTATATCTGGTTTAAAATTTATATCAACAATTTTGCATTTTATTCATTTTGGGCCGATCGAATGTAATTGGCAGCCAGAAGAGAAGACAGGAGGCATGTATTGCAAAATAATAGAATAATTGAAATTGAATGATTTTCATTTGTAAAAAAAAACTAAAATTAAAATTTGAGTAGCTTATATATAATAAATTTAAATTAAATAATAAAAATAAAAATATTTTAAAGATGGTTAAGGTCGGAATGATGGTAACCATAATAAATAATGATCGCCATAGAATTCTTAAAGTCCTTAGAATATTCTTAAATTATTACCTATATATTTCCTCTTCTACACCTCATAAATATTGAAACTGACGTAAATGTAGAGAATAAGCTGAATAGACGGAGTTGGGCGTGTACTCCAAGAAAAGAAATAACAAAAAAAAAAAAAAACGAAAAACAAATAAAAAGCGGCCTTGATGCCCAATCAACAAGTTAGTATCTGAGCTCGTGAGGGCATGGGTATTCCACACAAATAACATTTTAATAATTAAAAATTTAAAATTTTAAATAAATAAATTTGTTATATAATTTATATTTTAATAAATTTGATAAAAAAAATTTTATATATTGCAAAAATTCAATTACATTTACCGCTGTATAATAAGCTGGTGTTCCAAATACTAAACAGTTCTTAAATGGCCTAAAATTAAAATTTTAATGAGTATTTTAACTCAAATTCACTTAACCCTACGACTATCCGTTGCTCCGCGCCGCCGCCGCCGCTCGCTCACTCACTCTCAGCGGCTCCCATGCTCTCCCTCTCTTGCCGTGGCAACGGCATATGGTGTTTGGGGGTCTAAACGGAGTCGCTGCCCGCTGGCACCCATAAAAATCAGTCTTACATCCTTCTTTCTTTGTCTCCGGCGGTGGACTTGTTCCGGAAAGAAACTCACACGGTCATTCCGGTGAGGACCGATACCGAGTGGCGTATCACAGGTCGGAACCATGGTCGTCAATTTTTCATCCTTTTCTTAACATTTAAACCCTAGAAAGAACCTGGGATTGTAGAGCCTTCTCTAAACTTACTGATCCGACATTCAACTTCTTCATTATAGTCCGTTCAAAACACAAATTGAAATTCCTGTCCATCGACAGAGTTCTCCTCGTCGTTACTTTTAGGTAGGTTAGTAGTAGTCAGGTTGTTTATATTCTTTTAATCTTATAATAAGGGACGACCATGTCCCGGGATAAGGTTCAATCGAATCCGCCTATCCGAAGCTCTAGAGTCACATGGGAAGGATGCAGTGTATTGCTCGACATAAACGACGGCGACCGTCTGGTTTTCGCCCGTCTCACCGCCCGCTCGTAAGTTTTTTTTTTTTTTTTTTATAATGTATATTTGTTTGGTTGACGCGATAAATTGAAATTATTGGATCAATGTAGATAAACAATAATCCCAATGGAATATTGCAAATGCGCAGGACATTGAAAATTGGGAATAAGAATTGCTCTTTGCAGCCCTTGATTGGCTGTGCTTTCGGTTCTTTGTTTCAAGTTGAGAATGGAAAGGAAGGGCCTTTCCTCTCTCGAGTGAGTCCCTCTAAGGAAGGTCTGTCTTTGTTTTTTTTTTGTTTAATTTGGACATTTTATGGCTTCTGTGGTATTTTCTTGGAGTTCCTTATACTGTAATTTGTCTTTTGTTACTCCAAGCTTTGCCTATCAGTTGGATTCTTGGTCAATTGGGCTATTTCTTTTATTTATCCTTTTGCTGAGGGTTATCTTGAATTGGGATCATATTCTCCTGCTTTGTTTTTGGTTTGATATTTTGGTTTTAGTTAATAATGTTGGAGAGAAAGGAGACTGTCAAATAATGGATGAATGTAGAGACAATCGAGCTATTGTTGACAATAATAAAGCACAAAGTCTAACCGGTGAAGAAATAGATGCAATGCGGAGGTGAGAATGTCCTATTGCTAGAATTAGTTGGTGCATCATCTCCATATTATGTTTTTGCATTTATTTAACCTTAATCCAAAAAGGGAGAAAGAAAACAAACAAAATCATGCATGTCCAACAGATTAATACCCTACCTCACTGCCAGTAATTAGACTCATGTTGATTTGTATGGCTGTTTCAAAGCAGTTTGTCTCATTGAGGTGTCTCTCCCAATGCTTTTTTTCACCTCTTTTGATGCAGACAGGGTATGAAAGGTGATGAGATAATTGAAGCTCTCATTGCCAACAGTTCAACATTTGAAAAGAAGACATCTTTCTCACAAGTAAGTTAATTAAATATTATTTTATAATGCACAAAAGATTTTAATTTCAAGGTGAGCTTACTCCATTTTGTTTCCAGGAGAAATATAGGATTAAAAAGCAAAAGAAATATGCACCTAGAGTGCTTCTAAGGCGACCTTTTGTTCGAAGGTCAACTCTAACTTCAGCTTTACTCCTTTAGTGTTTATTCGCACATTTCAACCTTATAAATTCAAATTTCTGGCTACATTGGTGGACAGTAAATCCAGAAATTTTGCTTGGATGGTAATTTGGTGCTGTTTCTAAGGTCCCTGCATTTTTTGTTGTTCTTGTTTGAGGGAAAAGTTTATGAAAGTAAGAGAAGAAATGCTGATGAATTTTTGAGGCCAAACACTTTTATGTTAAAGTCAAATCTTGTAGTTTGGATATTGTTGCTCATACCCATTTTTTCTGCTAGAAGTGAGGATGTGCAACAGCCAACATAAATGTTTAGATTCTGAGTACCTTAATGTCCCTATAGATGTTATGGAAATGGAGATTCAAAAATATTAAGGACTTAAGGCACATACTTCTAAATCTGATTGAAATTCTTAAAAAGTTTTCAATATGTTGACAGTAGAACCATTATTTAACTGAGAGGTTCTCACTTCTTTAATTGCTGAATGCTATACAATGGAATTTCTATTGTGATATTGATAGTTCTGGCTGATGTTTTAAGTTTTTATTTGCTGATATATCTTGCCATTCTTCATTGCAGCATATGTGAGGCTTACTTCAAGAAGTATCCAGCTAGAATCGGGTATGTATTACTAATACCTGATTTAGTGTATTTCATTTAAATGTTTGATCATTTGATCACAGAAATGCAAAGTGGCTAAATAGATCATATCAATTTTTCACTGGCATTGTCATGGTGATATTCTTTGCATTGGATGTTTTGTGTAAACTAAGAGATCATGCATTGAGAAAATATTGGTCGAAAAATATCCTGGGATGATTGCCATAGTCATCTTGGATCAGTTACCCACAGGAAGGGACAACAGGGTTGCCATTGTTTGAAAAATTAAAGTAGGATTAAGGAATTGGACAAGAGCCATATTTTCATTATTATTGTTTCTTGAACAAGCTTGTCATCTGTGCCCTCACTTTTGTGCTGGGTGCAAGGGTCAACTGCTGGACCTAGTTTCATAGAGAAACTGTACACAACAGTTTGAGTATATAATTTATTACTTGTCATACTTTAGAATATCCAAGGATGCACTTCTGCTGATATTTAGTACGTTCTTTTCTCTTTTTGGGGGCAAGTTTATCATTCACAGGCCTTGTTTTTTTATTTTCCCAGAATTTCAAAACCAACATATGCGAATACTAATTTATATGCTCTAGGTTGTTTTCACAAAGTTTTAATTCATTGCCTGTTTACTCTTGATGTTAATGTTTGCACAGTTTACTTTTATTTATATGTGCTGTGAATATGCATATGTGTGTGTGTGTGTGTATATATATACATATACATGATTTCTTTGCTTGTGATGCAGAAACCTGCGAGTAGATACATTATCCCTTTTGCTTTCGATGGCTAATGTTACCGCAAACTCTGATATTCTAATATTGGATATGGTTGGTGGTCTACTTACTGGGGCTGTGGCAGAGAGATTAGGAGGTCTGCTCTGAGTTTCATTCTTAGGAGCTCTTCAGAAATTCATTTGATATACAGAAAATGTGAATGGGCTGCAGCATTGCAATGCAACTTTCTTAAGAAAAAAAACAAAAAGAGTTAAATGACCTTTATTTGACAGGCACTGGCAATGTGTGTAGTACATATATTGGAGGTACACCATATCCAATGGATATAGTCAGGATATTTAACTTCAACAATGAAATTTGCAAAAGGTGCATTTAACTTGTATTGTATTGTATTCAGAGGAGCAGAAACTCTCATCTGCAATATCTAATAGTTTTTATCCAGGATTGTGCGTGCTTCTTTGGATGACCTTTGTTTAAGTCGAACTGGAGCTCCCGAGCAAATTGATGGGGATGAAAGATCCTGTGATGTCAATTCAAATGTAAGTGGCACTTGTTTCCTGCATGAACTTTATCACGTGGTCTCCCAATGATGTGGGAAAATCAATGTGGACAGGGTCAAACTTCACCTTTTGGCATGGAAGAGGTGTCACATTCAGCTGAGTGTGAGATTGCAGATCTAGACCCTCAGACTTTTGTTTCTCCAGCAAGCCAAATGAACAAAGTCCCTAAAGCTGGAGAGAAAGCATCCCAAGAAGCCCTTAAGCTGTGGAAGGAAAATGGTTTTTCTGGGTAGCTAGACATTAATAATTGTTTTGCTCAGAAGCTATTGAATGTGGATGTAGAGATTATATATATAGAGTATGTAATTTTTCTCTCCATATATAATGGTTTTAATGTCAAACTTGTGCAGCCTAATAATCGCTGCTCCAGATCTGGATCCTTGGAGCTTAGTCAAGGATCTCTTGCCACTTCTATCATATTCTGCACCATTTGCACTCTATCATCAGTATCTTCAGGTTGTTCCCTTCAAGTCAATAATTATTTAAGATGTGTTAACTAGTGGGATATTTTGAGTTGGTAGTTTTTGTTAAGAATCCAACTACAATGCAGACTTTGCTTGATGTTTTGCCTGTATTCTGGGACTATAAGTTATGCTGTTTTTGGGAAGCTCACGTAGCTATTCTTTCTCTTCTAACGCAGCCTCTCTCAACATGCATGCACAATTTACAGCTTGGAAAAATGGCAATTGGATTGCAGATTTCAGAACCTTGGTTACGTGAACATCAGGTTTGTTGAAGATTTGATAATGGGAAAATTTGTAGACCTTTCAGGAGAAATGGCACAAAGTCTTTATGCTGTATATTTCTCCCAACCCCTCCATTCATAAGAGCTAAATTAATCTTATTTTTTGAGGGACTTTAATATGCCAATATTTCGTGTGGCTTTATGTTTTCTGAGTGCATGCAGGTTCTGCCGTCAAGAACTCATCCATGCATGCATATGAGTGCATTCGGTGGTTACATTTTAAGCGGGACAAGAATATGTGGCAGCCAGTAAAAAAACATTATGCTCGGTGCACGTCTGCTTTCCAGCATGTACACTCGCTTTTTATGTACATTTCATTTTTTTGTTGCAATCATTGCCTTTAGATAACTTGGAAGTCTGCTACACAACACAACTTTTGTTTTTTCTCCTGAGGGTTGCAACCTGATTTTCCGTGAAAAGTATTTTGGTATATGCTGATTTGGGAAGTTGGTCTTTCCTGTAGCTTAGTGTTGGTACGCTGAAATCCTGAGAGATTAGAAATAAGTATTTTTAAGCTGTTCAATTTGTTAATCGATGGCAAATGCAATGATTAAGGAGGCTTTGCGACCTGTTCTTGTTTCCATGACTGTGAAATCTTAAAGTATGAAATGAGGAAAGAGCTCAAAAGACGTTGATTTTTCGATGGAATGATCCGGTTCTTTATTGGGTTCGGATCACGCGGCTTCATGGGTTCCAAACAAGAGTGAAAAGTTATGTAAATAGATAAAATAATGAGCAAATTGAATTGATGGAATGATCCATTTTTTTTTTTGTTTTTTTATTTGAGTGAATTCATTGAGCCTGTTTTATGTCCTCTCTCTAGGATGCCTACGAGATTAGTTATATATATATATATATATATATAATTAACTCCTGACGGTTTATTAGCTATAGATTTATCAATTTTGGATTGTGAGTTGCAAATTGTCAATTTTTTATTTTTTTTAACTTTTTTTAAGACAACGCTAAGTACTCATTCATTCTCTCATTCGTCGGACAACGTTCAACGGCTGCAATGTTAGTTAACATGCAGTGGTATCCCGCCAATCGCATTCATCTTCGTTAATGGCTACAAGCTGGGCGGGCAAGTTCGTCAGCAAGCGTATTTATTGACCAAAGGAAATGCTGAAAAATAAGAGGCAAAGCTATCATAGCAGCCAGCTAGTAGCTGAGAAAGAGTAGTTACAGGACTTTGGCTTCTGAACGGCAAGAGTCGCATTACGGCAGAGCCTGATTCTACAATTACGCGAGGTAATGACAGCGACTAAGCCAGCTGCACATCCAAACTTAGAGCCATCGGCTCCAAGGACTTCTCAACATGAAAAAGACACAAAAAGATTTTGGAGACAGCATAAACAAAGATTTTGAAAATAACAATAATAATAATAATAAAATTTAGCAACTTAACACATACAATTTAAAAAAAGTAAGCCACAAAAATCAAATTAAACACCAGTTCTAAGTTCAGGAATGATATAATAATTTTAGACCAAAAGAAATAGTAGAAGCTCTGAGAATTAACATACATTGATGGAGAAATGGCTGTTTAACAGGATTCTACATCCACATCTTTCCTAGGCAGTTTTATCTTTCGTTTTCCTTCCCATTCTCTAGCGTCTGGACAAAAAGTCATTGGTCTAGTGATTGTTACGTTTCTATTTGATTGATTAAGCCATTGACGTGCATATCAAGGAATCGATATGTTAGGAAATATCCCTTACTTGAGAGTTGTTGACATATGGCAAATGGAAATTCCATAATCTTGTAGTTCACAAAGTGACTTCATCATGGTGACTACTTCAAGCGTTTTCTGCATTTGGTGAAATCCAAAAACATACTCGTAACCCGCTCTATCCTTAAGGATCTTCCTATCATCACTATTATTTTTCAGGAAAGCAATATATTCAAAGGTACTACCATTGTGCGCTGGTCAATTTCTTAATCAATTCAGTGGAAAGTGCATAAGTGAAGGCCGGCCACTTTCAAATTGCTACAAAAAATGAATCTTTATTCCCAAATATCATATGCCAATCTCGCGGTGCTGCTTTACGCACATCTACTGATAATTTCTCTGGCAAGATTATGCAGTTGGATCACACTCCTCAGCAAATTCATGCATATTAACATGCATGCGCCTGGATGCCAGGAAAGTGGTAAACGTTTCAGTTCTTTTAACGTCAGACAACACAAATATCTCCAACAAATACACCAACGTATCAGACATCTTTTCAAGTAACCCAGTTTAAAAACACACCAGTAATTTTCACCAAGTGAATGAACCCGACCACTTTCATGTATTGTGCACAAGATATCATCGCCAAGCCATAGCAGCCAGTAAAACCTGGCAGCATCCCGATGACAGGAAGTTCACTTTTAGTTTCGGAGAAGTGCAACAGTGGCAACACGTGATCCCACTGAGCCACCAAACACGAATGTAGGATAAGTTCGAACATGATCGAGATACTTGAAAACAGGACCATCCCTGGAAGCTTCTTTGTCATTTATTATGTCTGATTCATCAGACGTATCAATTGTTCTTCTGTGGTTGAAATTTTCCACTTCTTGCATCAATTCATCTTTTGTACTGTTGCAAGATGTAATCACCTACCATTGCAATGAGCAAGGGAACATACTGAAATACAGACAGCAAATCTGGCAACACATAGAATGACATACACAATAGAGAAAATCACAGCACGGCACAACAATGCATAATGAGTTTGATGCAATGCCACATTCAACAGTATTTATAGGATTACTCCCTTTCAAGATCAACAATTTTGTTTAACAGGATTAATGCAGGTTCTCTGATTGAATTGTTGTCAGCAAAGTGGCAAGGGACAATTTAAATGGAAAGAGCCTAAAATAAAGATGCTTACCAAGATTCCGCCAGATTGAACCAACTTTGCAACTGCATCCCAGTACAAGGCCCTATAACCAAGAGAAAATCTTAGTTTCCTCTTCTTGACTAGTGCAGAATGGAAAGGAAAGGTGAAAAAAAAATGGTCTAACCCTTTAGAAAGAAAATCATAGAAATGGTGCTCAATACAAAGGTCAGGGCACTCTGATCATTAGCAGAAGTCATTGGTTACCTTTTGACTGGACCATCTGGGTGCAATCCAATGGCATCTAAAGTCCCTTTGTCCATGACAAGCTGAAATTGCCTTTGTACCTTTGTCTCAAGAACATCGTCAACCTAAAGAGAAAATGAAAACAGCAAGACACTCAAATCAACAAATCAAACAGATTGTATTGCACACAACATCACCATGTTAAAATTAAGATATTTAAACAGTCAAGAAAAAGAAAGAAGAGTCAAGAAAGCAAGAGTTACAAGATATTTGAAGAAATATTTGTGTCAATGTTTGGATGCACAAGGAACTAATAGTAATTGAATCACAATTTATTATTTACACTTCCACTAACAGAAGGTATGAGAAGCCCAATGAGTAATGTAATACATGAACAAGAATATCAAAGCGAGCAAGGATGCTGCTAATTTGGATACCTCCAGCCACAAATTGCATGTTGGCAATCTACATCTTTACTAGCTTCAATTCAAATTTATATCTACTACCTTAAGAACAGGAATATCAAAGCAATTGTAACATCACCAATCACAAAACTTCAAAGATTCTTTTGCTTAAAAAGGAGAGCAAATAAAATTCACTGATGGATAATTCTAGTTAGCTGAGAAGAAATGCCTGAAAATGAAACTAATATCTGCCACTTATGCTAAAGTTAGCACCATGATACCCGAAAAGAAAAGGACACATGTATCCATTTCCATTGGAGAAATTGTAGAAATTTAAAAGTATATGTAAAAACTATGAGGAATACTTTGAATTTGATTATATGCAAGATAAGTCATGATTTGAGAAAAAAACCTAAAAACTTGGCATACCACAAACTTGATATTGGGAAACCCATTATGCTCTGCAAGACTGCATGCTAATTCAATTGCCCCTTCACTGTAGTCAGTTCCAGTCAATTCAGAGAACCTGAAGCCCAGGACACACCAGCTCTCAATCCCAACAGTCATCAAGAAAAAGTGCATCTCTTCACCATTCTCTTTTGGCCAAATACAACCATTACAATTAAACACTAACATTTATTATGACAGCTGTCAACTATGCTCTGCTACATGGAATCATTTGGCAAAATCTTCTATAATTCGGCATTCCACAAGAAGAGCACACAAGAAAATGAATTACACAGAGTTTTGGCCTGATTTCTGCCTTTTCAAATAAGTTACTTTTGTAAAATTGACCTCAATGTGAACTTCACTAATTGAGAAAAAGCCTGTTCTGACAAAACTGCAGATTAACACTTTTCTTTCACATTAATATACAAACTATATTTCTCATTTCCAAAACATCAGCTAGATGCATATGAATAAGATAGAATTCCATCACTTTAAATCCTTTTTCACTCTTATTACAGATGGACAAATAATTTCACAATGTCCCTAGATGAGATTTATCATAATTATTAATAGGCTAAAACTTGCCAAGCTGTTTTTGGAGATTGTTTCACTTCTGCCATTTTACATGGCAAGTTAGATGATATGGCCATAACCATGCAGATACAGGCCATTTTCCATGAAAGCAATACACTCCTTCTGTGGTGTGACCATATTAGCATGCCAAAATCCCCATCTGATAGACATTCATAAATCCAAAATCATAATCATGAGGCACTGTAACTTTTGATTCCAAGAATTAAATATCCATAGTTGATATGCATATCAACCATGTGAAGAAAAGGAAAGCAGTACACAAAGAAATAACTAATCCCAAGTATTTAGATTCATTATATAATACCCTAACTACAGTAAAAATCTCAATGTACCCCTGCTTAGCCAGTTCTTGAAGAAGCAAACCATTGCCAGTGCCAATGTCTAGTGCACTCCAGCCAGACAAATATTTGCAACCTTGTTCAACAGGTTCAGACTTGCAATGATCAAAATGATTTGGGATGTGACCTTGTGAAATTTCAATGCACAACCGTTGGGTCCAAGAAGCAACAACCTCCATAACATCAGTCCCAAACCTATGGGAAGGCCAAAAAAAAGGAATGGGTGGGTTGAGATTTGGGGGGGGGGGGGATGGAATTAAATAAATGAGTTCCAGCTAGATTGGTCATTACCAGAGTAACAAAAACTCAATGTACAAATAACAATAAATTAATTCCATGCCAATATCAAAAACAAACTTCTGTTTCTTTTAAATCATTCCCCATTCCAATTCTAACATTGAGTTATCAAAAAAATTTAAACCTTTGAAAATTGTAAAATATGCTAAATGAGATCTCTGAAATGAGACATCAATGTAGAAGCCACATGAATAACTCACGTCTGAAAATGGTTAGACCAAACTACCCATGGATTGTTGAAATTGAAGAACATGATTAAGTAGTCCTGACTGTGCTTTTGTGATCATGTTTGAGACAGTGCCCAGAAGGCACATCTCATTGCCACATTGCATTGCAATAACAAATATTCATAAATCACAAAATAAATAAATAAACAATAAGTGTTCTAAGTTCTACCACAACAGTCTATGAGAAGAGAGACTACTTCTCCCTGCTCAAAATTCCCATGACTTAACTGGCCAACTCCTTTTAACAAATTGAAAAAGTAGCAAGAGGGACCAATAAAGGAACCTGCATTTACTATGTACAGTGACATATTCAAGCCTCAAACTGAACAATAATAAAACTGCCATCACTCAATCAATGCCAATACACTACTTTAGGATCCATTGGCCCCAACTTCCCATTCTATCCTTCCTTACCAAAGCACATCCCATTGTACTCAACTCAAAAGATGCCTTCATACAGAACTTACCTAAGCATATGTGTATGGTCAACAAAAATAGACGACTGCTCTGTTAAAGAAGAAAAAGCAAACAGACAATCATGGCAAAATAGAAAGGAATCACTGTTACACAAAAAGAATAAGTATTGCCAACATTTTCTTATGAATTTCCAAAATTTTTCTCCAATCTTTCCTTAACACACCTTTAGTGAGCTCAACATGATCTGCTCCAGACTTAGCCACAACTGCTTTCTTTAGATCATCCCTTTTGACCTCAAATCTCAAAGATAAGGAGCTGCATTGAAGAGAATGAGGAAACTAATGTCCATTCCACCTCACCTACAAGGAGGCTACTTGAAAACTTCTCCCATATTTCCCCAAACAAGCCTGTTTTAATAATCATCCATTCACTAGGGATGGAGCAATTGCTTAAGGGAACAAGACAGAAGGCTGATGAAGAGATTGTAATGATAATGACATTGTAAACTGTAATACTTATGTCAATGAGAGATTATAATGAAAGAGATGTCATGTTGGAAGCAAGAAGAGATCCCATGAGGTCCTACCGTATGCATATTATGTAAGATACATGTCATCGAACAAAGGGTTTCAACTGACTACAAGTAAAGATTCTCATATGAAAATATCCTCTGCATTCCTTGTCCTACATAATCCACCCCTATAACCTTAATCTTTATAATGAAAATAGCCCTACAACCATTATATATCATACCAATTAAAAAAAAAAAAAAAACTAGTACTTGACATCCTTCCTCATGTAAGCAAGCGATAGATTTCATCACCTTGATATTTCCTCCATATTAATTACCTTGCCATAATCCTTTAAAGCGCCATCCTTCCATCCCTTTCAATGAGCAGAAAACCTACCAATACTTTGTGTCATCTAGGCTATTAACTTCATGTAAGAGCACTTCTTCTTCAACCTAACATCACCAAACATTTCCTTATCCCATCATTGTAATTCTGTGGAAGGAAAAATTAAACTCACCACACCCTCTGCATTCACCTGTCCCACCACCCCATGAAGAAAAAAAAAAAAAAAACACCTTAAATGCCTACAATCTTCAATGGCATTTTTTTTTTTTCTTTAAAAAAAGCAAGAATGCCTGGCCCCTAGAGAAGAGATGGTGATCATGCAATGTTGGTCTATAAAGTTCATATCACCAAAACTACAAACAGTCAATTTTACCCAAAGAAGAATCTCTCTAAGACTTTGACTTGTTAATGGTCTAGGATCCTTAATCTTACACTTACATTTGTTTTTTCCTTTTCTTTGATAGACAAGGGAAAGATACAGTCTAAAAGGCTTCAACAGCTTTCCTTGTACCCGGAAATCAAAAGCTCAAAAGAAATAACATAAAAGGACCCAAATTTAGGAACACCAAGGATAAATAAATTTTATCTTTTGAACAGACCAAAAGTTTCAGGCAATCTACCAAATTTCACCAGAATGGCCATGATCACGAAAGTTTGCCAACTCATCTGAATAGGCAGCATCCCAGTAACTCTGGATACCTAGCATTGATGTCACCCCTTCAGCATCTGGTTCCTCCTTGTCAGAGCTGTGCAACGAAAATAAAGGGCTTAATTTTAGCTGATAACATTACACTCTCTGTTCACTAGAATTTTTAACATAACATCCATTTATTGCTAAGAAGATTCCATAGGTGATTGAATTACATAGTCAAGAGAAGCACATTTCTCTGATGAAACAAAATCATCATAATTTGAGTTCTTAATGCAGAGATGCAGATAAAAGAAATAAGTTACCAATTGCAGTCAATTAAGCATTAATGCCTTAGATGTCTAATTTCATGATAATGCATTTATAACTAAAAATCCTCTACTTCTACCAAGTTCAAGCTCATAACACAAAATCCCACTAATTGGATTCCTCTGCCTTCCTATGTTTTCGAGGGAACCAAACAGAAAAAGAGCGCGAAATGAATGTCAGAATAAGTAAAAGTTACTTGTAATCAGAGGCGGCACGGAAGTTGGCAGCGGAGAGAGCTTCAGCAGCATCGACGTGTCGCTGTTCATCATCTAGAGTGCTTCCGTAGTCACTCTTTATGGACCAGGAGTCCGCCGCCACGGACCTCTCATCGTCAGAGATAAGATCGCCGGCAACCGTCGCCACCGATCGGGCTTGCTGCTGAGAAAAGTCAGACTCTTCCGATGGCAGCCGAGTTCCGGCCATGGCAGCTTAGAAGTTAGAAATAGCCTGTATTGTATGTGTGTGAGAGAGACAGAGACACAGAGAGACCCTTTGGACTGTGGACTGTGAAATGTTATCGTAGGACAAGGATTGTGTTTTGACCGTGGGATGAAATAAACGGTTGAGATATGTAGCCTTTTTAATGTAATTATTCATTCTATTTTACATAAAAAAAAATTTATTAATAAAATATTATTGAATTTAAATAATTTTTTTTTAAAAAAAATTTAATTTTAATATTAACTAATTTAAAATATGACTCAACTAAATTTCGCAACGAATTCATCGTTGCGCCAGAAAAAATTGGACGTGGAAATAAGCGCCTGCAAATTGTTTTTCCCAACCTAAGACTGTCTTGTTACAGAGAGCAATGGGGCACCGTTGTCACCATCTTCAGCCCACCAGCCGTTTTGTCTCTTGGTAAGAGGAAAACATTAGATGAAAGAACATAATCACTATTGCTCTCAATATCCCAAGAATTGCTTTCTCTCAGATACGAGGACTGGACTAAGTATGTGGGGTTATTTCCAACCCCATCGACTTTCGAACTAATGGTTTAGAGGTTAGTTGACTTGGGGTCCATCAATATCATCATGAAGACGATGGATGGGAAGCAAGAAGACAAGTTTGGTGATGGTTCTGAGTCTTTGGACATGCAACTGATCGGGAATTTTCTTGGTTTTGCTTCGAGAGGGGACAGGGTTGGACTGAACCTCAGATGTTGAGGAAGGGTACCTACCCCTGGTGTTCAAGACTGTGACAAGAGAACTGCACTGCATCTTGCAGCCAGTGAGGCCCATGCTCCTGTTGTTGAGCTCCTTCTACACTATATGGCCAAGGTCAATCTCCAAGACCGATGGCAAGGGACTGTAAGCAGCCCATGATCTTTGGCTCTTTATTTGATTTTGTCAGTCCTCTGATAGCCATGGGGTTTGCATGCGACCGTGCTTATCTTTTGCGTTAAATGACTGCACTGAGCCCCAGTGCGGTACAGAGTGACAATTTGGAATTGAAATGACAGAGGTAAAAGGAAAATTCATTTGTTAGAAAGACTGGCAAATGCTTATTTGTGGTTCACAATTGTGTTTGTTCTGTTAGAAAAATCTTTTGACTTCTGTTGAGCCAAACTGCCTCAAGTTTATGTTGTTTGTTATACTGCATTATGCATACGGTTTCCCATGGTTGTGGACAGAGATTTTAGGTAAAATTAGGTTGAAAGTGGATAAGCATTGATTCCACATCGTTTCAATGTGAAGCCCTTGACGGATGCAAGACTCTATGGACATCGTGATATTTGTGGGATTCTTGAAGTAAATGGGGGCAAGGATTTTATCAGCGGTCAACCAATGGTAATCGAATCATCTTCTCCCTTTTTCAGTTTTTCAGATCTTAGGTAGTGTTCTTTGCACCATTGCAATCAATGTTTCAACAATTTTGTCCTTCTCATTGGAAATTCTAAATCCCTGCAAGTCAATTGTCATAAAGTGAAACTTTCTGCTTTCTACTTGTTCTGGAATAACACAGAGAGTTCAACATGAACAATATTTCAGCGATGTAAATTTTGATATTTCAGAGTTAGGCACACAGCAATCTTCAACAGTTGAACAGGTACCTAAAGAGGTTTTGGTGAATAACTTCATGATGTCCTCTTTCGGAAAATTGAACTGGTTGTCCCATTTCCTCATGGAAATATAAAGCATGTAGCTTGCAAAAGACTTCTGCAATTTAGTCTATATTTCATGGTTATTCCTGCCAAATTATGCTCAATATATTCCCTCTGAGTCATCTGGTTATCGAAATGCTTCTGATAATGAGGGTGCCTTGGGAGAATCCATTACGGTCAAGTGGGCTGGAACGTGGGTTGTTAGAACAGTAATTAAGAGTGAGATATGCCTTCCTGTGAAATTATATGCTTTAAACTGCCCGCTATTTTCTTATTTTCTTTGTCTAAGTTATACTTCCTTTGTCTATTTATGTTTCTGATTCAGTGCTGACCGACAAGATTGATTCCACCATCTAAACGGGATATAAGGCAGGGTATTGTCAGCTAAGGATAACACTCACTTGCAAGAACTTTGACATCCCAATATTTTCCAGTTTCTTGGTTCAATTGTGCATGGGGACGACATGATTCTGATCACCGAGTACCTGCCAAAGGTACATCTCAAGATCTTTCAGAAATTTTCATTATTAATGTTTTCTTGTACCTATAATTCTCTCGCAAACTTCTGATTTTGACCGAACAGGAAGGCCATTTCTAGTGAACAATTCTCACGTATGTTGCTTATTTTTAATGTTGGGTAACTTGGGTGATATATTGTCCAGAAAACTTCGGCTTGACCTATCAACTGCTCTGCGTAATGCACTCGATATTGCTAGGTAATTTACACTAAATTTTTTTTTATCAAAGAGATGGCTATCTCATTGAGGGCTCAAATTCTTGCAGTGTTTATCACGATCATTTCAGCTATGGATAGCCTTTCTTTTGTCAGTGTTGTTCCCTTTTCACTTTTGTGCTTCTCTCATGTCTTCATTGAGTCATTGACAAATGATTTTTCCAAGTACGTTATTCAGGCTGTGATTCAAAAGTATTGGCATTTTGGATTAGGCCTGGTGCATGTAAAATTGGTTCTTGTTCAGGAATTTGGTGTCAATATTTCAGTTGCCATAATGAATTTGATAGTTACAACCACGAAGGAGCATTTCCTTGACAGTTCATCTCTTCAAGTGGTCATTTGGATATACTTTGAACTTTTAAATTGCTGACAGAGGAATGAATTATCTTCCTAAGCACAAGCCATTACCCATACAGTTCACAATCATTTGGATCCAAGGTGAGATCCATCGATTCAGAACTGATATTCCATTTGATAAGAAGTGATGAAATAACTATAGAACTTGAATAATCTCCTTCTCCTACTTCTTTGCTCCATGTAGAACTATAGAACTTGAATATTCCATTTAATAAGGCGTATAGGTTGGACTAGTGTGGGATCTCATTGGAGTACTGGTTAATAGGAGCACCAAAGCTATAGTATCTGAAAGCAAGAGTCCATTTTCCAATTTTTCCTGTGATGTTTGCATTTGTGCTTGCAGTTATGGTGCACTAGCCGATTAATTATTTTGAAATATTAACTTAGGAAATGCCATAGGAGAAAAAAAGAAGTGGCCCCTCTAGCAACAAGAAGGCCAATCGGTGTTGCATTTCTGAACAAATTTGGAAATAGGTTAGAGATTTTAGTAATTGGTGCTCAAGTTCTTTGTGATAGAACAGGGGAAAAAAAGTTATTTCTGCAACAGTTTGAAGATTTGGCAATTGAAGATATGGGAAAGATAA
This sequence comes from Rhizophora apiculata, assembly GCA_037832385.1. Lineage (NCBI taxonomy): Eukaryota > Viridiplantae > Streptophyta > Magnoliopsida > Malpighiales > Rhizophoraceae > Rhizophora > Rhizophora apiculata. Next base: position 4,532,048 of record CM075427.1, read on the forward strand.
CATCATTTTTGGCCACTCTATGTCTGAATGACAATTATAGTTGGAAAGGAATAGTGTTTGAGAATGCAGCAGTGATCAGCAAAGCAATTGAAAGATGGAGTCCTTGAGACCCTTACTTGAATTCTTACTGTTAAACATAGGAACTTGCCTTTTTATCTTTCCCCTGATGCTTCATACTTTCAGGTTCATAATTCTCTTTTCAGATTGGTATCAACTTAGGTTTTTATGGAGCTCTTTGTTCTTGTTCGATACAGAAATTTTATACAAGATGAAATGGGGCACTTGAAGATTGGAGAATATTGGATTCAAATGTTCTACCAACAGTATGTATGACCATCAATTTTTCAATACGTATACAGATCCAATTTCATTTTTAACATTGCCCCTTTGGCATCTTAAGATCCTCTTTTGTTTTCAAATTCCAAAGGCAAGTTGATTCAGACAACACTAGCAACTGTTCAAATAGACCCAAGGGAGATATTTGGTCGTTTGGAGTTGTCTTCTATCAGGTATATACATTTGCCAATGAGATGATTATGTTGTACCTGGCTATGCCAGAAAATGTAGACTGCAAATACTTACCTTTTGTAAGCACCCGCTGCTGATGACATTACTGTTGTGCATGTACTTGAGAAGTTCACTATGCCAATTATAACATTAGGTGCAAAATAAATTGTACTACAGATGCTAGAAGGAAGGCAACTGATAAGCAGCATGAACCTGGATGCCATGAATCTAAGGTCTGTTGATTTCAAACCGACGTTCCCAATAAGCCGGTGCGCCAAAAGAATTCAGCAGTAAGTAGACCCCATTAACGATCAAATTTCAATTCACAGGTGCATTCTTTTTGTTTTTTTTTTTATGTTTGTTGAATAGATAAATTCTTATAATCTTATATTTTTCCTGGCTGTCATAACGCCTTGAATATATTTGCTCATGAAACCTTGAAAATATTTGACAGGTTTCAATGAACAGTGCTTATGCATATGCTAGGACAAGAGGGCACCTTTTTCTTATTTTTCAAGCTGAAAGAAGCAATAGTAATGCATCCATCCTCCGGCGAGAATGTTTTCGTGAAGATGCAAACTTCACATAACAGCTGCTGATTAAGTAAACCTATGATTCTGCGACAGAGGAAGGCAATTGATATCAGAGACTGCAGAAAAGTTTCTAGAACAACTGCAACAATTTTGGAGCAGAAAGCAAGAGAGGAACTTTTTGAGCCTTTTCACCCCCTTCATTCATATGCATTTCCTCTTTAAGTAGGAAACCTGCAAAAGCTTTCACCAATTACATAAAAGAAAATGCTTAATTGCATGTAAATAGCTTGAGAAAATTGGTTAACCAAACTGACAGCAAGCGCATTTTTCCAGACTTGCTTTTCAGCTTTTACAATCATGGTTGAGTGAACAAGATGGACTAATATGCCTCCTAAACACAGCTGCATCATATGCTTGGCTTCTGGTTAATTGATGTATGTTGCATAGTTGTAATTCTAGAGTTTGCCTTTCCGTAATTGTCACGAGTGTCCATTAAAAGTAAGGTTCATATTTGCAGGTTAATAGAGCATTGCACCAACAGAAGTCCCAATTAGAAGTCTCTTCTACTCTAAGGAAGGCCGCATGCCCTGTCTGTTGAGTGCATTATTGCAACAGCCGTTTTATGTTTATCGTTAATTCTTTGGTTTTTTTAATTTGCTCTTATTTTGTGAATTGGTCTTCTTTTTTTTTTTTTTTTTCTCCTTTTCTTTTGTTAATTTTACATTGTTTATCTAAAAACAATCACTAACTAGGGATATTTGAATCATTGCATATTTATCTGAAAAATTACTCGTATAATCAACTAGCATTATCCTCGGTCATTGTATAATTAACTAGCATAAAATTACTTTGTATCCATAACATTTACAATACCATTATCCTCGGTCACAAGTAGCTTCGAGAACTCGCTTTTCTATCAGTGTGGTTTTAACCAGCAAAGTCAAAAGTCAACCGAATGTGGGTAATTAACGAACGGCTCGGAGAAGAATGACAAATAACAAAATGCCTATCTAGTTTAAGATCATTGTTTAACATGGAATCTATTAGCTTACAGTACGCCAAGAACAAAAGGTTGAGATTTCGTTTTTACTTTCTGCTTGTGTACGCTCTAGCTGGTTTACTTTTTGAGAGCATCTTTGTATCCAAGGAGCTTTATTATTATTATTATTATTATTATTATTATTATTATTATTATTATTATTATTCATAAATAAAGCTTCTTCACTTAAACGAGGAAAAAAAAAAAAACAAAAAAGATAAGAATATTATTTTTAGGTCAGTTTTCATTTCAATCGAGATTAAATTTCATTTCCGACGACCATCTTATAGGCTTATTCCCTGATATTGATCAGGTGCATGCAAAAATTTCAGTCCATTTCCGTACAATCTCGTCAAACGATCTCATCGAATAAAAAGGTGGCAGTAGAAGCTTCTTGAAATGTAATATTCTCTCTCTCTCTCTCTCGCTCTCTCCCTATATATATATATATATACACTTATTTATTTTGGGCAAAATTGGGCAGCAACCATATGATGGGGACATGCTGCAATTCTGGGCCGGAAACAGAATATATATATATACAAAAAAAAAAAAATAAGGCCACGATAAGATTAATTATGAATAATAGTATAAGAATGTGCATAAATTTTGAGTATAATAATAATAATAATAATCTCATACGCACGAGGCTAAAAAATAATTATTCTAATCTCTCTCGAGACACAAACTAAAAAGAAGTCCCTAGCATCACAGGTCAAAACCCAAAAAAAAAAAAAATACAAAACCAATCAAATCCATTAACAACAGTTGAACAAGCTTTTACACCTATAAAAAGAAAAATAATATATATACGTAAAGGGAATTTTTAACTGACTATTTAATGAAGTTAATACGGATAGCTTTTTCTTTCTGCTTTAAGAAAAGGACAACCACGGAGTAGCTTTCCCGGCAAACCCCGTCAAGTTTCCCGTATCACTGCGCCAAAATGAATGAGTCCAACACGTATTTATCTCTTTTTGGTCTTTTTTATTGAAAAAATGGCAAAGCCCAATAGGTTAATGCATTCATTTGGGACAGGGAAGGGGGCAATCATGTGATTATAGCGGAAAAGATAAATTAGCATAAGCCTATTCAAAAAATAAAACGAGTAATGGATCTCGGCCAAAAATTTTCTTTTCATGAGTGGGTGTGGGCCAAAAAGTTGGTGCGTCAGTCACTGTTTCTGTTTGTTTTTCCATAATGTCAACCAACCTACCCGGCGCACCTAAGATTATACATTATTCCTTTCCTGGCTGACCTGTTCCCTAATATAAATGCATCAATCTTCAACCCCATGTTCCATCCATTTCCCTTCACCCTCCTCTTCCAACACCCCATAGATGCTCCTCCCCCACCCACTCAAATTCTCAAATTTCCCCACCCCTCTCTCTCTCTCTCTCTCTAGCAGTTGTCCAAAGTTAACATTTGACTAGGTAACTTACTGTTTTAGAGACCTTGGTATCTCTAAAGTTCACACCACACCCATAGTCATTTAATTAGCGTCAATTTGATTTTTTTTTTTTTTTTTTTTTTTTGTTTGTTGGTTCGCAAAGAAGAGAAAACTTCGAACTTTAGAGCTTTTCTGGAATCTTTGAGAATTGAATCTCTGATCAATCTTTCTTGGTTGAGAGCATTGATGGGAAACTACGTCTCATGCAAGGTGTCAGACCCAGTGCTTCCCATAGGCTTGTCCAAGTCCACCAAAGTCGTCCTCCCAACAGGCGAAATCCGAAAACTGCAACAGCCCATCAAAGCTGCGGAGCTGATGATGGATTCTCCAAACTTCTTCGTCGTTAACGCCAACACCCTCAAAATCGGCCGAAGGTTCTGTCCTCTCAACGCCGACGATAATCTTGAAAGGGCCAGTGTGTACGCACTCTTTCCAATGCACAGAAAAAACTCTGTGGTCACTGGAAATGACTTGGGCCCTCTGTTGGTCTCCGCCAACTCTTTTATCAAACGGGCGTCTACAGGGAACATTAGGTTGCTTCCTGACTCTGCCGGGAAGGTCTCGCCGGATGCATCAGAGGAGGCGGCGCTGCTGCCGAAGCTTGATTTGCAAGGTATTGAGGAGATTTCGGCGCCTGAGTTTAGACACAGAATGTCCATGGCAAGGTCAAAGAGGCCATTGCTAGAGACCATTCAGGAAGAGCCGAGTCCTTGTCGAGGCAACAATCGCTTGACTTTGGGGTTCTTGCTTTCTAAATAAGATACGAAAATGGTAGATGTCATCAAGACCCAAGATTCTATTCTTGTGATTAGTCCTTTAAAACCAGTGTAGATTGTCGATATATGGAGTTTTTATTTTGGTCCTAATTATTGGAATACTTAGGTTTCTTTCCTTTTCCAATTTTATGAACTTTGCAAGGCAAGCCATGCAGGTTCGTTGGACCACTACCCCATTTCATTAAACAGAAGCTTCAAGGATCAAGTCTAATTTCAGTTTATCCATGTACAAAATTGAGTCTGAATTTAGGTTATTACGTGCAACTAAGCTCCATCTAACCCGAAGCCTAATTAAGTTTCTTTTCTACCATGCCGTGCGCAATCGAAAGCAAGATGGTGTAGAAAAGAAATTAGGAGATTTTCAGACATCAAAATTTGGTGTCATGGTGTCGTACTCTACTACTTTAGAATTTTTGAACTAGATAGACTATTGACACAAAAATTACCAAGAGTTAGTTTTGCCGACATATATATATATCATTTTTTCGTCAACTGGGATAGGATTGGATTGGATCATTCCTAGGAATACCACACCAGACCTATGGCCCGATGAACGGAAAATTATAAAGACCGAAAAAAAAATTCGTGTAATTAAAATGAAGGTTGTGTTAAGGTAGTTTGCACAATTCTTGTTGATATATAACGATATGGTACATTTTAGGTACATAGTTGGAGAGTAAAGTCTTTTAATAATTTAATTAAATTAGGCGTCCAATCCAATTTCTTTTAGCCCGAATGAGAATAAGGGTGATTTTAATGGTGATGAGAATAAGGGTCTAAAACAGCAGGTTGTGGATTACTTTCATTTTAGCCGGTGGACCATCATCATCAGAATAGCAATGATCAGGTTTCTGGCCGATCCATAATGCAAAATCCAATAAAGAATTATTGTCACAACATAATAACGTTCTAACAGATGTTTAGGTAGTTGTAATCATGTCATATATAACTAACAAATAAGACCACAAAAGGAATCGCCTTTAATTCAAGAAAGATTGTTTTCTATGTCACCGGCACACTTTTATGGTACCAAGGTCAGAACTTGTCGCTAGGGTTGGCAGCTTTGGCCGGAAAGAATATCCTCTGTACTGTTTAATTTCTATATTTTGACTTGGGGTTGGGAAGGAGGAAGATTAACGTTGTGTTGTGGCAATATGCCTTCAAAGTTCAGATTCATGCCTTTTCTTCTGCATATGTATATTTGAACTGCCTGAGACCAGGATTAATAGCCAGTAATCATGTGCCCTGCTTTCTGCTCCATGATTCCATCTTAATTCTTACGCATGCTTTGATCCACTATGTAATTAATTTTTAGATGTCCAACAGTCAAAGAATTAGAAAATGATTCCTTGAAACTATATTAATTTTTATAATATGCATAAATAATGTATCTCTAATGTGATTAAAAAAAAATAATAAAGAGATTTTTGTAAAAGAGGTTTATTGATAAAATAGTTTGGGATGGATAGCTGACCATTTTTGTATGGTTACCTAATATAAAAATTAAAACTAATTCCAATTTCGTTCTCATGTCTAGGGAGAATTCACGTGTCAAAAACGCTCTTGGAAGTAGGACTTAACTAGGGTTGCTAGTGCTCAATTTTTCCATTCCTCACGCAGACACAAAAACTAGAATCTAAGCTTGTCGAATGAAGGATTGTTATTTAGCCGAGTTTTATCGGTTTTAAAACATTATCTGCTTGTCTGTGAGATCTCAATCCGATGCGGATTGCGGAAATGAACTGTAGAATATGACCTGGGGATTGGGCGTAAGCACAGGAAGCAAAGTAAACGAGAAAGCGAATGATTGCTGAAGATTTACGTACAATGACCTGCCAATATCAACACTGATTTCTCTGCCCGTTATCTTATGCTTCACCTTTTAGTGTACACAAATAATGTAACTGGAGCTTAGTGCAACACCCCGGATGTTTTCTGTAATCTCACCCACCAAGCACGTTGCATCCATGAACGAAATCACGTTTTCCCTAATGAGCTAACTAACATATTCAGCTTCCTCACAAACCTGGTGTCACTTGTGTGTCTACTGTCCGGAATGGAATACTTTCCTGCTCCCTTTCTGGCGGACATCACAAAGGTTTCCGACTTTCGTGAGTCGCAGTATACAGCATGTACCATTTTGTGAGGGGGAGGAAATGAAACTGCTGAGAGGCTAATTAGCTTCAGTCTATTTTTATCGACGGATGAGTTGTGGACCGGTGCCTCATGGTCGTAGACTTTAATAAAACATTAGACCGAACTTGGGTTGGCAAGAAAATAAAAGAGGATTATCTAACTGGGCGTAGCTTGGACCTTAGGGTGGAACCTCAAAAATAAGCCCACTGGGGAGCGAGAGGTGGAACACTGATTTCCACCAAATTGAATTTGGATTAAGGCATTCTTTTCACCGAATTTGCTTTTCGTAGAACACTTTTTCTTTTTTTCCTTTTTTTCCCCCTCTCTTTCTTTAAAATAACCAGGCTACACCACTTGGCCTTGTTTAGTAGCATTATATAACCCTCGTAGAGTTAAGTATAGGATTAGGATCATAGCGGGATCTAATTGTCCACAAGCTTCATCACCTACTAATTTAAAACCCTAATTAAGCTTTTAGGTTGGATGCAAGATTTTATAATCGAGTTTATTTTATCCCCTCTCATTTGCTGTTTTGCAACCATGAACTTTTAAACGACGAAAAGAAAATACTAAGCCCAAGACATGCATGATTCTTGTAACTATAAGGTGACAACTGAAAGTGGCGAAACCCTAAAAATGTTGAGGGCCTAAAGAAGGCCAGTTTAGTGCACTTGCCCGTCTCTTATTCCATGCCTTCCTGCCCCCAACGAACAATTAATTTTGTTATATCTTCACCTTCTTTTTGCAACGATAGCCGCTAAATCTAGCCTTTTATGCTTTTTTTTTGGGGGGGGGGTGTTTCCTGTCAATAGTAGTTATTTGAATTTTGTAATAAGATATCTCAAATCTGAATATTAAATGACAAATTTTCAAATCCCTGTGTCTCCTTTGACAGGAGTTTGCGTTTTTCTCTCTCACTTTTGTTTTTTTTTCAAAAGAGCATTTGGTGTGATTTTCGTCTGACATAATTATTGTCTAGTATCTCGAATTGATTGATGCTTTCAAATTATTTCAATACAAAAGGTGAAAACTTCTGTGAAAGAAAGATGCTATATAACCAATAATCAATAACATTGATTAAATACAAGGATTATAAACAATGTTTCAGTAGTCATGTCTAAAGATCGAGTAAAATTGATATTAATTAGTTAGTGGCATCATAAAAATAAAATTTTATTTTGTTTTATTATATTTAAAGATATTTGAGAAATTGCTTTTCATTGTGATGTCGAATTGATGTGTCCATCAAAAAATTACCAATTAGAAAGGGTCTCAGGTTTGCACCCAGGTTAATTTCATGATTAATTAAGCTAACTAGTGATCATATGTATAGTGTTTTATGGTTGCAACGCGCGAGCAGCACTTTCAGCACACAAACCTGTGAGCAGTGAGCACAATCCTCCCCAACCCCCCAACCCCCTCCAACTACGAACCACAAGGTTAGTTGATGTTACACACCTTGATGATGCTGAACCCTCCATGAACATGAACATATCTTCATCGTCATCTCATCTGGCAGTCAATAAAATGGAGGTGGTTAGTTAATCCATTGCATCGCCCCATGCGACTCAAGCAGTCAAGAATTTGGGACTGGATCGTCAACCCTTCCACAAGCAAAAGAATTAACAAAAATGAAACATGTTGGTGCCTTAATTTGTTTAATCATAAACAATAGCTATGCAGAGACAAAGAGATATTAACTGAATTGTATGTCTGAATCCTATGCTACTACGAATACACTCTTTAGGAGAAATTTAACTAGAAGGAGGGAAATTGAAGTTTATGTTTGACTTGCAATTGTTTCGATTATCCAACCATATAAGAAGTATTAATACTTGAATGTCAAGCTTAAGAGTAACAGTTGGTGGAATGTGACAGAAGAGCACTACCTTGTGTCCTGCAACGGAGTTGTAATAAGAATTCCCTGAACATAGTCTCAATAGCCATACCTTGCCTTTATCGAGCAAACGACTAATGAAATGCAAGCATTTCTGAGAGCAAAAGTAGTGCCACCATACTAAGGTTGTAACCACATATAATTATCTGCAATTGAGCGGTCAGAAGGATTTTTTTGCTATGTACATAAATGGGTTGCTAACTCTACTATTAGAGCATAAGTTGAGGGGCTGAAGGAGATGATGACAGAAGCATAGAGAGCACAAAGGAGTGAGATGCAGAAGCTCAATGCATTTCATCATCTGTGCTCTCTATCTTCTGTCAAGAGCATCGCCAGTGCCTCCTCGTAATTAATAAGCTCTGTGTGTGTGTGTGTGTGTGTGTGTGTGTGTGTGTGTGTGGGGTTGTGTGCATATGCTTTCTGATGCGTGTGTGTGAGAGGTCTAGACTGCTGAGGGGCACCCCATGGCCATACCTTGCTAGCTAGCTCTAGCCCTCTTTGAAAGGGAAAGCAGTGAGAGTAAAAGAGGGAAGAGCTATGCATCATATGTTTTGTGACAAGTATTGGTAGGACAGTGGTCATAGTGATTCCCCCCCCCCCCCCCCCAACACCCTCATTTATAGTGGAAGGCCATGCCATGGTGGTTGTGTGCTATTCATGCTAACCACTCGGTATCACCACTTGTTTTCCACGAGACCTTTCTGAATGGACAGAAAGTACCAACTTGAAGTTCATGATTATCAACTGTTGATGAGCTGTCTATCACAACACTACAGTTTTATTCGTCCCCCAAAAAAAAAAAAAGTGCAATTACAATTCATCTGTCTAATTTCATGAAAAAATGTCAAATAATATCATAAAATTTTAAATTTATTTAAAAATTTAAACTAATTAATGAAAAAAATTATAAATATTATAAATTATATGACATCTTTATATTTTAATAATGAGAAATTTTATATCTTTTAACCAAAAAAAAATTGAGTGAATTAGCCGCCTTTGTACTGTTATGTTAAGACAACTTTTTTTCTTTTCTTTTCTTATTATTATTATTATTATTATTTATTTTCCATTCGAAGCGCAAAAGACTTTTGTGCCTGCTGTACAATGCTACAGGTAGCCATTGTCCATGCTATGCCCTACAATTACCAAGCTCTATAGCCCATTGTCAGTTTCAAATGTCCCGCGAATGTTCCTGTCACTTGAGCCGTCAACAGAGTGCATTGAGGACACACGGAAGATCTTAAATCATAATTGCTCGTTATGCAGTGCTTACGACTGTGATTACTCTCACCGATGTCTTAATTTGTCACTCAGCTCAATATGTTGGCGTCAGTCGAATGATCTAGTGGTACAACTACTGGGTTCTTAGTCGCACGTTCTAGCGTTACAACGTTGGGTTCTTGCTCTTGTTTCATGTATACTTGAATAGACCAAAGGGAAAATGTTGTCATAAAAATCAGTTTCCATCCAAAACTTGAACTTATTTCTTTATCGTGATGTCCATTGGCCAAATTATGTTATAATTAAGAAATAGGAGAATATGAAATCTTAAATTTATCTAAATATTCAAGTTAATAAGGAAAGAAATTGATAAATATTATAGACCAAGTCAAGTTTTTATTTTTTAATGATATGAAATTTTTTTATTTTTAATATTTTTTTGACATATACTAAACATAATTGACATATGACACTGTAAACTTAAATTAAATAGGTAAAATCCAACTATTAAATTTTATTAGTATTAGGTTGATTTGATTAAACTGAAAATTTGAGAATAGTCAAAACAATGTATAAGTATAGATAAGATAACAAGTAAAACTTTGATATTATGTTAAATAATAATTTAGAATCTTAAATTTATCTTAAAGTTTAAATTAATTGGTAAAAAAACCATTAATATTTATAATTTATATTAAATTTTTATATTTTAGAGATACAAAATTTTTATATTTTTAATAGTTCGGATAATTCTAGTTAAAATTTAAAACCTTTAGGGTATGTCCCCCTAAAACTTGTACCGTTAGAGAATATACAAATGTTACTTGCGACCCTTTCACAAAGCCAACCTCCTTTTATTATTATTATTTTCCGCATGTAGATGATATTAAAATGTTGTATGGTGAAGTTTCAATCGTAGGAATTTTTGGATACATCGGAAAAGTTGCTGACCGTAGGATTTGAACTAACTTCTACTTTTGACTAGCATTGCATCCATTTTCTCGTCAATTCGCAGTGTAATTGATGCCTAAATACATTTTTGGTGCATGGAAACTTAGAAACCAACGTTTGTAAATTATGGAGTTGTGGTTAAGATGCCGGCAGCTAGAAGTTGAAAGAAGGGTTTTTTTAAAAAACAAAAACAAAAAAGAAAAAAGAAAAAAGAAAAAAAGGCTGTTACATGAGGAGCCGAAGGATATAGGCATACTTTGTTCTTCCACCTCTCTATTTTCCTTCTCCTTGATAATCTTCTAGATCGATCAGGGAAATTTAACACATAAAGGTTACCAGAATGATAGATCCTCGTGTGCATGAAGCTTGATGTGCGTGCACTCTCAGTCTTTAATTTGATAGACTTGCACAAGTATTATGGATTAAGAATGATGCCAGCAATGTAATTGCACTGATCCAGCTCTCCCTTCAGTCAACTTATTCCTGCAGGCCGGAACTGTTGGCTAATGACAATTATAAATGGCGACATCTACCGTGAACACTATAATAAATTGGCATGATCTGTTAAATTTCCTAACGACCCCCTCATTGACAAAGCTATCTGTTCCTGTATTAGGAGTGCCCGTGCAGGCATGTAAGAGAAACCAACGGCGGAGATACATTCAAGAGAAATGTCCCGCTGAAGATGGAAATTGGGTCAAACTTTGATACAATTTTCTATTTTTATCCACATTAAAATTTTTATTTTGTCCTACTAATTTTTTTTCTTTTCTTTTCTTTTTTTTTTTTTTTTGTTCTCATTTCTTTTTGTTTGTTCCCTCTGACAAAAATTTCTGGATCCGACAATTGGAAAAAAGATTGCGGCATAAGAGATCAGACTGGCAGAAAGTGTTCATGCATGCAAGTTGCTGAGAAGCGTGGAGGAGATAGCTGAAAAGAGGCGGCTGTGCAATCCCCCACCACCAGAGAGCCTTATCCTGCCTTTTTCTGCTCTCTCAATTTTCATTATCATCATTGTTTGGAGGCATTTTGCTTGTCTTCAAAGACATGGGGCGGCGAGGTCCAATCTCTTCCACCTGTCATTCCCCCATGCTCCCCCCCATTTATTTCATTTTCCTTGGATTCCTCTTGAAATTCTCATCTTCAAATATGCACTCAATATCTTTGCTTAGGACAATGTTCGATGGAAACCAGCCAATAAAAATGACTGGCACTCACTTCTCCATCACATATCTTTCACAAATATCCTTGGTTAAGGGCCTTTAATGGTTGAGAAATTCTTTTTGACTTATGGTCCAAGGGCTAAGATACGTTATTCAATTATATATTGTGAAAATATAAAATTTCTCATTTATAAAATATAATAAGATAATATGACTTATAATATTTATAAAATTTATTATGTGTTGAAGGATGCTCCGATTTTGTAAACACATACTGGGAGTTTTGAGTAACCGAGTACTTGACAAGACTGATCTATTAAGAAATGATTGCAATTGGAATCAGCCCGTCAAAAGAAATTTACGAGTCAACTTCAGCCGGCGCATGGCAAGTTGTATATATCAACGGTACATGTGATCCAAAGCATACATCAACGGAAGGAAAAAGGCCAGGTACATGAACCCAAAAAAAAAAAACAAAAAAAGATACCATTCCATCAAGTACAGTTTTGCAGATTAGAGGAAGAACATATAAAGACAACTTAGCCATTATCGGTAGCCTCTCTCATGGGTTGTTCCTTTATTTGCCAGCAAAAATGAGGTCGGAAAGGACCAATTCTTTGTCTTATCCTTTTTCGGAGCTCGACTTCGTGTAGATTGGATTATGCTTTCCCACTTGGGCAAAACAAATTAAAGAAAAGTTAAAGTAAACCCACCATGAAAAGTATCAGATATATTGTATTTAAAATAATTTTTTTTTTATATAGTGATTAATAATTTAAATATATATTTTAAAAATTTTAAATTTTAATTTAAAAAATTAAAATTTATGAAAATGTATAAAAGTCAATAATTTAACTCATAATTTAATAAATTTTTTTTAATAAATTAATAAATAAAAAATATAATTTTTTAAATTGAATTGGGAGGGAAGGATTTGAATTATGAGTACACATGTTTAAGAATGGAGTTGGCTGTGGAAATGGTATTATTTGTGCAATTGGAGTGCCCGTTTTGCTGGTTTTGGCCTTGTCTTGGCAAAGACTAAGCAATGCTGCTGGCTTTTTTTTGTTATAGAAGGTTTCGCTGCTGCTTTATGGCTGCAGTGTCCTTTCTTTGGTCCTAGTATATTGAGTTAGAGGGCTGGGAGGGAGGTGCCCTGTGTAGAATTTTGGGGTGCTTCGTGCTCCGCTGTCCTTGTACAATCAACATTGCTTGATTATGCTAATGGGATAGTTGCTACGTAGTTGACCTTTCCCTTTATATATGCCTACATTATTCCACTTAATGTGAGGATGCCGTTGTAATATGTTCATTTTATCGCAACTAAAGTCCCAAATAAAAAAAATGGGGATAATTTCATTGCTTGGCTCTAATGTCATCCTTGCCTTTCCACGGGTGGCCTCCACTCGCTGCATTCAATGCTTTATGGAACACTTCATCTCAAAGTGATTTCTGGTTCGCTGTAGTCATTGTTGTGGAGGGTAATTTCGTATTACCTCATCTAACCAATCTACCTAATGTAAAACAAGATGGGATGAGTCTATCCTTTTTTATACTGTTCTATGCTGCCCTATTTATCAAACATATTTCTCAATCTGTTTAAGGAAATTGATCTTGACTTTTTGCACATGGTGGGGCATTTTGGAATTTTCTAGTCTGGATCTCATCCCCACCCCCCCCCCCCCCCAGAAAAGGCATTTTGGAAAGGCGGCCGGTAACGCATCGAGTAGGCAGAGGAAAAACCTGAGAAAGTGGCCTAATTGATCTGAATATTCTTCACGAGGACGAAAAGAGTATTCATGAAGAGTGCCTACTTTGGAAAGCATCATTCTCGTGTTTGATTGAGTGCCTTTATTCTCCTCCTTCTTTTTGATAGACAGCAGCAACCATATCTGTCTCTCCTTTTGGACCCCTTCTTGGTTGTTGCGCTGCATGCCATGACATGACGTCGAGCATTTTGCAAGCTGTTCCAAATCCCATTCTTATTTCATTCGCCTGGCGCCCCACCCCTGATTCCCTGTACTTATCCTTTGGCTTGCTGCTGATTTATTTTTTGCAAATCTTTTACACAAACGCAAATTTATGGGTTAAAAATAAAGGAAATGCACTTTTTTGTCTATGGAAGTAGATTGGTTGAAGGGGGTTGTGTGGCTGAACGGAAGATGTTGGGGGAATATTACTGTAGAGCCTTGTTTGTATACCCAAGTTACGTATATGCTCTGACTGATTATTTTTGAACTATTAATGAAAGGGCAGTTGACCAAAAAAAAAATGCATATTAGCCTTTGCAGTCCTTCAAGCTATTTGTGCATGGATATGTAACCGCTCAAAATATTATCTAACGTGAATTTTTGTAGTTAAAATTGAGATTTTATATTGTTTGTGAAAAAGGTTGTGTCCAAACATCATTCAGTTCGTTTTTTTTTTTTTTTTTCTAAATCATATTCAATGACTTTGACAAGTGGGTTGGTCCAAAGTCTGCTGTAAAATTATTTGTAATCCAGCATCTACAGCTGTCAAATAATCAATGGATCCTTTGCCCCGCCCCGTCCCTAATTTTATTTGATCATAAAAGAAATTAATAATTTCATGAATATGAAATTTTCGATTTCATATGTTTTATCATAATCTCAAGGATTAGTTATTGAATTACATTGCAATCTAAGTCATAATTTAAAAAATAATAATAAAAAAAAACATGGCATTTACCTGGACGAGAAGCGAAGCACAAACCAAGAAGTGGCTGCTCTTTCTTCTCGTTCACAATCACACACCGGGCCGTATAGTTGTTTGAGTACTACACCGATGCCCTCGGTCATGGGGGCCCACGTGCCCGTCCCCAAGTCACGAGTACACTTAGAATAGAAAACAACGTGCTTGGGTTGGGCCCAGAAGAGTATGATCTAATCGAGCTTTATCGAAGAATGTTTTGTTTTATCTTTTTTTTTTTTTTTTCAAGATTAATAGTCTTGAGTTCAATACAACGCAATTAACCAAAGAATTTTTGAAAGATAAAAATTATTATTATTATTTTGGATCTCTTTTGTTATTATTAATCAGTAGACTATCATCATAATCGTCATCATTGTTATTTTTAAATAAAATAAATTTGATAAAATAATAGATACGGATTCAGCGTTGGTGGTCTTTGTCCAAGGGGACATATGTTCCATTTGCCGAATCCCAAGCCATCGTGTGTTTCAGTCGTCCGTCTCATTTTAAGCATATTTGGAAAGTTTTACAAGTACATTACACTTTGGTCTTCTGATTGTTTTTTTTTTTTTTTTTTTTTGGGGGGGGGAGGGGGGGTTAAAATGGACATTTGTGGGTCCCTTGTTGGCGACACTAGATAATTTAAAGCTTTGAAAGCAGTCTCGATTACCGCTGCCTAATTGTTCAGAATTACACATCCCACGTGAAGGGATCCTTTGAAACACTGAATGCCAAGTGCGCTCAACGAAGTGGTGTTATCCTAAGTTGGCAAAACTGTAGTTCTTGCACTTTTGCTGTCTGACTAAACGTAATTCCTTTTCCCAATTATTCACCCGGTGTTCTTCTGATTATTGTACATGATGGCACACTTTAGATTGTCTTCTTTTTTTTTTTTTTGGGTCTTCGCTTGAACATTTCTATCATTTGAAGTATGATCTGTGCCACGCTATGCATCTATTATAGGACCTGTGGCGTGAATGCACTGGAAATTTTGGATTTTTGGCACACGTGCATTTGGATATAATGCTATTTCTGGCACGAATGCATCTGCAATTAATGGATTTCAGGAATGAAACAGTGACCCTGAAAAGTTTGGCGGAACATTTTTGCAAAGATTTAGGCATTGAAGACTCTGAAGTTGGGAGTAAGCAAAACAGATCACTTATCAACTGCACCCATTTCCCCATGCTTATGGCCGTTCTCAATTTATATGTAGAAATCTTCAGTATGTCAACTCCTAAGATCAAATTATACCTTTCTGTTGTGATGGCCTGCTGTTGCATTTGCAATTAGAGGACAGCTTCACGAGGTTATACTTCTACTGTTTTTTTTTTATTGATATCATGCGTCCTGTTCTATTGCACCTTATGCTAGTGCCAGGCGTATAGAAGTCAGTAATCTTATTTTTCCTTTTGTCCCTACATTGAATGATTTGACGGATTGCAGTCCAAAATGTAGCTACAACTAGAGAACGCAAAATAACGAGAAAGGGTTGCTGGATTGCTGAACATGTCCCTGCCAGGTTTGTCAGGACCTTCTTGTTGCTTCAGATTTGCTTGAACTTTGTGAAAGAGGAGATTTGACATGTGATGAGATGTAAGAATTAGGAAAATGTCAAGGCTTCCTGTGACCGATGACTCTCTCTCTCTCTCTCTCTCTCAGTAAAAGCAGGTGGCATTGCTTGGGACTCCATGAAACTATTCAACGACAAATATTGTGTTTTGTCCGGTATGCTCTTCCATTTTCTACTAATTTGTGGAATTTACACGTTTGCTGGCAGCTGAGAGTGTCTCGTTTCTAATGTAAATTCATAATCAGAAGGCATTCTTATTTTGCACAAGTGGAACGATCACCGGTCAAAAATAGACCCTTTTACATCCTTCTGCACCTCATAGAACTTTGCATTCTTTTCGGTTCATCCATGACAAGATCATTGTGTTTTGAATTAGCCAAGCGTAAAACCCACACATGTCCTATCCCGTCCTCGACATAAGACTGTAATGTCATTTTTTTCTCGTTATTTCATTTTCGTAGCCATTGGACTGAGATTTTTTCATTGGGTTACTTCCACTACTCTCTTAGGCCAACCGATGTACAATAGAAAGAGAAAGACAAAGAAGAGATGAGAGGAGACAAATAATGTATTGGATAGAAGAAAACACTAGGAGCAGCATGGGAAAAAATGGAGGGCGAAGGGAAGATGAATTCACTTATTTAATGCATTAGCTCAATTAGGTTTCCTAAAAAACCACAAAAGGCATGCAGAAGACATTCCAATTAGAAAGAAATCTCTGGAGTGCATAAAATTTTAGCACAAAAGGTATGCCACTTGATACGGCCCATGACCTAGGTAAGTAGATTTTGCAAACCTAGTCTTTTCACACATGCTGTTTAAGATCTTCTTGGTTGTCCGCATCACCTAATGATTATAGTTTACAGAATGATAAGCTGCTGCAGAGGTGATTTGAAGAGTCAGGTTGCCTGAGCCCTTCAGATATGGAAATGAAACTGAAGGGCTCTGTTTCATCATTCCTGTAACTCCAAAACAGTTTCTGATTATGGCTTCAGTTTTTGTTTTTGTTTTTGTTTTTTTTTTGAATGGATGTCTTGTGTCCTGTTTGAATTTCTACAATCTATGCAGATGATCGGGAAACAAAAAGATTAGTAGGTGAAATTTTTATCATTTAACAATGGTCATAACACATTGGTAGACAGTGCTATGGCTAGATTCATCTCACTGTTTTATTGGGAAACCAAAATGTTCTGCGTTATAGCGTGATGCTGAGTCCTAAATTTACCACGTGATGCAGTCAGGAATGCACATTTTTTTAGTTCCTTTGCAAGATAGCGTCCCGAGGATAAAGGTTAACAACTAAGCAGACTAAGCCATTCCCTGTTCTACATTCCTTGTGCAGTCGTGCCCTTCTGAAAGAAGCTCACTTTTAGCCATTCAGGGATATTCCGCACAGTCCATTTTGCTTTTGGTGCATCGCTCGTTGCATTTTGGATTGCCTGTTTAAAGATTTGGAGTCAGGATGGGGGCAAATTTAATTGCCAGAAGTATGGGGACGTAGCTAACTCGATGCTTTATTTGCAAGTCATAACTGACAGGGGGTTGAGAACGAACTGGTAGAATTTCCTACTAAGTTACGAGGGATGAATGTGCGGTCCATCGAGACAAAATACATAATGGAACAACAATGTATTACCCTGCTCAAAATAAAAGTAAAAATAAAAACAAGTTCCAGCTAGCTTTAGTTCCCATGAATTGGTTGTCAATTTTTTCCTAAATCCAGGGATGGAATGGTAGTATGAGGAAGGAAGAAGTACCCATATCGCATCCTGTGCAGTGTAAACTGCAGCCCACTAGGTGACTATCTAAAAGAAGTGGGCTTAAAAAAAAAGGGATACAGAAGCAAATATTGATTAAACGCACATTAGTGAAGTACATCGTAACGAGACTGAAATTTCCAACAAAAAATCTCACCGTGATTTTCACAATGGATCACGGGTTTGCACGACTTAAATTATCATCTTCGTCACTTCTAAGGGGCAATTCCTAATTCCCACGTACCCCAGTGATTTCTGATTGGGATTCTTTTTCCCCTGATGGGATAGGGATTGGTTGTAGAGGTATTGCCGCCAGCAGTCCTTTGGAATCATCCTGACATATTTACAAAAGCACTAGCTGATTACATTCCGCATCCACGCCTACATGAATCAGCTGGAAACATACATACTAAGGACTGGGGAGATGGGGAAAATGAACAATTCAATTAAATTTTGCTTAATATGTAGTAGTATTTATGTCAGGAAGTGTTGTTGCAGGTGGTAGACTTGGACTTGTCAAGAATCGACCACATCACTTGAACATCCTCGTAACCGCATGCCATCACCTCACCGTGCAGGTCCATCCCACGGCTTTCATTACCTGCAAGTAACGATTAAACTTAATTTTTTTAGTCTTTTAGTTAATTGGGTCCAACTGGGACTCTAGTTCGAGAATTGTACCTAAATAATACTTAACATCTACATCTAAACTTTATGTGTGTTAAAGTAACTAATTAATCCATCAATGATGTGATAAAGGGAGATGGAAGAGTGTGTATGTACTATAAATCATATGTACCTGAGTGGGACTTCTTATTGTCCCTGCTGCTGATGCAGTTGCCGGGCTGCTGATTGAAGAAAGTGCAGGCTTTTCTGAAAGGGGACGTAATGGTCTTCTTCCAAGAAGCCATTGCATTAAAGCTTCTCTTGCTTTGTGTTTTCAGGAATGGAACAGTATCACTACTACAAGAAAACGCTGCAGAGATTTAAATCTGAAACTTAGAAAATGGTTTTCTCTCTAGGCTTTATGCATAGCAGGAGGCAATGACCTATGTATTATTATGTATATATATGTGTGTTTAGAGAGAGAGAGAGAGAGAGAGAGAGAGAGAGAGAGAGAGAGGGAGACATTGAGATCGGCAAGATCCGTGAGATGAGCCTGGAGAAACATTACTTCCTTTATTTTCTTATCCAATCTGGGTTGCCGACTGCTCCACAGCACATGGAGTATGCTTCCAAACCGAACCTTACACGTGAACACTTGAAAAAATAAAAATAAAAAATCAAGTGCTTTATTGGCCCATAATGATACACATAAAATAAGATAGAAGTTTTCTAATTTTGCAAAAGTTCTTTTTCCCTTTTTTTCTGATCAAAACAAAAAGAGTACCATAAGATATTTTAGTTATTACTTATATGGGTTAAAGGCCGAAAGTTCGACTTGATTCAACTTTTTTCATGTCGAGGATTCACTAAATCCACTCAGACTCTCCACGCCAAGGAACAGGTGGAGCTCGAGCCCTGACTGAAACGTGACCACACGCAGGGCTCGGAACTCTGGTGGTCTATTTTGAGAGTTTCCTTCTTTATTGATGCCAACTTGATACCTTTTATTTACTTTAGAGCCTTTTTGTATTAACCAGAGACAAGTGCCACTCCCGTCTCCTTTGGAAGTTGACATGGACCCCGAGTAGTTGACTTTGAGGTCCACTGACCACGCCCCTGGGGCCCAAGCATATCTCATTTCCCGTTAGCTTTCTGATCATATCATGAGATAGCTACTCTTCCATTGACCTCGCGAAATCTCATTAAAACGCATTAACAAGAAATCTTGCTCCAATTCTAGGAATGGTACCAACATCTTCAGAATTAGGTAACCTTTTTGTTATGCTTTCTTTATGAGAGGTTATCTTGAGCATTAGAGTGTTAAAATCAGTTTCAACTCTAGCATTCAAGTGCACGCATCTCGCACGGTTCATGACTCTACTAGAAATCTTGATGATCTCTTCTCTCACCAACTTTGCCGTAACCCTTCTATTCTTTTATCAAATTCATTTTAACGCAATTATAGGTGAAGTGATTCACATAAAATCAAAAATTTCTAATCAAGATCTCCTTGTGAGAACTTTATAAATAAATATTCACAGCCTAGGAGTGAACCAACTCAGCCAATTCAACAAATTGATCTTGACTTGACAAGGGAAAAAGTCAACGATTTTTTTGCTTTTTCCCTTCTTTGGTTGTCAATCTTATTATCTCCAATGATACCCTCTAGTAATACATATAGCTTTTAAGTTTAAAGACTCAAAGTTACTTAAGTTCGAATTTATAAGGTGTAGAAAATTCATAAATGTAAACTTATGTAACCCCTTGTTCCAAAAAAAATAAAAAAATAAAAATTTTGAAAGATACCCATGTAAGTCAAGCGAATGAATTTTTCAATCGAAAAAAGTTTATGGACAAAGGAATGGGCCATAAATCAATCAGATTATGGGTTCCATTCGGTAAAAATAATAAAACTTTGGTTTTGAAATTTTCGTTTTTTGACTCAAAACAACTGGATTTATAACTAAGACAATAAAATATGTAATCCAGAATATAAAAAAATAAATACGCATATGCAATAAAGATGTCATTGGACGCTAACTTATTGAATATACCGTTTGTTGTTTATTTTGATGTTTTAGTTGTAAATTTACTGATTTTTGGCAGGAAAATTGAATTTTTCTAAAAAAAAAAAAAAAACTAATTTTTTAATGTGTTCTCACTTTTTTTTGTTTTTTTTGGATGAATTATCTGACTATGTACTCAAACCCTTTTCCAATAAATCAAAAACAAAATAGCGAAAGACCAAAAACCAGCCCATTCCATTCATCGTTGATCTTAAAATGTATTAAAAAAAAAAAAAAATTGATTATCGTGGGGCACGACATGTACAGTGCACGAGTCTGGGCGAGGAGAGGGGAGCTCAAGTCGGACAGCCATATCAATGTGGGATCAGTTTTCAATTCAACTGCGCGGTACTAATTTTTCTTGGCATCGTCCGGCACCATCCCCCAGTGTATCTGTTGCAGAAACACTCTGGTCTAGAATCAAATTCGACATTAGTGTTATTTAAAGACACCATGTGACATGTCGTTGACAATTAATATCATGGCGAGGCTGGTGGGCACTGAAAAACGAGTTCCGGAGAGAGAGGGGAACCCAAATTTCCACTTCTTTTGAAGTACGGATGCTTGGCCGGGACGAGTTGGATCAATTAGTGGGACTGCACCATTTCCCAACATGATATTGGCTGGCCAGAGCCGTTAAAATATTGATCATAAGACTTCCCCCCTTCCTCCTGCCAGCATGAAACTAGAAATTAACCTATTAAGGACAAAAAAAAAAATTAAATTAAATTAAGAATATACCAAATTTACGAAAAAAAATCAAAAAAATAGAAAAAAAA
This sequence comes from Rhizophora apiculata, assembly GCA_037832385.1. Taxonomy (NCBI): domain Eukaryota; kingdom Viridiplantae; phylum Streptophyta; class Magnoliopsida; order Malpighiales; family Rhizophoraceae; genus Rhizophora; species Rhizophora apiculata. The sequence goes on from CM075427.1 coordinate 4,553,217, forward strand.
AAAGTCAAATACAAAAAGATCCCTTTAAACAATATATTTTACTCAATAAAATAAATAAATATTTTATATAAATATACATAGAACTTTAAAAAGGAACACAAAAATCTATTGGCAGGATCCCTCTTCTTGCACTACAGATGTCAGAAAATCTTCTATTTTGTTGCACCGTGAGAGCTTTGTACCAAGCCGAACAGAGTTCGAGTCACCAAAATCCAAAACGTCTGTGAAAAGTGCATTTTCGCTTAAGAAGAAGAAGATATTGAATTCGGGAGAGGCAACATGATCAGGAATTGAAGATGGTGCAACCCATTTTGACACCTTTCTTCCAAATGCTCGTTCTTCTGTCATTGGAAGTCATTGGTTTGGCACAAGCTTCTAAAGAGTTTTTCTTGGCTTGTGTTGGTAATTTTGACAAGGAAAAGGAACAGAAATAGAAAAAGTCTGAGACTAAAAAATACGAGGACTTCTATTTTCTTCAAAAAAAAAAAAATATAATTTAAATGTAAAAAAATAACTAATTACTAACAATATAATCTTATAAATAAAATAAAATAAAATAATTTTTTAAAAATTATGATAATAAAAAAAAAAACAAAATATATAAATTACACATAAATATATTTCAAAAAATATTTTCCTAACACTTAGAGTATTAGATTTTTAGTTTCTTGACATTATTTTTTTCAAGTATGTTTCCTACATTTCACTTAACTTTTCGTATATACTCTTTAATAGTAAAAACTTTTCATTTCTCTTTTCTTTCTTTTTTTTTTTTATAGTCTCCAGAGATTATAATGCAAGTTCGTGAATCTCCTAATTTATTGACAAACTTTGCTAGGAGACAAACAACCTTAATGGGCATTCGGTCTTAGATTTTGAGCTCTGGACATTAGATTTATGCTATTGGGTAGCATTTTCCTCACACTCTTTTCTTTACGAGCTGCAAACATGTTATATTTTGTTGTCTTATTCTTTAAGAGGTAGTTAGATTATTTAATCTTATTTTATCTGTAAGATCATATTGTTAGCGGTTAGTTATACTTTTACGTTCAAATTGTAATATTTTCTGAAGAAAATAGAAGTCCCCATAGTCCTAGACTTTTCTTTTTCTTGTTCCTTTTTCCATCAAAATTACCAATAATTGGTATCAGAAGAGCTCTCTTGTTACGGAACCGTGTGCAAGTTTTTGAAAATGTCTTGGAAGCCGAAGCCACAAGTTTGTGAAAACGTCTTGGAAGCCGAAGCCAGTTTTTCCTCAATTGCTCTACGGAGAAAACTACCAAATTTGGGCAGTTCGTGTGGAGGCATACCTGGATGCCTTGGATCTTTGGAAAGCAGTAGAAGAAGACTATGATGTTCCTGCACTTCTAGACAATCCCACCATGGCATAGATCAAAATGCATAAGGAGAAGAAAACAAAGAAGTCGAAGGCCAAAGCATGCTTGTTTGCTGCAGTGTCATCAACGATCTTCATAAGAATAATGTCCCATAAGACAGTCAAGTCTATATGGGATTATCTTAAGGAAGAATATGCAAGAGATGAAAGAATCAGAGGAATGCAAGTTTTAAATTTGATAAGGGATTTCAAGTTGTAGAAGATGAAGGAATCTAAAACAATCAAAGAGTATTCAGATAAATTTCTTGAAATGGCAAAGAAAGTTAGACTACTCAGGTTTGAATTTAATGATTCAAGGATTATTGAAAAAATCCTTATCAATAGCTGAGAGGTATGAAGCGCCAAGAATCTATCAAAGATTTCCCTGACAGAATTACTCAATTCTCTGCAAGCACAAGACCAAAGAAGGCATATGAGGCAAGATGTCAGCACTAAAGGAGCCTTATTTGCAAAACATCATGGAGCTGACAAAATCAAAAGGAAAAAGAAGAAAAGTCAAGAGTAAAATTCTTTTATTCCTACTTCGAGTAATAACAAAGGAAAAAAAAAAAAAAAGGTTTCAAGGATAAATACCCTTCTTGCCATCATTGTGAAAAGGAAGGTCACCCTCCATTCAAATGTTGGAGGAGACCAAGCAATAATTTGAAAAGGAAAAATCTGGGATTACAAATTTGGGGACTTCTTTTTTTGGAAAACATTACAATTTAAATATAAAAAGATAATTAATCATTAATAATATGATCTTACAGATAAAACATGATTAAATAATCTAACTGCTTCAATAACATGTGTTCTGTTTCTGTTTTGTTGTCCTATTCTTTAGGAAGTAGTTAGGTTATTTAATCTTATCTTATATGTAAAATCATATTATTAGTCGTTAGTTCTTTTTTCATTTAAATTGTAATATTTTCCAAATTTGTTTACCGTATTGACAAGTATGACTTCTCGGTAAGTGATCTCCAAAGGTTGGTAAGTCAACTATGAGCTCCCTTTCCTTCATAAGCTGCATCTTTTTCAAGTGGCAATGACCAAGTCATTTGTGCCATATCTTGGTGTTGTTAGGTTCGGTGAAAAATGCAGCAAGTTCTTCTTTGATGGGATCAAAAGAAAACTTTTTCCTTTCATTCTCACTTTGAGAATTTCCTCATCAGCGGCATCAAGTATGTGGCAGAAGCTATCTTCAAAGATGCAATGTTCCTGTCTCGATGTACAGAACTAATCATCAGCATGGAAATTTCCGAGGACTATTTATTGATCCCAGTAGAATCCATGTTCGCCAAGATTTTCCTTCTGCTTCCAAATGTCTTTCGGGTGCCACAATATTCGCACAGGACTTTTTTGTAGACTCTCGATAGCCTATTGTGGAAGCAGTTCATGCATTATGTCCCAAAATTTAGGTTTGAACTTGCATTTTTCAAGGGAATTTTCGAGAAAATGTTAAGAATTGTCCAGAAATATGGCATAGTTGCCCTTCTTTCTGGTCATCGTCTCTAAGTTTGACAAAGTTTTCTTTTGAGACAGAAATAACGATGAATTCTGCACTTGAACTATAGGAAGTTTTCTCTTTCTTCTCTGCCTCCTTCAAAGTCCCCTGCCCCACAGGGAACAGTATTTGCCATTCCCCAACTCAGTTCACAGACCAAAAAGAATTGAGGACAGATATTCTCCTTTTTGCTTTTGTAGAAGTTGAGATAAAGCTGTATGCTTGTCTGCAGATCGCTGGATCCTTTGATTTAAGAGTTGACTCTGGACTTGCAATTCATCGAAGGATAGAGACTGGCGTATGCGGGTGCACGATCCGGTGTTTGCCAGGTCCTTGATTCAGCAAAGAATATTGCTTGGTGTCCCCTCAAGCAACAAGATTTCATGATGGAACTTGCGTTTGTTCACGACATAAACCATTTGGCGATACTGATGTATCATGGGCATGGTTGGTTTGGTACCCAAGTTAGGAAGACTTACTCCCCCTCTCCACAAGCTATGCTCAGGTGACCTTTCACTAAAAGAAACAAGGTTATCAGTGTTTTCTGATTGGAAATTTTGCATTTCCATAAATATATTGGAGGTTAGACAATGAGGATTTGGGTTGCAGTTCAGTTGGGACTTATTTTTTCTACTTTTATGATGTTGGAGATTATATCTTTAGCAGAAGGAAACGGGAGGATCAGTTCATACTTCACATATTCGTCATGTAGATTGCATATGAAACAAAAAGAGAGTTTCAATGACCTCATTCACAGTGAAACGACATAGGTTTGAAAAAGGTTTCAAAGCAGTACCCTATTGTGAATAAAAGGTGTAATATGTGGTTATTAAAAGCTTGTGACAACGTCAATAAGAAAGTAGATAAATGGAGTTAGCTATAAATCTTCAATTACCGGAACATTATTACCATTTACTAAGAGATCAAACAGCAGAACTCTTCATGGCAAATCTTAATAATGGCCATGTTGGTCAATTTTAGAATTGGAATCAAACATGCTAAAGCCTTTCACCTCACTAACATTTGAGTTCATAAAACGCCTGAAAAGCCCCAGCATCTCGTATGGTATTGCTTGGAGTTCAAGACCAAAATGCAAACGTGACCCAATATGATTCATGATTTCAAAATCTGTGCAGAATGCTTCTTCAGCATCATGCAGAGGCTCATAGTCTCAACATGAGTGCATGTGGCAAGGAGTTGCCGATCTTGAAGTTAAAAGATGCTAGATGAAAATTTTTGCACTTACGATTTTCTTAAAAAAGTCACAAAATGTTTGCAGCATTCCAAATGACCAAAACTTCTAGTCAAGCAAAATGCTTCACATCTGTGAACAAAGCAACAAGTAGCTAATGACTAGATTGCATCCATGTTCACTCTTAAAATGAACAAATGTGGATGGTCTTTGATTTAAGATCATATAAATGTTTTCTACTTCTCTCTTAAATTGAACAAATATGGATAAGAAACAACAGAATGTTTAAACAAATGGAAGCTTGCATTTGCTCACACTATGATGCCTGCCAAGACTAATATCAGGGCAATTGGAGGGAAGTCTTAGGTGCTCTTCATTATATTTGACAGCTACAAGGCAGAGCCCATGAGGTGGTGCAGACAAGGAATACTTAGCAAGCTCCTTGCGGTCATGAGTCGCCAAAATCTTTGGGACAATATCAGGAGGAATTGCTTCCTTTCCAATTTGAAGCAGCAACGCAACCTGAAAAGATGAATAAAGGAAGTGCTTATACATAATCAGAAGCAAACTCCAATAAACTTCCATGCTTACTCTCAAATGGCAAGGTCATAGTAGTTAAGATCAAACTGATTGTCAAGTCAACTATGGTCATCCTCAGCATGGTAAAACGTAAAATAGCATAAGGAGAGGTTTTTGGCCAGGCTTTGTGCCAAAAAAGAAAAACAAAAAAGTGCCTTACCATGTTTCTAACTTGTCTATACAGGAAACCCGTGCCTTCAACCTCTAATTGTATTAGAGCTCCCTACACAACAGAGTTAAGTAATGAACTGTGGGCCCTATTCCTTTATTCGAAATGGGAATCAGACAATGAAAATGAAAAATATCTTAGGATGCATAACCTGGGGTGGAACTGTGTACAACTGTACATTATCTTGCAGTACAGGTTAAAACCAAAGAAAGCAACTATGCATAGAGAAATAGAAATCATGCTATGTGGATTGGGAATTACCACTTCAATGACATCAAAACAGAAAATTGTCTTAACAGGATCAGGAACTCGATCATTGTGTGATGAATTGGCAAATGCTGAGAAATCATGCTTTCCAATAAAATGCTTTGCAGCTGCTTTCATGGCAGTAACATTGAGCCTGTAAGTACTGTGGTATACAAATTGGCGCTGAAATGGGTCCATGATCGTATCATTATAAATCTTGTAGTGATAAACCTTGCTGCTGGCAGAAAATCGAGCATGGAATTCAGGGACTGCAGGGCTAATTTCTCTAATGCGGATATCAGACGGAAGAAGACCATTGAGAGCAGCATGAATGCTGTCCAAGCTATCATAATTGAACGGCGTAACAAAGTGTGCCACCTGAAATTCTCAAGTGATTGTTATATCTACTATTAAGACCCTTTAGTCCTCAAGTTAAAATCAAACTGAGCAAGGTAAGAAAGTGGGGGGCACCTGACCCCAGGCATGAACTCCTGCATCGGTCCTGCCAGCACCAGCCAAAAGAAGATCCTTCCTTTGTAGCTTTGTAGCTCGAATCAAAGCTTTTTCCACCATGCACTGAACAGTTGGAGGGGATTGCTGAAATTGCCAACCTGAAAAATACTAGAAGCATTTGTGTAGGTAAGAACCATACAATTATTATCCTAGCTCTTTTTTTTTTTTTTTAACCCTTCTTTCTTGTTTCATTTCACAAACACCAGGAATCAGGAGGAGATGGTATTTTGAGGTATTGATCCAGGACAACCTCGGCGAGCATAGTTAAGGTGATTTTCGAACATTATCAGAACTTGAATAATTTGGCTAAGCCTGCACTATGTAAAGAAGATTGGAGAAAAAAAAGTGGGGAACAGAGAGAAGGAGAAAGAGAGAAACCTGAGTAATGGGTGCCGACATAAGCTATAAGCAAACGCCACTTAAAGCCATTCCCAGCCAGAGTGGAGCTGTCTTGGATGTTAGCAACCCCTTCTCCTACAGTGTCAGCTCGACCACTAGTGCTGCCGCCACCCTGTTGCAATTCTACAGTTAACCATTCATAGATTAAAAGAAGAAGTAGAAATTAAAATTGGCAATCGTACTAGGCGGAGGAGGAGGAGCAGCAGCAGCAGCACTTAACGCTTAAAGAAACATAACCAATGATACTCTTAGCCTTAAGAGGAGGAGAAGGAAAAGAAGAAGAAGAAGAGGAAAGATATGGAAAAGGAACCAGAAAACGTACGGGATGCCCCTGGCAATGGCCTAGCCCTGCCCCTCCTCCTCCTTCTACAACCCCCATTCCTCCTGCTGCCGCTGCTCCTAGCAACACCATAACTCGGCTGTTTTCATTCTTTTGGGTTCTTTTATATTCAACAACTTATTTTGCTTAGACTGTTTGAGTTTTTTTTTTTAATTATCGTTCAAAAACATATGTTTGGAATTTGGATACTTTTAATTTTTTATTTTTAAGTCCATTTATTTATTTTCTTTAATTATAACAATACAGACGACATTATGGCCCCGGGTTTTCTTTTTCCTTTTTTTTCAATTTTCTTAAATTATTTTGTGAAATTATTTTTCTCTCTGCTTCCATCTGTAGCTTCCCTAGCTGCAGCTCTAAGCTATGTATTGCAGCGGAGTGACAATACCAACAAGAAGATGCCTAAAACCTAAAGCTTTGCCCTTGGCAGCCGTCTATGTGTGACCTGAGATTCGACAACAACAACAACAACAAACAGCAGCAAACGTTATTCTTTCTTGCTCTGACTTCTTCAAAGGTGAATTTTTCTTTTTTAAAAAAAAAAAACGAAAATTTTCTTTGATCTGATCCAGGGTTTCGCTTCTCATTCTTTTAAAGTGATTTCTTTATTTGTACTTCCTTTTTTTTTTTCCTCTCTAATTATTGGAGAAACTCAATATCTGAAAAAAAAAAAAAAGAAGAAGAAGAAAAGAAAAAGAAAATGAGATTCTCAATTGTGATCCCAATGCAGCTGAAAGTCCAAAGACTTTCAATTTGTAGCAAATTGAGCTTCCAGATTTCAATATTAACACCGCTGTTTTTCAGTTTCCGCTTTTTGTTTTATCATTTTTGTTGAATTGGGTCCAACCCCATGTAGCTAATGCATTTGTATCACTTGAAAGTCTCCCTCTTTCAGTGAGGCCACAATGTCTTCGTAATGAGGGGAGGGGTTTTTTATTTTTATCAGTTTGAGTGTGATGTTTACTGTCTTCGTTTTTTTCTCTTTGTCCGTTCTCTTTAGGCCATGGCTGCCAAAAAAATAATAGCCATATGCCAGTCTGGTGGAGAGTTTGTCACAAACAAAGATGGATCATTATCATACAATGGTGGCGAGGCTTACGCTACTGACATTGATGAGGAGTCCCAGTTGAGTGATTTCAAGTCTGAATTAGCTGAAATGTTCAATTGCAGTGTGGATACTGTGTCAATCAAGTACTTCCTCCCTGGGAACAAAAAGACCCTTATCACTATCTCCAAAGACAAGGATTTAAAGCGAATGATCAGTTTCCTTAGAGATTCCGGGACAGTGGATGTTTTCCTCATGGCAGACGAAGCTGCTACTAGGAATGTGTCTAACATGCCAGCTAGTAGGTCAAGCAGAACAACTGTGTTGGAAGCTGGGATTCCTATGGTTACCTCAATTGATGTCCCTGTTGACATGGCCGATACTATTCATCAAACTGCCACAGTCATGCCAGATGATGTTCTTATATCTTTTGTTCCCTCTGGAATCAACGATCCTTCTCATCACAAAGCTGCACTACAGTGGGAAAACATCATCACTGGTGTTAATCAAAGGTTCAATAGTCTTGCTGAATTTCGAGAAGCTCTACATAAGTACTCCATTGGACATAGGTTTGCTTACAAATACAAGAAAAATGATGGTCATCGTGTGTCTGTCACATGCAAATACCCAGGTTGTCCATGGCGGATATATGCATCAAGGTTGTCAACCACCCAATTGATATGCATCAAGAAGATGAACCCAAACCATACATGTGAAGGGGCCACTGCCAGAGCTGGGTACAAGGCAACTAGGGGTTGGGTGGGAAGTATCATAAAGGAGAAACTGAAAGTTTCCCCTAACTACAAGCCAAAGGACATTGCAGAGGACATCAAAAGGGATTATGGGATTCAACTGAACTATTCTCGAGCATGGCGTGCAAAAGAGATTGCAAGAGAGCAGCTTCAGGGCTCCTATAGAGAAGCATACAACCAATTACCATGCTTCTGTGAGAGGATAAAGGAGACCAATCCAGGCAGTGTTACTACATTCTTGACAAAGGAGGACTCAAGCTTCCATCGCCTCTTTGTCTCATTTCATGCTTCAATATCTGGCTTTGAACAGGGTTGCCACCCTGTCATTTTCCTTGACAGTACCCTTTTAAATTCAAAGTACCAAGGGACGCTGTTAACTGCCACTGCTGCAGATGCAGATGATGGTATTTTTCCTGTAGCATTTGCTGTAGTGGATGCCGAAACAGAGGATAACTGGCACTGGTTTCTATTGGAACTGAAATCTGCAGTCTCTACATCTCGACAGATTACTTTTGTTGCTGATTTTCAGAATGGTTTAAAGCAAGCAATAGCTGAGGTTTTTGATAAATGCTACCACAGCTATTGTTTACGCCATCTTGCTGAGAAACTCAATAAAGACCTGAAGGGGCAGTTCTCTCATGAAGCAAGACGATTTATGTTAACTGATTTCTATTCTGCTGCATATGCGCCTGGCAAAGAGGGGTTCCAGCAGTGTGCTGAGAACATAAAAGGTATCTCCCCGGAAGCATACAATTGGGTCATGCAAAGTAACCCAGAGCACTGGGCAAATGCATACTTTGGAGGAGCAAGGTATAACCATGTGACATCCAATTTTGGACAACAATTCTACTCCTGGGTATCAGAGGCACATGAGTTGCCAATAACCCAAATTATTGATGTGCTAAGAGGCAAGATGATGGAATCAATTTATGCTCGACGGGTAGAATCAAATCAATGGACAACCAAGTTGACTCCCTCAAATGAGGAGAAGTTGCAAAAGGAAATATCATTATCAAGGTCACTTCAAGTGTTGCTGGCCCAAGGTAGCAGATTTGAGGTTCATGGAGAATCTTTTAACACTGTTGATGTTGAAAATTGGGACTGCAGCTGCAAGGGATGGCAACTAACTGGTTTGCCTTGCTGCCATGCTATTACTGTCTTTGAATGCATTGGTAGAAGTCCATATGATTATTGCTCTGGATACTTCACAACCGAGAGTTACCGCCTAACATACGCCGAGTCAATTCACCCAGTTCCACATGTTGATCAACTGAACCAAGGCGAATCAACTGATCCAAGAGTTATTGTTACTCCTCCACCTACTAAGCGCCCTCCTGGCCGACCAAAGATAAAGCAAGCTGAATCGCTTGATCTTATTAAGCGGCAGCTCCAGTGTAGCAGGTGCAAGGGCCTTGGTCACAACAAGAAGACATGCAAGGAAACCTAGTATTAATTTTAAGGCATTGCAAGTAGGAGTTACTCTTCACTAATTTTCTCCTTTGTAACTTTGGACAAGTGTTAATGAAAGTCTAGGCTAGTGTTTTGTTTTATTTTTAGCTTTTTTTTTTTTTGGAGAAAGCATCGTAAGATATTTAAATGCATGTGATTTTGGGACACATGACCGGGATTTATTGCCATTGTCCTGCATTTCATTTCAAGTTTTGTAACCATGCCTGAAGCATTCATTTTTGATTATGTAATCACCAGTATAACAGGTTGTGATTAGATGGACCTGTGCATCATGTTTCAATAAAGAGCGATTTATTAACAAGGATTTCGTGGTAGCCTGCCATGCCCGACTTCCAAAATGGACATCCTGTCAAGGTTGGAAAATGGGCTACGCACAAAAATGCTGTGTGCCAGGGACCCTGTTTACCTATCCTATCGGATTCGATTCAAAAGCAAGGAAATATCATATTACGTGGTTCATCTCGAATCCTCCATATGCCAGGAAACCAAGTAGACAATATGGATGTTCGTGCCTTCACACGAATAAAGCTGTTAAACCACCGTACCATCCCCGTGAATAACCCAAATTCTCCCTCCAGGATGTGCCAGGGAGTGGACGAGTCCAATTTCCCGCAAGCAATTCCTGGAATATTGCGCGTTAGGCCCAAGTTATTAGCCCCAGTCCCCAGAAGTAGCTAACAAAGTGACGTACAGATTTGTTTTCTTCACCTTCTTCCGATAGGAACACTTGGAATCTAGATAAAGGCCCTGCATTCACTGTAGTTTTCAGATAAAAACTATTCAATTTAATTTTGACCTACAAATATAAAATAAATAATTAAAAATTTTCTTTTTGTTAAAAAAATCATTGGTCCTCCGCGATAAAATGACATGCAGAAAACAGAACCCGTCTGTAAGTTACGAAGATGTAAACACTTAGTAGACCCCTGACATGACACACGTCATCTTGAGCCAACTTTTCGCTCGGACAGTGGCCGCGATACGGCCAGTAATGCTGGCTATGAGCTGTAGTAGCTCCACAGTTGAACACATACCCTCTAAAAGCAAGGACAGCGAAGACTATGGCGATGCAGCAGAGAAAAGCCAAAGAGGCCAAGGAAGCGTCAGGGTCTTGGACGGAGTGGACGAAGGAGAAAGAGAAAGTATCCGAAGCCACTAGAGGATGAAAACAAGATGACACCAAAGAAGCTGCTGAGAGAGCCTCAGATGCAACTCAAGAAAAGCTCAAGAAACAAAAAATAGAGCAGCTCAGAAGGCTGAGGAAATGTAGGCGAAGGATAAAGAGGCATCAGGAAGCAGCGAAAGAGAAGGCAGAGAAATCCTAAGAACAATTTCTCCAACTACGAGCCGCTAAGCAGAAATCTCAGCGGGTTAAGGACAATATCGAAACGAGGAGCTCTAAACTCAATTCAGTTTGACTTTTTGCAGTTGTTTGCCAGTCCTCAATTAGTGTGCATCAATGCATGTGCATGTATAGTGCAACGGAGGTGGGACAAAAGTAGTAAAACTAAAAGAAGCTTCAAGTTTAGGACATTCATATTGTTTTTTGGGGATATATAGATAAGGCATTGGATGAGTGTTTCACTCATTTCCTCACCATTACCATATATCAATGTAATATGATACAACATTTGCTTGTAATAGATGGTAATAGGATATCTGTAGACAATCCCTCGCACGTAAATTCATCAAATGTTTAACTTGCATGCCTATTGCCAAGCTCTTTGCTATATACCTGAATCATGCCATTGTCTTCTGTCATTTTAAGTTTCTGACAGAACAGAACCTTATACTGATCATCCCTTTCCTCCAAATTACGCATTAGATCAACCTGTCAAGAATGAAATGAAAATAGAGGGATTGGTGAAGAAGAAGTGATGTGACTAAAATTCAACGAAGAAAATTTTCATGTTGAGGCCTGAAACTTGGCCTCTTTCTCAACAACTCAGACCAAAATAAACGAATAATACATTCCAGGTTTGAGCCCTAATGACTTTGTTGCAATAGTCAGATTTTTTACCGCCATTGTACCACAAATGTCAACCAAATTTTCAGCAAAATCAAACATCTTTGAATACCAATAACTACAGAAAAGAGCCATAAGCCAGGAAGACATTACTTAGAGGACCATGCTAATAGATCACAGAGCAGAATAAGGTCGAATTCTCCAGCAAGGTGTGAGCTTCTGATGTTAACCAAAAGGTAATATTTAATCTTTTGACCATCTAAACAAGCATTACCTACATTGAATGCAAGGGCATAGCAAAACCACTTGACTCTAGATACAAATTTGTGAATTCTGCAATAGTAGTTTGCTTCACATTCATAAAATCTTTGTGAAACATGCATCATAAACAATATGGTTAATGTTAAACATAGTATCATTCTCTCACAATCAAAGAAGAAGCCCAGGATACCACTTCTCTTCATGTCTAGTTATGGGACAAGAAGTAGCAACCAGTTACCTGTTTCTGAAACATATCAAATTCATCAGAACTCAGAGAACCATCACTGTTGGAATCAAACAATTGCATCATCTTTCGTGCATCATCTTCTGGGGCACCAAGCTCTTCCATTACTTCCGTAAGTTCCTCCATGCTGATGCAGCCATCACCATCCTTATCAAGAAGGTGAAATACTCGTTCTCTATGGTCATTCCCAATTGGTTTAGCTGATGGCAGATCTTTGAGACGCAGTGCTGCCAGCTCAGCTGCAGCCATCATGATGGCTTTGAGCTGCCTTGCCTGAGCATCCTCACAACTATGTTAGCTTTTGTAGTGGGAAAAATCAATGATGCTTCTTTACTCTATCAATTAGTCAAAACTGGATCTTACATGTCTCTTGATGGGCCAACTTTGTTGACTTGTACAATGATGACTACTTTGAAATACAATGCAGAGAAGAGCATATACATGCATCACTCACACACACTCTCTCAAGAGCTGCATCTGCATTAAGAAAAACATAATACCAACCTCTTCTGGATCAGTGAGACCGCCCTTGTATAGTGAATGGGATGCAGTTCCATCAACGGCCAGCATGTCCATCTCTGTAGTCCTTATTTGTATTTCCATTAGTGGTCTAGTCTTGCCATTGTCACTCACATCGACTGCCATATGTAAACTTCTATATCCATTTGCTTTGGGCTGGGCAATATAGTCTTTTGCTCTACTTGGCATTTCCTTCCACAAAGATTGGATAATTTCGTGGGTCCTGTAGCATGCTTTTTCACCTGCTTCTGACATGCCTTCTCCTGGCCTTGGTTTCAATATAACTCGCAGACCCAGAACATCATTTACGTCCTCTGGCTTCCGACCATCTTTCAACAGTTTCTTCATTATGCTATATCTACTTTTATATCGGCCTTTAACTGAGATGTCCTCCACCATGTCCTTTAAGATAGTATCTACTTTTAGGGATTGGAGCAACTGTTCCATGTAAATTTCAATCAAAGGCTTACTTCCAGTCTCATGGCTTCGTAACCATGCATCAATATAGAGATAGGAGTAAGGAAAGAGGTAGCGGAAAGAAAGATCTTCCAGCTCCAAAGAAAGGCAGTTAGTCCCCACAGCATGAGATAACGGGGCATATATCCTCATAACTTGAAGAGACAAGATTTGCTGCTGATACCTAGGCAGGTAATCCAAATGTCTCATCATATCAAGCTTGAGAGCAAGATCTATAATCACAGCACGGATTTCATAGTAAGTAAGGCAGAACTTCCTCATAGCAAGGGCACTATCATCATCCAAAACTTCAATTCTAGATGAAATGCTGTTCATTCGCAAAGTCTCGTGCAACAAATGAGCAGTACCAATACCTATCCGGTCTCTAACCTCTTGCATGGAAATTGCACCAACCTCAAAAACATGTCTCAATAACCCAGCAGAAATAGCTTCTGCATCCATCTGCCCATGTTTGTAGATTGAAAGATAATTGATTTTCAGTCCCATTTTTCACAGAAGCAAAATAATAAGAAACAAGTAATGTATATAGACTATAGATTCTTTCTCACTAGCAAGAAAATGCTAATCAATTGACTTACTACTTTTCTCAGTTTTCATTTTTTTTTTCTCTCAAACCCAAAAACATTAAAAAAAAGGGGGTAATTCAGGGAGGGGGTACCTGAAGATCGGCGAGAAGAAGAGCGAGAGACAAGGCCTTAGACAGAGGAGAGCGGCCATCGAGAGAGAGGGGCAAATTCTGTAGAATAGGAATGGAGAGCTTCAGAGCCTTGAAGAGTATACGAGAAGAGCTGGTGGAAAGCACATCCATCCTCTCAGTCAGCTCGTTGAATGCTCCCACCAGCTCCACCACCATCTTCCCTCCGCCGTGCTCCACCGCATTCCACGCCGACCACCCTCCTCCTCCCACCACGACGTTACTTCTTTGCGCATGTCTGCGTGAAGAAATCAGACTGACAGTGGAAGTCCTACTCTGCTTGGGCTTTGGATTAGGAATTGTCGTCGCATTATTCTCGTAGCTAAATAATTGAGTTTTCTGCTTCTTAATTGGGAAGTTCGGGCGTAGCTGCTGTTGACGATGATGTCGAAGAGGAGACACCTCCATTTTGATTCTGTTATTACTCCACAACCGAACCGATGCTTCCATTTCCAGAATCTTCACTTCAGAAACAGACGTAGACCGGACATTCCACACCGCAAGTTTCTGTTTCCGGGGTTGACTGTTACTTGACGTGTCATGTTTTCATTGGCTGTTTTCGTTCCAAAAAGTAACCGATAAAATCACCTTACACGATCTCTAATAGCGTCTTCTGGGCTCTTAAAACTCCGCGGCGGCGTCGTTTCGGGACCACCCTCGTAGCAGCACGGAAGCACAAGAATCCGCAATGGGTTGGTGTCGGTCAGGGCCATGGGAAGGGGGAGTTCGAGTTTTCATGGCAACGGTTGAATTCTACATTTGGTTGTGTTATTCGTATAGGATAAGGTTGGCTGTTTGGTTGGTTAGTTGGTTGCGAGTCATGTGTTTGTTTGGTTGCCGGGCCAGTGAAGGAAGAGATGAAAATCCCAATTTATCTGCATTACAATTAACGGGTTTACTGATGCATCTGACTGGGCATGGTACAATGTAGAATAAACTTCGGATGTGGTTGAGCTGAAATTTCGTTTCCGTCCAACCACGGAGAAAGAGGATCATGAAAGTAAAATTCTTCTCTGATGTTTATACTATCTGTCGTCTCGCCAAATGCATCATGGTATTTGTGTGGAATTTTCTTCATCACGGTATTGATTTTCCTTGGTTTGTTGATCATAGTATGGTAGCATTCTTGATGCAGAAAAATGGGATGCTTTTTGTTGGATTGGTTCTGGGAAATTTCTGTATGTCCAGACTAGTAGAATTTAGATGTTCTGATTTCCATCAGGCTTCATTTGGATTTGGTACATTGTTTATCTATCTGTTGTTTGCTTAAATAATTATAATTATGGATTAGAGACGTGATTACTTTATCATCCATGATTTGAAACGTTTAATTTCCCAGGTTCCGAATATTGAGAAGATTGTTGTAAACTGTGTGGTATTGGAAATGCTGCACAGAATGCCAAGGGTTTGGATGCAGCAATGAATGACTTGGCACTTATTGCGGGACAACCATTTGGCATGGCGGTCATGCTTAGAGGAAAACGTGAACATGCTTATTTTGTCGATTTTGACACCTATTTTAAGCTGCTTTTGTTTTGCTTCTTTTATTTCGTGAACTGGGATTTGGAAAGCTGTTGTTCTTTTATTTCTTTTTATTTACAGTCTGGAAAGTGGTGTTGCAATTTAACATTGCTACTTGCCTCTCAATATTTTTAAAAATGTTTTAACAATTTGAAGACCTGCATCAATACGCTTTATCATCATGATGAGAAATATCCATGCTCCAATCATCTTCTAAATGACAATGATGTTGCAGTTTGGGATATTGAATTTCAAGCAATGGGCTGGTCACTACATTAGATGGCCATCAAAGCATTAGATTTTTCGTTTACATAATGTAGGTTCCTGCAAGTTAACCACAATAACTAGGGTTCAGTTGCCAGAGCAAAAAAGAATGGTGCCACATACTCGGAGTTTTCTCTAGAAATGGAAGACATAGCACAATAAGGTGGTGATTATCTATTCTTAGACAAACCTGTTGAGTAATTTTCCATAATCTTCTTTGCATTCATGTCATGCATTATTGTCCATTTCTTTTTGTTTTTTATTCATCAAAACCAAGATTTGAAACTTTTATACCTTAGATTAGTATAGAATAATCAACTAAAATGGATCTTGTTAGCTTGAATGCTAGCGATGACTAAGTCAAACAATTGCCTTTGTTAGAATTAAATATTCTTTAGTTCATTTCTCTTTAGTTTAGAAACATTTCTGTTTGTGAAAGAAATCCGTGACACTTTATACTCAGACAAATTATAAGCAATAGATACTCTTTCGCCTATCATGATTTCGCGTACTGTCAAGATCACATCAGTTTAGGGGTGGTGCATTGCCACCACTCTGTTCGAAGGTATCTTGTGAGCTCAAGATGGACATTTATCTCTTAGTTAGCATAACTTGTCAGCAGATCTCTCCGCAAAAACCAATTGAATTAAAACAGTTTTGTTCCTTGGTTTTATATTTCGTAGGTCATGCACTCATTCTTGGATAGGCTCATTAACTTGGGTCTTCCTAGGACAAGGTATGTCCAAGGCCTGACTCCCAAATAGCCTTGATGGGCGTGGTAATTACAGCATCGGGGTTCGAGAGCAGAGTGTGTCCCCAGGGATTAAGGCTTGATGCACTTGGCAAGCCCTGGGGAATGGATGCTTGCATTACAACCACTGCCAATACCGACCAAGAAGCCCAGAGGGTGCTGGCTCTCATGGGGATGCCATTCAGAGAAGATGGTCCTGCGGTGGTGGTGCCACGATAGAAGAAGTTGAAGAAACACCATTTTGATTCAAAATCAAAGGGCAAAGCGCGGACATGAGAGTGATCCTTGTCAGCAATTGCACTGTTTACACGCACTTGCCCTCTTCAAGTTAATTGCTGTACTAAAAAATCGCTTCTGTCGTACGTTACCCAGAGAGTTAGTCGGAATCACTGTTGACAATATTGCACTCTAGACCATCCTATGCATCATGCAATGGATTTGACCGAAATATAATTTCGTTAGTATCGTTTAGTGTTTTTTTTTTTTTTTTTTTTGGTTGTAGAAAAATCAGACTATATGTCCTGTATCGTTTATATCGCATTGTATTGGAAGGAGTTAAGAGTCCTACGATGTTTGTGTTTATCATGCAAAACTCTCATAAAGGTGGTACAATGAAATATTTCATTAGTTTCTTGAATTATAGGGGCAGATGAAGCTTTCAATATATATATATATATATGAACTACTTAAACTTAAATCCTATTAATTTTAGTTTTTTTAAACTCGAAATCAACCATCTTTAATGTTTAGTGTGTGTTCTTTCTCCTCTTGCAACCGAGAAAGCGCATTTTTTTTTAAAACATGTATTCGTCAGGGCCTTTTTCCAAACCACAACCGAGAAAAAAAAAAGGAACTCCCAATGCAACCAAAGATTGTTGGTGTTTTTGTCCCGATGAGGTCATTTTAATCAATCAAAGATTGTCGGTGATATAAGTCTGGAAGTGAATGATGATTTGGTTTTCAGGTTCTGGCAGGTGCTAACGAAATGGAGACTTAGGTGAAATGAATAAAAGACGCAACAGAACAAGTAGGATTTACTCATAATTTATGATTTGTTTTTCCTACTACAGTTGCCCTTTAACTATCCGTATTATCGCGCTCCTTTCTGGTTGCACTAAGGTTAATCAATGTATTGCCCCACCTTTAAATGCATAGCTGTGTGCGGTGGAAAAGGGTTGGGCATCACGATATATTATCTCAGTTCTGCTATGCTGCGAAAAGCCTATGACAGCACCATACAAGAAGCTGCTATGCCCATTGGCCGAATAACCATGGGAAAAAATGAAAAAATAAAAAGCTAGTGCAGCAGACTGTGGACGAATCTCCAAGGTGCTTGAATTTCACTGCCAGGCTATTAAGGAAACAGGACCAAAGTATCTCCTGTGGCTTGAATCATTATGAGGGCTTTGGAGCTGGTGCCCATCTGCATTTATGGCTAATTATCTTAGTTACCCCAAAGGAAAAAAAGAAAAAAAAAAAGAGTAAAATTCTAAATCGAGAATTCAATATTTTTCCCCCAAAAATGAAATGAAATGACTAATAAAACAAAAGAAAAAGGATGACAGAAAAAAGTGCCGGTGTCTGTCGGCGTGACTCCACTCCCAAAATTCCGATTTTTCAAACTCGAAAATTGCACCGCCCCACCACCCCAATTTTATTATATCTCTCTCTTTCTCTCTCTTTCTGTGTGGAGCGTAGCGTCGTGAGTCGAGTTGCTATATAGATTAGGAGAATTGGAGGTTTTTTGGGGGGGGTGGTAGTTCGGAAGGAGTTGGGGTTTGATGAAGCGGGAGGAGCATAATAAGATAGAGTGGGAATGCGGAGGTTGCCGGAAGGAAGAGCGGTGGCTCCTCCACAACGTCTGCCACAGAGGCACCTACCGACGGCTCTGCACCAACTGCCTCCTCAAGAACCATCAGGGGCTCTTCTGTCCGTTCTGCTTGGAGGTTTACGATTACGAGGACTCCCTTCCACATCCGGGAAGCGACCGACTCATGTGCCTCAAATGTCCATCCATCACCCACCTCTCCTGCGTCCCTTCCTCCTACCCACACTCTTCTCCTTCTTTCCTTTGCCCGCCTTGCTCTTCCCCCAATTTCTCTTTCTTCCGTCTTAACAAGAGCAAGGCTGAACCGGAGACAGCCGCCGCTGACAGGAGAGCGATTGACAGAGACTCTGCCAAAGCCCTTGTGGCTGCCGCTAAACTCGCCGCCTTATCCATGGCCAAAGCTGCCACTTTGGCTAGGGTTGAGGCGGAGAGGAGGGCCAAGGAGGCTGCTTCGGCTAAGAAGAGGGCCAGAGATGCTCTCGAAGAACTCGCCTTTCTTACTGCCAATGACAGTCATAATTTTACTCAATCCCTTGGAGGAGGAGTTCCTGCTGTAGGAGTTGTCGTTGGAGACGCTGCCGCTCCGCACCACAAGCTGCTCAATAATAGCAACAGCAAGCGGATTCATGCCGACGGCATCATCCTCGCTAAAGACCCATCACGAAATGGCGACGCTATTCAAGGAGAAAAGAATACTGTTTCTATCGTTAATGTTAATGCAGGACACTTGCGACGCCTACATAGCAGCAGCCATTTGAAGAACAAGTGAGCCAAGTCGTCTCACTAGCCCCCCCATCCCACGCTTCCTCTGCCCGGTTATTAAAAAGCCAAAGTTTCCCTTCCCCCATTTTGTTGTTGTTGGCATTGGGTGTTTTTGTGCTGAATCTTGTAGAGAGAGCGTTATTTTTCAATTCCCGTTAGCTTGCTGTACTTGCTTTCTCATCTTCTCCTTGTCACTATCCAGCTCTGCAGCCAATTTTTGCTCATCTTAAGGCCATTTGTAGTCGGTTCTACGCTTCCATGCTCACAATTGCTCCTTCAATGATTTACTGAGCTTTCATAGTTCCCTTAAAGTTCTAGGAAAAATTATTGGATTGGTCCTCGTACATTCGCTTTGCTGATTATCTTTATTGGAATCACTTCTTCATCATAATTTATACGAATAGTTACTCAGCGCTGTGAGGCACTAGCTATCATTTCGCTGCGAGCAGCAGGGCAGGCAACCCCACTTTACAGTGTCTATACTCTGTCTGCACTCAATTTGTCTGGTTTGTTGCGTGCATTTGATTACGTTGCATTTCATTTTGTGATGGGAGATACATTGCTTATTTAATATGCTGGATTTAAACCGATTAACACAAGTTAGTAGATAATGGGATTGTATTGTATAGCTGTAGATTTGTCCCTGAATCTGAGTCCAACTTTGGACAAATTTTGTGCAGAAATTGAGCCAGCCCTTTTGATCAAAGCACCTGGAGATTTGTTTTGCAAATTATACTCAAGAAATGTCTTGTGACCTTCTCAATAACTTGAGGGCGTTCCAAGGGCACATGGTTCAAGTTCTGCTAAATCTCAGGTAGTCTGGCTGATGTTTCGTTAGTTTGATGGTGGCACTTAAAAGGAGTACGTCAGCGAACGTCCTTGTACTTATGCTTACGCTAGAATTATTAAGTTCTAGTGACTGTAGTGCATTTGGTTGGCTGTGGGCCTCTCTGACTGAGCTTCTCTTTTTAGTGGCTTAATGCATCCTAATATATGTATCTTCCTGTTTTTTTTTTATTTTTTTATTTTCTTTTGGGGGTTGGGGTGGGGGGGGGGTCAAGAGAGCATCTTTAACTTGCTTGATTTGGTATGGATGAAAAATGAATATGCTTTTCTGATCACACAACATTCTTTACTCGCCTTTATTATCATGCCAAACAGTTGTTCTTTCCCCACTTTCCCCTTTGTTCTCATTGTTCATCTTTTTAGCATCTTTCTGATTGGCCTCCAATCAAATCCTGCATGAACTTTTTTCTCTTGTTCCTCTGGGTTATTACAAGCCCCTTGCCATGGCTTTTCTGATACGATGGGAGCCGCAAACAAATTCCGGCCAGATTAATGATTAGTTATTTGGGCTAGAATTTCATGAAGTTAGAGCATGCATTCTCCTGTTGTTGTACTCGATGTCGTGTCAACGGGCATTTGCAGGTGCCCATGTCCAAATAATTATTCTTTGTCTCCTAATTGGCAGCAACGATTCTCATTTCCATGGCTGGGTCCATTCTCCCAATGCATTTGGTTACCATAAATGGTAATCCAAATCAAGCAAGCTGTGCAAGATTTTTGGGAGAAGTAAATAACATTACATTCACTCATTTTCTGTCCTGTGGCAAGGAAATAAGAATCAGCCCCTTGAAGCCTAGAGTCAAGACAGAAAACAAGAACCTTTTTCTGTTTCCATATAGCCTGGTTAATTGACATGCATTTTGGTCCGGTTGTTCTGCTAAGTGGCTGGAGGAAGCTTTCTCTCAAGGGTCAAATTTTGATTGCCGCTTACGTGACATTAATTTTATATACTTTTGATGTTATTTTGGTGGGTTAGTATCAAAATACACAATTTAATTTTGTGATTGATGGTCACGAGATTCCTTATTAATAAAAGAAATTGATTGTTTAGTAATTATTTGTAGTTTTTTTTTTTTTTAGAAAAATAAAAAAAATTTTAATAAAATGTAAAATATTCACAAAATGTATTTTTTATGGTTAAATTATAATTACTTTATATAATAATAAAAATTATTATCTTAAAAAATTATTATATTTTAATATTTTTTATGTTTTTTTTTATTATATTGAAATACTGTGTTTTAAAAGTATATGTTTAAATTGTGATTTGTTTATGTGAAATCTAAATTTTATAGTCTATAAAAAATTAACAAAATTACGTTTAACTGAAGACCTAAATTTGTAAAGTGAAATCACTTCATCAAGCACCTTTGCGCGGTCGGAGGATGCGCCAAATGCGAGGGGTTGCAAGAGGTCGACACCAGTTTCAAGTTACAACAGAATACAAAGGAAAAAAGAAGAACCAAAACAAAAACAAAATTATGTACGGTAAAGAAGAGGTTTGCCAGGATACAGGTTCAACTTCCGTTCTTGTTTCAACCCACTAGCATGCCCCAACCGGGTAAGGTATATTATTAAAGGTGTTCAAAAACCGTTCAATTCCCAAGAAATCACGTCCGCCAAAACCGAAACAGCATAAATTATGGTTGATTTTAATTTTTCGAAAACCACCAAGGCGGTTTGGTTTTAAATTGGAGATCAAACCGTTCAAAACTTATTCAATCTACCATAATTTAATTAATTATATATACTAGATGAAATGCTGTTCACTTATGAGTAAGGTTTAATTAACTAATAAATTGTAGATATAATATTATATTTTAATTGAAAATTTTAAATTTATATATTATTTTTATTTATATGTTACGAGTCAACTATCACCAGTAACCGAAAAGACCACCGAAACCAATCACTTCAAATTAGGAAACTGGTCGCCTTCCTCAGCCAGAGCCAGGACCTTCTGGCGAAACATTACAATTTCAATTTCTGTATAAACAGGTATGCTAATTTATTAAACTTATAATTGCAGGATTCGTGCCAATGCTTCTTTGACTAAAATGGGCACATGACGAGCACTAATCAAATTATGCGTGCATGTCATTAATATTATTGTATTTCGTTCGGATTAAAATAAAAAGTCTAAATCGCTTGCAATCAATTCGAAACCAAAGGTTTGAGAAATTTGATGCTTTGGCTACACATTGAATTTTAAAAAAGAAAAAAAATCGTCATAGACAATTTGAGCATAACTTGCAAATTATTCAACCTGATCCCGGAATGCCCCTCTCTTCCATCATGGATTCCATCCACAACATTGCACCGGTGTTGCTTCCCATGGCCTGCCCCCCATTATGTAGGAGGAGAATGGAGGCATCACACAGGAAAGACAAATAACTCATTAATTCATCGGCCCAAACAGAAAATATGGTAACGTCTATCCCTAGCTCTCAAATAATATGTTTTTTTCAGTTTGTAGAGGAGATGATCAGACTTTCATAATGTAAGAAATGAAGGAGGGCGCGGGGATTTATAGCCGATGGAGTTAGTTTCGGCAATCCGTACCCTCAATTCTCAAATAATAATATTATAGCGAATAATTTACATTAATTGTCAACTACCGCTTGTCTGGGATGGAGGGTACTCTGCACTTTTTACAGCGTTTAAGATTATGAATTTTTACTCTTCACCGACGTCACCTTAAATGCCCCCGGACGCCAGCAGCTATATTGGCCACAACTTGAACCAACTTGGGGAGGGACCAAGCAAAGAGGTTATCACACGTTTTAATTGAGTTACATCATTTTGTTCCCTCTCCTTTCACGCTTTCATCCCCAGAGACAAGATGTATGATTTAAATGGGCATTGAATTTTCTTTACATAGAATAAAGAGTTCTTCTGTTTTTTAAAATTTTCAAAGGGATACAACAAGAAAGCACTAGTTTAAATATATATATTCTGTTTTTTTAAAACATTATAATTACCATCCAATATTTTAAAATGTGACCAAAAAAAAAAGATATTAGTCAAATGTGAGAGAAAATGATAAAAAGACACATCAACTCTTTTTTTTTTCTTTAATTTAAAGTAAGATTTATATTGTTCCAAAAAGGATAAACTCTAATAATACAAAATTGTAAAGAAACATGTAATTTTGTAATTTGCCTCTGCCAGTTTTTATTGTTATCATTATTAGTAGAATTCAGAAAGCTCGGACACCAAAAAAAAAAAAAAAAAACCATAAAAATTACTCTCTATAAATTTCTATAAATTCTGGTGGTTAACGGAAGCTCTGGACGATATGATTAAAAATGGCAACTTTATTCGAGGCTGAAGGACTTAAGGAACGCCATCCTCTCGCCTAACGCGACACTCCCAGGACTTTCGCATCCCCACCCCACTTGTCCTTGCTCGCTAGCTTGCCACCTAGACTTACATGTCGTAAAAAAAAAATAAAAATAAAAATAAAAATATATACTATTAAAATATTTATTTATAAAATAATATTTATTTTATATTTTATAAAATAAAAAAATCTAAAAAAAACATTATATATAATTAAAAAAAATAAAATTTAAACTTAATATAAAAATTTTATTATAATAATAAAATTATTATAATTATCAATAATTAATATTTATTATATTTATTTTTTAATTTATTAAATAAATTAAATTAAAATTACTTTTAAAAATTATATTAAATACATCTCAAATATTATAATTTCTATTGAATTTGATTTGTACTAAATACATATTCTCAACATCCTCCTTATTTTGCTAATGCATGTTCCTTTATCTCAGAGAGAAGAGAATGTGATTTAGAAAAAAGCGGTCCTATATAATATCTATGTTAGTTTGGGATGGTGTGATTCTGGGTCTGGACGTGGGGGGTTGCGTCCATTTTGCTAGTGGTGGTAGTGGTGCTGGCGGGTGCTGATTTTGATGGTTCTTCACTGTCACGGTCAGATTTGCCATAAAGATTGAAAATTGTTAAAAATTAAGCAAGTGGGGATATTAACAGAGGCAGAGGCAGAGGCGTATGGCGGCCAAGAAGGCGTACAAGTGGCTGTCGAAGAACATGATGGAGGAGGTTCGGCGATGGGGAAGTATGAAGCAGACAGGGGTCAGCTTGAGGTATATGATGGACTTCGGCTCCAGACCCATCCAGAGGAATCTTTTGATTTCCGCTCAGTTTCTTCACAAGGAATTGCCCATTAGGATTGCCAGGAGAGTTCTGGAGCTCGAGACCCTCCCTTATGGCTTGTCTCAGAAACCCGCCGTTTTGAAGGTGCCTGTCTGGAATATATTTTATCTGATTTGTATCTGTGTTTGATAACTACCGTTGATGGTGGAAATTAATGTTTGATGGGAATTGGATATTTGTTTTCTATTTACTGTTTTTTTTTTTTTTTTTGTCATTCAAAGACCAAGAAAAAGGATGGGAGTCCTTTAAGTAAAAGCTAAAAGATGGATAAGGAAACGGAAGATTGACTAGTCTTTTTCCTGTTTTGTTTATGTATTTCTATTTTTTATATATATATATATAATTATTAATTAGTTAGTTTAATTCTTTTAAGTACGTCTCCATCCTGAAAAGGCATCTATGTCATTTGCTACTCTTTTTGGCTGCACTTTTGTTATTTAATTGGGCCTGTAAATAAATGGGGGAATTGGTGGTCTCATTTCTGCCTAGTTGCATTGGTTCACTTTAATGATTTGCAAATTAAGTTATAATGTCAGCATGTCACTTGCATCCACCAAATTTAGCATTACGGATAGTGTATTTTGCTGCAATTGTTGTTTTAAGGGTGGAAAGTCAAATGCAATTTTTTGGTTTTTGGTTTTCTGTTTTCTGTTTTAGAAGCGAGTTCCTGCTGCACATAAAAAAGCGGTATTAAGTTTAGTATTGCCCTTTCATATGGAAATTCAGAAATCGCTCAAGTTGTGAGGAAAAAGTTAATCAATTTCGCTGAAAATTCTAGTCTAGAACATGGAGAAACTGGTTGGTTGGAACACTGAGGGTTAAATTCCCAAGTTTGCTAGTCAAGTACTCCTTCGTGTTAACTTTTTGTTTGCAAGGTGCGAGACTGGTACCTGGATTCTTTCCGTGATTTGAGATCTTTTCCCGATATCAAGGACACAAGCGATGGGAGAGAATTTACGCAGATGATTAAGGCAATTAAGGTCAGGCACAACAATGTGGTCCCCATGATGGCTTTAGGCGTCCAACAGTTGAAGAGAAGCATGGATCCAGCCATTTATGGGGAACTTGATGAAATTCACGAGTTTCTGGATCGCTTTTACATGTCAAGAATTGGAATTCGAATGCTCATTGGTTAGTTCTGACCTCTTTGTCTCTTCTTAATATATATATGCGTCGTTTCTTACTTAAAGGTTATTTAGTTCTCTGGAATCCCTCTCCTGGTGGGAGCCACGCTTATACTTTCTGTGTACGCGCATGGGCTTTGGATGATACCCAGGGCAGCATGTGGAGTTGCATAATCCAAGCCCCCCTCCTCATTGTGTGGGCTATATTAACACAAAAATGTCTCCTGAGGAGGTTGCACGGGATGCCAGTGAGGATGCACGTTCTATTTGTTTACGAGAGTATGGAAGTGCACCTGATGTTAATATTTATGGGGATCCTGATTTCAGATTCCCGTAAGTAGATTATGTTTTTCTCATTTTGTCATAAATGCTTCCTTGTGTACTCTCTCTCTCTTATTTTATACTTGAAACTTGTTGATTACAATTTCATAAGTTTCCATTTGTGATTAAAGCTATCAGGAAGTTTCCTTTCTTGACTCGTTGTGTATGTATACTATCCACTTGTCCTTTCTTCTATGTTTGTGTGACAGCTACGTGCCAGCACATTTGCATCTTATGGTATTTGAGTTAGTTAAGAATTCCTTGCGTGCTGTCCAAGAGCGTTATATAAATTTGGATGAAGTTGCACCTCCTGTCAAAATAATAGTTGCTGACGGAATTGAGGACGTCACCATAAAGGTAATGTTGTCGTCTGGTTTTGCTGTCTGGAAGTTTTGCTCCCTTCCTTCGTACTTTGTCCCTTTTACTGTTGAGGAATACATTTTTTCAACTGCAATTGAATGCATAACAAGTAGGTTGGGATCTTGCTGTTAAACTAGGTGTCAGATGAAGGGGGTGGTATACCTAGAAGTGGCCTTCCCAAAATTTTTACGTATCTCTACAGCACTGCCAAAAATCCACTGGATGAGCATTCTGACCTTGGAACAGCTGATGCTGTAACAATGGCTGGGTATGGATATGGACTTCCAATTTCCCGCTTGTATGCTCGCTATTTTGGAGGCGATTTGCAAGTTATTTCTATGGAAGGATATGGTGAGTTTTACGAGCTGGGAGGCCAGTAGGGTCCTTCAGGTTTTAACAAACTCGAGAACTCCAACTTGTGTGCTGCAAATTTGCTGATTGGTTTTGTGTCTGGTTATGCAGGCACGGATGCATATCTTCATTTGTCTCGACTGGGAGATTCACAAGAACCTCTTCCATGAATGCTCGCCTTTGGCGTAATTGACACTCATGGACATGGTGAAAGTATTGTTATTATTAGCATTAAGGAGGTTTCTCTTTGTACATCTCACTATGTTCTGCTTTACGAGTTGCAAGGTATGGCGATGAGCACCATAATGCGCTTAGTGCTCAATTCTCCCAGTTGTTGTTCATTGTTGACACTATTTCCAACCAGAAAGAGACGGTTAGTTGCTTAATCTCACTGGTTATTGTGGCCTCTTTAGAAAGTTGAAAGCCAGAGGATGCTGAGGAGCACGGCGCCTGCCTCTACGTGGTTCTCTCTTCGGCCTCGATTCTTACCCCAAGAATTTCAGAAATCCTAAATTAATGGAAAAATAAGTAATACTTTTCGTTCAAATTTACTCCAATTTTGACCCTTTCGTTGAATTGCAATCGATTATAACTCAAATTCGAGATTTTTAATAAAGATCATTTCTTGGTTGTGAGTTTATGTGTCTACCTATAAAAACTGTTTGTGTCGAAATTAATCTCTCACCAAGTTGCTAATTGCTCCCTGTATTTGCTTCACCAGCTTAGCTTGCCCAACAAATGACATGACCTATTGTACGATCGTTGCTCATTTGTACGAGGAAAAATAGGCAGGAAAAGAAAATCAGAAAGAAAAGTATTTTCATCGATTCTTCTTATTATTATTGTTATTTATTACCTTACGGCTTTGCCTCTGATCTAACAAAAAGGGCTTTACCAATTAGATAAAATAATACGTGAAGGGGGAATTTCGTTTTAATCATTTTCTTTTCGTTTTATTTATTGATTTTTTTTTTTTTTGGTTATGCTATACGGAAGGAATACTAAAAAAACACAAAAGAAAAGGCATTTACTGGCCACCCCTACGCCTAGGGAAGGCTAAAACCTAACAATATCAGGTCGCAGTGGTGCATTAATTCCCGGCGAGGGAGGCCCTTAACTTTGAAAATTGGCAACATCACCGACACTGACATTCACAACAAAATCTGCACAGAATTGGTGTGCTGTAAACGACATTTTCTTTTTAAGGGGAAAATATTGGTGGAAACTTTTGACCTTCGTCAATTTTGACACGTTAGCTACGTGCTAGAAATTGGAAGCTTTATAGACCGAGAAAAAAAATGTTAACTTTTTACTGAGATTAATTAAAGAGTAAATGACGTCAACGGATAAGTTGAAACTGAATTTTATAATAATTAACAAAAAGATTTTATTGTTTCTTCTTCTTATTATTATTATTTTAATATTTTGTTTACTTTAATTCTAATTTTATTAGTATTATTGGTATGAAGTGGAGACTGGGGCCCCACTTCGCATGAGGCCTGCGCGTGTACGTGGGATATGACCTGTGGGTTGGTAGCCCTAAAATATTCGTCCTAATTTGGATTTGTTTATTTGTTTTATCTTAGTTACATAAATTATAAAAAAAAAAAAAAAAAAAAGAAAGAAAAGGCAAAAGTCTATGTACATAATCTAGCCATAAATTTGTTAAAGTCATGCAAATACTTAAAAAAATGAAATTTTGAATTTTAAAATTGTTTTGTCAAAATTATCTCACATATACAATAAATTTGATAAAATGTAAAAAAAAAATAAATATATGTAACAGAATTTTAAAAAGTACAATATAAGTAAAAATTATATATAAACACATTAAATTAACTTAATATTATAGTTATTATACCTTTTTAAAATCTTGTTGCACATTCCATAATGTTTTGTGCATGTTATCACTATTATTGCATTTTTTTTTTGTTAAATCTTGTTAGACATTCTTGTTTGGTTGTTACACACTTTATTTTATTCATTGCTCAAATTATATTTTTTGAAGAAAAATTTTGAAATTCAAAATATTATTTTTTTTTTATTGTGTGTGACATAGTTTATAGTGACGCCATTTGATTGGAATCTATCTAGAATTTTTGGTTATGTATTGGATTTAAGAGTGTATGTAAGTGAATTTGGGTCAATTTATTTCTCATATCTAAATTTAATAATTAATGATGGTTTGAATTTTTTTTTTAAATTGTAATTATATCATTATAAAAGTGAAAGTAAGTAAATTATTATTAATAATTACAGTTTAATTTAATTAATTTAACGGATTGGATGGTGTAATATGACCGTTAGCATATCTTTAATTTCCGGCACTTTTCAAGGGGTTTTTCAATTTTTTTTTTTTAGAGAATTATATATGCACATGTCTAGTAGTTTTTACCAATCTTTTTGTCGCCCTACTAAAATAGTTATTCTTTTAAGGCTTAAGGCTAGTAATTATTTTGTTTCCCGTTAATGAGAGTATTTTTGGCCATAAATGTTTTATGTTGGGTGTGAAAGTGTTGTATAGATGGTTGAAGTTATATATATATATATATATAAATCCATGTTTTTATAAATATAATTTTAAACTTAATAATATACAATACTTGAGTCGGTTTGGGCAGTTTTTTTAAATTTTTAAAACTGCATCTAAATCATTGAGTGTGGTTTGTTTTAATTATGAACCACAACAACTCGTGTTTGCAACGATTTCAATGCTTCATAAGAACTCATAAGGACAAAAAAAAAAAAGTGAGTTACCGAAGCATCATATCCGTATATAAAATTTTATGTGGTGTTTGATTAAAAAAAAAAGAATTTAATAAAAAAATAAAAGTATTTATAATTAATACTATTAATATAATAAATAATTATTCAAAAAATTTAAATTAAAAAATTGTGTAAGTTAAGAATAATTTTAAAAAATTAGTTAAAAATTATTATAATATTGAAATAATTTTTTTAATTTAATTTTATAATAATTAAGAAGCGCGTCTATTTCAGTCGGACAAAAGTATATTATTATTATTATATTATTATTATTATGATGTACGGGTCAAAAAAATATAACTGAAGGGGTTTACTTTAGGACAGCTAATAATTAATAAGACCTGAAAACGGTCTAGTGGAGGTCTGTATGTCTGTCTCCGTCGTCCCTCTCTCTGTCTCTGTCTCTGTCTCTGTCTCTGTCTCTCTCTCTCTCTAACTTTGTTACTTTCTTTCTGTTTTTTTGGTTTTTCTCATACAATGTTAATGTCCTTTTGTTTCATTGAAATTCCAATTTTCAGAGAATCCTTTTTCTGGATTGCTGCTCAACTCAATCATCTATTTTACAAGGAATCCACTCGATATTTCTTCCTATTCTAATTGCTTCTTTTTTTTTTTTTTTTTTTCCATTTAATTTTAATTAGAAGTTAGGGTTTCCCTTTCGGATACGCAGAAAGGGGAATTACAAAATCAAAAGAAAGAGGGAGGCTGGGAATTTTTTGAGAGGATTTCGGGCTCCCCAGGGAGATATATAATCAAAAAGAAATTACCAAAAATCAAAAATGGCGAGCGAATTGCAGTTGCAAATGAACCCACAGTTGGAGCAGATCCATGGCGAAATCAAGGATAATTTCCGAGCTCTCTCGTTCGTATTTCTCTCCTTTTTCTTCTTTTTTTCCATTTTTTTTTCATGATTTACTACTCCAAGTGCTTTGGGAATCTTTGGTCTTTATGTTTGATTATTTGTTTTCATGCTTTTTTTAAAAAAAAAAAAATCTGCAAATTCTGCTGAAGATCTGGCTGATTATTCGTGCTGTATAGCATAATAGGATATCTTGGGCAATCTTTTGTCTCTCTCTCATTCTACGGATCACCAGCTCTGGTGGATCGGTGCAAATCTTGTATATCTCTCTCAATCTTTGAATGTTGCCTACATGCTACAGGAATGGCTTTCAGAGGCTGGATAAGGTCAAAGATTCCAATAGACAAGGTAAACAGCTTGAGGAACTTACTGGCAGGATGAGGGAGTGCAAAAGGTATTCCATTCTTGTACCGGGCTTTCTCTCTCTCTCTCTGTTTTTTTTTTCCCACCTTTTGTTTTGTTGTTGACTGCATTCTCAGAGTTTGGAACTTTACAACCCTCTCCTTGTCTTCTGTTATTATTATTGTTATTGTTATTATTATTATTTTACTTCCAAATATATTTGTTGGTTCCTCTGTAAGCTCAGAAAGGATTGATGCACGGGTTGGGTTGCGTCTTTTCTTGTCCAGCTATCTTACTGGACTGGAGGATATTGGCTTCTAGGAACTTAGTTTTTGATTAGTGAAGATAAGTTTGGATTAACCAGTCCCATGTTTTGGTGCAGCCGAGAGCTATCCTTAACTTGTGACATCATCTGGGTCTACGCTGACTGTGCATCTTTAGCACTTATTTTTAGCAATTAGCATAGCCTGGCCAATCTTATTTAAAGTTAGAATAAGGAGTAGTTGAGTTGAGTTGAGTTTATTTTTAGCATGGCTACTATAAGAAATTACTTGCAGGACACTTTTTATGTGTGTAACAGATAAATTTGGACAGTGTATCTCAAGGTCTCTGCTTAAGAGCTTTCCTATGTTTTATGAAACTAGCAAGACTTAAATTTTAAATGAAATGCTGCAGATTAATTAAAGAGTTTGATCGTGAAATTAAAGATGAGGAGAGTAGAAACCCTCCTGAAGTAAACAAGCAACTCAATGATGAGAAGCAATCCATGGTTCGTCTTTTTGAACTTTTTTTGCTGATTTTTATTAGTTCTGAATTATGATATGTGTACATAATGTCCATTTTTGTGCAGATAAAGGAGTTGAACTCTTATGTGGCTCTGAGGAAAACGTAAGTTGATGCAACTGTTTTGTCCTATATATGAGTTTGGACTTTTTATCTTTTGAAGTTAAAAACTGTACTGTGAAATGATGCTTATCAATTTATCTGAAAAGTTACTTGTGTTGTAAATGCAATTTGACTTTACAAGCGCAATGACAAGCAAAGTTGATCATAAAGTTAAAAGGTCTTGTTATCCACTGCTATATTTTGAGTCCTGAAATTCATGATCGTATCTCTTATGGTGGAATTACAGGTATATGAGTACCCTTGGTAATAAGAGAGTTGAACTTTTTGATATGGGAGCAGGAGGCAGTGAACCTACAGCTGAAGAAAATGTTCAAATGGCTTCCGGTAAAATCTTGTGTTAATCACATTTACAAGCCTTTTTTAATTCAGGGAATCTATTTTGTTGGCAAATGAAATCCATGATGATGATGGAAATGTTCCGTTTAATTGTTGGTTATCCCTTACCAACTTTTTCTATGTTCTTTTCTCTTTGTGCCTCAAATATTTGAATGTCCAGTCTCAATTTTGGCACATGCATCAGGGCAGCTCTCACCGAAATGTTATCAATGGATGAAATTGAGATTACTTAACAGAGCATAATTTTGACTTTGGAATTGTATGAAACTTGGACAGTTTAAAAGCTAGACTCTCTCTCTCTCTGAATCAGAGACCAAAATAGAGAGGGTGGGGGAGAGGGAGACAGAAGCACTATGTCAGTGTTGCCATAGTCACAGCATCCTAAAGCAGACCATTGGCATCATTGCTGATGTACAATGAAGTTGATAGCACATTGGCCAAACTTAATTTGGATTAATCATTTAAGTAATATGTCACTCTGATATCATGTATGATAATCTTTCAATCTGCCCCTGATGTGGCAAAGAATAGTTTTCATCAGCTTTTATTCATGGTTTACATTCCTACTTTGTAGCAATGTCAAATCAAGAACTTATCACTGCTGGAACAAAGACAATGGATGAGACAGACCAAGTCATTCAGCGCTCTAAACAGGCAAAGTGCTTTATGGACAACATTTTGTTTATAGTTTACTGTTAATTTGCACTAACTTCAGGTTTGGCCAATAGGTTGTTGCACAAACAATTGAAGTGGGGACACAAACTGCTGTTACCTTAAAAGGCCAGGTACGTATGAGCCACAGTCATTTTGGGGTTACTGCTATTGTCTTTCTTTCTCCCTGCATGATACATTGTTTTGATCTGGAATTGGTCAGACTGATCAAATGGGACGGATAGTTAATGAACTGGATACTATTCAGTTTTCAATTAAGAAGGCCTCACAGCTAGTGAAGGAGATCGGGAGGCAGGTTGGTTGCAAGCCCAATTCCACTTCTGTACCAACTTCTCCCATTCTTTATGAACTAAATAACTTTTCATCTGTTTTTCAGGTTGCTACAGATAAATGCATTATGCTATTTTTGTTTCTTATTGTCTGTGGTGTAATAGCTATTATTGTTGTTAAGGTACTCTCTTGTGCTCCCAAACTTGCCGTTTTTCATGTTACAAAATAGTGGAGTACTGTGATCTTTTTTCCTTTATTTTTTCAATATAATTTTGCAACCCAGAATCTAATGAATAGCCTGTCTAAATATTCAGATTGTCAATCCCAACAACAAAAACATCAGGGATATTCCTGGATTGGCACCTCCAGCTCCTTCAAGAAGGCTTTTGTACATAAGGGATCCAGGAACATTTTGAATAGATTCACCGTGACAGATGAGAAAGCAGTTTTCTGTACTTGAGTTGTGATGTATGTGCTGATGATGACAAGTGGTGGGAAGAATGCAGTTTCTGGGCATTATACTTCTCTTTCCTCTTCTCCTTTGCTGCCTTCTTCCTGGCCTCCCTTCTTTTATTGCTTTTTTGTTCAAATTCATCTTCCACAAGTTGCATCTTTTGGTTGATTTTCCATGTAAATCATATGCCAGTGCCTTTTGTGTTCATTCCATTGTTATGCTAATGTTCTTTACAAACTTCTTGTGATTGCTGAATGCCCCGATGAAATAGGGAAATGAAAAAGGAAGTGGCGAAGCACAAGGCTGTAATCTTTGCACTCGATACATGTATATGATCAATGTGTGATGTTTACCTTAATCCAGTAATGGTCCTCGCTAAATATCTTTGTGCTTCGGTTCTACGATCGTAATTTTCGCGTTAACGACCCATATTGGTTGGTTTGTGACGTTGAAATCAGGCGGAGCCCTCAATTTTACACGTTTTTATGTCGTCCTGATTACAAAGTGCATCGGCCACTTCTGAGTTCACCACTTGACGGGGACAATGGCTTTTGTGATTGTAAATCTTGTTTCAATCGTATGCAGGGCATTGATAAACTCGGAACTCAGACAATCATTTTGCTTAGAAGGTAGCTTTATCAATTATAGGCTTTTCTAACTATTTGATATTTTCAATAACATTTAGAGGGGATGAAAAAGCAGAGGGCAGCAAAGTGAGTAGAGCAAAGAGTTTCGTGTAATGCGTCTCTGAAACAAGTGCTAAAGCTATGTAGGGGGCGTGAAAAAGTAGCAAGTCACTGGATGTTTCATCAGGTTAATTGTTTTCAATTAACAAATGAGCGCAATCATCGAATCATAAGCTACTGCCGGTATAGGCTTCGGATTAATTCGACTGGCAATGCCTATGGAACATAAAAGACAAAATGAGCGTCTGAATTAGTATCCTTAACTATATCTCACCGGACGCCTGACCAGTGCTTCCTAAGCTACCACCAGGGAAATGACGCGTGCACTTACAAATGCAAGTTACAGCTAATTGCCCTTTGCTTTGCACGGTGAAAAACTAGCCGGTGGCAAGAATAACAAATCATTATCCCCCTTAAATTATACAGCGAAATATGCAGTTGGCCTCACCTTCGTTTTTATCTCTGTTGTTTCCACTTCCAAAACACAGTTTCACTGCATCACCCAATGTCTGGGCACTCTGAAAAATCACGCGGCATGGTTGCCAAGCTGTGATCGGCCAATATGTGACAGCCTTGATGATGGAATCAGAGGTGTTTCTTCATCAGCACTTAAATCAGAGGCAGTAATGTTAACCCCACCACCACCTCCATTGTCATCACTGCTGCTGTTAGGGGAGAATATATCTAGTGACTTCTTCTCCAACTTCCAATCCTGGGAAACCATGTTGCAAGCCACGAAACAATTTAATGTCAGCAATCACAAAATGATTAATGAATGGAACACAATTCCCCATATGCTGACCAACAAGAAAAATGCGAAGAAAAAATAATTTTTTATAGAAGGAAATATTGAAATAACATAAGTAGATTAATTAAAGTAACTGAGATAAAATTTAAACAGTGTAATATGGCTACATCCAGAGCAGTAGGAACTTCTACACCCTGGGTTGTAAGAGAAATGTGTCCTCAATTGACTCCAAGCACAGCTAAAATAATGCAATAACTCTTTTGCACAATCACTAATTCTATTGGACAAAGAACTAAAATTCTCATGAATTCTTTTTAAAATCAGCTTGGTGGCAAGCCACTCATACAGAAAAGTTAGAGAGGTAAAGAAGACTATAGCAAATCTGTGCAACACAGTACTATTTATGAGTAGTGCATTGGATCATTGACATGAGAAAGAACTCCAATTAGGATGGTAAAAGTCATTGCCTGCAAAAGTTTCAGTGTTCACATTTTCACTGGCCAAAAATAATCAATTTACATAATTAAGCAACAAAAAATCAATTTCACTAGAGTTGGCAGACATATAATAACTGGAGTTGGCAGACATAATAACTGAAGGAAAAAAAATTTTGATCTGCCACACAGGAGTAAGTTTCAAAATTAAATCAAAAAGATGCAGATGCACTGATTAGACTTTAGATATGAAGAATCATCAAGGAAATTAACCTTCGACATTCTCTCTGGAATGGTTTCAGGAAGTTGAGATGCACGAACATCCCTAACCTTCAAGTAGTTGTACATGACAACACCACAAAGTGCTGAGAAGAAAAAGACAATACAATCACAAAGTAAAAATCCAAATGCTGCCAAAATGGGTAAAACTGTGGTCACAATCATAATCTTACACAATTTCAGCATAGAGATAAGTACCAATTGCATAACCGATTATGTTCAGCCCTGTTATTGTTGACTCTGGAAAGATAACAGTTGAAAGGGCTATCAGTATCCAGTCTTTTAGAACACCAGCGACCCTAATTGTTATGGCACCAGTTCTTCCAATTACTAAGAATATGGAGAAATTCAATGCCAGAGCACAAAGAGCATTGGAAAAGAAGATCCAGAAATTGAACTGAATCTGTGAAACTTCCATCCCAGGCTTCTCCAGTAAATACCAAGGCACAAAGAGAAACACAAAACTGCAAGACAAGAACTATGAAAGAGTAAGCAGCTCAGACATCAACACCTGTCAGTTTAAATCACTGTCAATCAAAGGATAACATTCATGGCATGGTTGCATCCATGTGAATGCTTGGTGCTAATTTTCATTTTGTAGCAACAGTTACCCATAGTGACATTGTTTGCCTTCTCCAGTAAAATACCATATCTCACAAAATATGACTTGCCTGATTTGACAAGCTTACTGGTGCAGGAAAACAAAAATTTAACAGCGGATTTGAAACAGCAGTTAAACCAGATTTGATAACTTAAGTCTAATTTTGAATTGAAGATCAGTCTATATACCTTGCATGAACCTTGATATAAAGACCAACAAAAACAAATTTTAAAGAACCAAAACACAGCACCTGCATGGAGCTATATAATATAAGCTGGTGATGGGATTTAGAGTCAACCCCTTCTTTTGCAGGAGGACTTGTGTTAAAACCAGCCTAAGAGCCTCAGCAAAGATGCCTGTGACCTGGTAAACTGTGCCAACTACATTAAAATGAATTTCGCCATACGAGGAGATGACAACCCCAACACTGACCAACACCATGTTCAAGAACACGTCACACCTTGCTTTGTCAGTTCCACACAAAATAGCCACAAGAAATGTTGCCACTGGCACTGAAATTCAAATCCATTAAATATATTTAGCCATTAGGTAGATTTAAAGAGCATTAATATGGAGCTCAAATATAGATGTACATACTGAGGGCCTTAAGCATCTGGATAAAGGCCACTGAGATATATAAATAAGCAGTGTTACCAAACCTGCAAAGAGAAAAGGGAAAAAAAAAATTAGAAAATTACTCACTTCAGAAATCTCAGCCTACAAGATAGGTGTTGAGAACATAGTAGTCATGGCATATTGGTAGCAATAATATTTATAAGGCATCTACATTTTGAACTGGAAATATGGAAGAAAGTCAATGACAGAAAAGGTATATCAAACTAAAGTTTATCAGCCAGTATAGTAACAAGGCATAACAGCTATTGGATAATAAAACCCAGCAGGATGGCACACGTGCATGAAATAGCCTTAGTCCAAACAAATGGAGGTACAAAGGGCAATGAGCTACAGATCTGCACAGGGGTCTTGGTAAAAAGATCATGGTGTTAATGGCTGGAGATTCCAGGTTCTCGTACATATAGCCATAATTGAAATCAACAAATCTACTATACTTCCTCAACTATGATAAAAAGCAGAATAGACAATGCCAAGATAAGGTGATATGAACGGGTAACAGGAAGGTCCCACACTTGGCCCAAGTATAATTATCAAGCCAGATCACCACTCAGCATACTTTGCATAAAAAGATGGAGCTCTAAATAGTAACCTTTTAGGAGCTCTAACACCCAAAAGAATGAACTAGGGAAATATGGAGCAGGTCCTGAATAAAAATATAGTTCATGTTGCTGCAGTAGTCTTTTCGCTTTTACAAATATGACTGGAGCCACCCTTTGATCTTTCTCATCATAGGTTACAAAAGATATGATGATTTATGTTTGCATTTGACATCAATAACTCTCAGGTCAGATATAGCTCAATCATAGACACATTAGGATGAGTGAAAGAAAATCCTTTAATTAAGGAAAAGCTTAGTCATCCAATAATTTTAAGTTCTTACCAAAGACTTGCTGAGAAAAAGGCGCTAATAGGTATTACACATGTAGCATAACTGCAACAGCATAAAAAGTGTCAAAATTTTGAGGAAGCAAAACAAGTGATATGAAAAATGAGGAAAAAAAATTTCAAAAGTAGCAGGTCACCTACATTTCAAAAGTCATTTTAACAGGTGATACCACCTGCACAACAGACAGAGGGGAAAGGAGCAAATAATATTACCTCCGTTACACAGAGACAAAAGGAAAACAAATAGAGAAACAGTAAGCACAAAGCTCTCAAATGTGTATTTTGCTCATGCATTTGGAAATATTTCAATGCTACAACCATGTAAGAAATCATACCTTGAACACACGAATCAGAAAAAAGGCTACAGCCCCAGAAAAACCCATGTGGATCATTGTAAGCGTTATGGGGAATGGGAAGTTGAAATATTTCGGTGAGAGAACCCACTGCAAAAAATTCATAAGGTCATTCTAGAACAAGCAACTGTCATCAAATACTCACTTAAGAGTTCTAGCCCATAATTCCGAAATGAGCTATTAATGGGGTTTCGTCTTTCAACAAATCGAGGGAAAGCAAGTAAAAATCCAGTCTATATAGAGAGGTTTTCAGTTTAAGAAACGAGAAGCCATTATGATAATGGCTGATTAAATCATAAATCCAAAGAAGAGGATTACCTTGTTGTACAAAATGACTCCAGACGAAAGGGAAATGTAGATCAATATGTACAGATAAGTCAACAAGAGTGGCTTATTGATCATCATTTCGCCACCCCTCCGTCCCTCCCCACCCACCCCGCGGTTCTTTGGTTCCACCGAAAGCAAAAATGAGAAACCGGACCACAAAGTTGCTTTCTTTTTCTTTTCTTCCCTCTTCTTATCTGATTCCAAACAGAAAATGCCCCCCACAAGAAACCACAAAACCTCGGACGTTAATGTCCAAATCCAACAGTGCCTTTCTTCCCTTCGCTTCGCGAACTAAATTAAGAGAAACAAAATTAATTCAAAAGAACCAAAAAAAACAAAAAACAGAAACAAAACTTCTGTATCAAAGCGACCGAAATAATAAACTTTTAAGGTGACAGGTAAAGTGGGTGATCGGCACATTGAAAGTACATGCAGAA
The DNA here is from genome assembly GCA_037832385.1 of Rhizophora apiculata. NCBI lineage: Eukaryota > Viridiplantae > Streptophyta > Magnoliopsida > Malpighiales > Rhizophoraceae > Rhizophora > Rhizophora apiculata. The sequence goes on from CM075427.1 coordinate 4,591,284, forward strand.
GTAAAACATGTTTGGACCTCCATACCAAATTTGTAAGAAAGCAACCCAGAAAATAAAAAATAAACCCAAAAAAAAAAAGGGGAAAATTGAAACTGAGTAATTGGTTAGAAAGCAATATGGAAACAAAGTAGAAGGTCTGATACTCTGATCTGATCCAAGCGTATAAAAAGAAGAAGAAGAAGAAGAAGAAGAATCTTGAGATTTTAAAACGAAATTATTACCTTTTCTTAGGGGCAAATCTGGAGATCGAAAATCATTGAATCAAACGGACAGAGATAAGAGAGCGATGGATCGTTCTCTTCTCTCTTTTTTTTCACGTTCTGTTTTCCTTTTATTATTGTCACCGACTTATAAAAAATAAAAAATAAAAATGTCAAAAACAATCTGAATCGGCAATAAATGTAAATAGCGTCTTTTTGTTTTTTTGCTTTTATTTTATTTTATTTTTTTTGGATGGGGGAGATTGAATTGACTTCAATTTTTGAGACTGCTGCTGCTGCTGCCGCCTGTCGCTGCCTGCAGGACCATTGCCTCTTTGCCTTTTTCTCTCTTTCGTTTTCTTTTCTTTCTCTCTCCTCCTTTCCGTGAGTGGGTGGCTGGGTGGCTGGTTTGACTCAACGCTCCTTATAACTCTGCTTTGTTTGGGTCAGCTCAGTCACCGGTACCGGCATGTTACCGTCTCATAGTATCTTTAATAATAACTATCGTCTTTAAAGTTGAAAATTTTAAATTAAATTTTAATTAAAATTAGGTTAAAAAGAACAAAAAATAGTCTTAAATTAAGGTGATCTTTTTTTTCCTTATGCGTCCGATATTGTTTTGTATTCGGCTGCTTTTTTTCTTTTTCATGAAAATGTCCCAATGTAGGATATTGATCGTCCAAGGGAAGGTCAAATTTTTTTTTTCTTAAAAACCAACCAAAAAAAAAAAGAAAATTTAAAAGCTTTATTCGCGGGATTGGGTGCAGATTTGGGGGATTTTCTAATTGGGACTCCAACTGCTGTCAGCAATTGCCGGGATATTTTGGTAATTTTGTTATTTTTAAATAATTGTATGATTAAACGGGAATTACAGGTAATAACTATCAGCTTGAACAGAATCCAACGACCCAAATAAAATAAAATAAAATATGAAACGGGACGAGGAAATATTAAAATGTTCTTCATGTGAACTCAGCATACATACGAGAGAGACTCTCCCTGCCATGACAAATGGGCAATTAAACCTTTTTTTTTTTTTTTTTACATAAAAATTTAAATTCGCTTTACTCTCTTGCAAAATAAGAGTTTTGAGCCTATTGCTTGATTATGGGATATTTATTATTACACTCGGTTATATACTTACAGGAAGAAAATTATAACCACATTTCCGCAATCTACCTTTTACAAAAGTACGAAGATACCGAACAAAAAAGAAGAAGAAGAAGAAGAAGAAGAAGAAGAATAAAATGCCCAGTATATCATTTTCATTGAGCCATCATCTCTCACGGGTTAGATTTACAAAGATAAAATATTATTGTTCCGTTGCAACTTGTTCTTTGTGCACATTCACCATAACATGCGTTAACAACTGTGTATTCCTTTGTCCCATTAATATATATATATATATTAAAAAATAAATTTTATAAATATATATTTAATTTTATTGAACGTTTTGTCAACAAAAAAAAAAAAAAGTCGTTTTCAAAGAAACGATGGAAAGATGTTTTTATTATTATAACTTAATGGTTATGAATACATGGACCTAACTAATACAATGACAAGAGCAATAATGCAGGTGCATCACACAGAAGAAAGCTTAGGAGCTGTCCTTATTATATAAATTATAATCAGTGTTAAATCACGACAGTGAGAATTGCAAAGAAGCCAAGCATGCACTCTCTACCCTGGCCATCTTCTTCAGGGACTCTGCAAATAAAGAAAAACAGAACAACGGGGCACCCCACCTGATGGGATCCCTCGTCATCCCGCCTCCCCCCTTTGTTTTTTTATTTATGTTCCCATCTTAAAATCCAAAGGTAGATTTGGGAGATTTTTTCTTACGGTACAATTTTGTCTTTTAATGATTTCTTTGTTTTTTTTTTTTTTTTTTAAGATTTTTTCTTCACCAACGTGATAATAATGTTACCTTAAAAGCTGAATTTTAATCCAAGGCTAAGCCGTACTTTGCCGATTATCGAGGAAAATTAATAATAATAATAATAATAGTAAGAAGCAGTGCTCTAGAAATCAGAACGGGGGCATTGCTTACGGAATGACTCGTTAAATTTTCTATGATTACAAAAGCTTGCCAGCTCTGCAGAATTAGGTTGTTTGTTGAACATTAATTTTTTAGTTTTTTTTTTGGTTGAATAATTATCCATTTAAATCGAAGGAAAAATATTTATTAAATACAACATCATAAAAAGTATTCTAGATGCACCGAAATGATGTGACTATTTGTGGTCCTATAAATGTTTTTCTTTTTTGTTTTATTTTGGGAAAGAAAGATTTTATATAAAAATTATTTAAAAGTTTAAATTGTTAAATAAAATTTAAAATATTTGTTAAAAACATATTTTATATATTTATTATAATTATTTAATTATGAATATTTTATATTTTATATAAAATTATTTCATTTAAAATATAAATTATATGTTATATTTTAACAAAGTAAAATTACACTTTACTCGCATTGAGAAAACCAAACAAAGGACCATTGTGTTGTTTTTTTAGCTTGTAGTGGAAATAACGTGTTCAAATGTAATGGTTTTTGGTTCGGGAAAATAGAAATACGTGTTTTTTTTTTTAATTATTTTCTAACTTTAAACCGTGTTTTTAAAATTTTTTAATTAATTAATATTGATTAAAATTCGAACTTTATAGGCTACTCTCGTTAGTAAAACCGTGTCTTCATGGAAAACATCACAGACAGATGTTATGTTTTTCCACTCTAAAACGGCAATGTCTTTGTTGAATCAGTTTGGTTTTTTTTTTTTTTTTTTTTTAATTGTACCTCACTCATTTTTTTTTTCTTTTACATTTTTTATTACACCAACTTCGCATCCTAGAAGTCCAAACATTTTAGAATCTCGGCATCATAATAGCTTTGCACGAAAATAATTAATTTTAGCAATAAGGGCGTGTTTTGGGTAAGTACATAAGCATTGGATGCGTTTACGTTTTTTTTACCTTGTTGAAAACAAAAAACTGGGAAAGTTGGAAACACGCGTTTCCATTTGCAAAACCAATTAGATGCCCAAAACTCATAATTCCATTACTACCCCTGTTGCCAATATTAACAAATATCACGTTCCTCGACAAAATCCCTCCCTGAAAATATCCGCGATGAAGGAGGAGAAACTTAACAAGCAAATAGTGTGGTTAAAAAGGGAAAACAAGGAGTCTAAACAAATTTGTTAATCCCATCTTCCTTCACATGGGTTTCCGAGATTAAAAACTGTTTCATGATCCTTTCCCAGCTTAATGAGGTCATCTTCGTCACATGTCCTCCTCTTTCTATTTATGTTTCCATCCTAGAATTCAAAGACGACGTCGGATAAATTGGGAAATTCTTCTTTCCTCCCTAAATTTCTCTTCTATTTTTCTCTTGTAATTTCCCTCTAATGACAACGCTAACATGATGCCATGATGCTCACCAATGCAAAGTTCATGGTCTTCAGTTGGATTATTAATCATGTATTACCCGTACATCTATCACCAAAAATGTAAAAATGAATCAAGGACTAAACATCATCTTGCCAATAATTCACTAAATTAAACAATAATAATAATAATAAGAAACATTACTATGAGAATTAAAAGGCATATTCTTTCGAGCATTATGGACAATAAAAGCCAATATTACAATAAACAGATACTCGAACTCAGATCTAGATTCAAAGTATTCTAACAAGGTGTCTCAACCAATTTAGCACAAAACTTAAAATTCAGAAAATTAGGTTGCACCTCGAACAATTTCTTCTTAGGTTCATCTACAACTGAGGCTGCTGGTTGTGTACCGTGAAAGGAAAAATTCTATGGCAGGCGATTAGCGCTTTATAAAAAAAAAAAAAATTTTTTTTTTTGAATATATATATATATTTTTATTTGAAATAGTGTCGTCCTCCGAAAAGAGGACCCATTTCTGCGTTTCGTGAACCTTACATTATTTCATCGGTACGTCATTGTCAAACGACGACATGCCTCGTACAGGTTGCGTTGGCATGTACAGATAGGATGCTATATACTTGGACAGAATTTAGTAAGAGAATAAAGTTATTTGGCCTGACTTGCCAGATCGATTATGTTACCCAAATACCTCTTCTTTTTAGTGTATTGGAGCAACTCACTCAAAAAAAAAAAAACAAACTCGGAAGGATTGCATAACTCGAGTAAATCTAAAGGAGACAAATAAACGTACCCCTTTTGCAGATCCTTGTGGGCTGAGGGCTAAGAAGCCCAAATTGAATTGCCCATTATGGTTACAAGTATGGAAACATTGATCTCAGGCCCCATGCTCCTCCCTCATCGTCCATCTCGTGCCCAACTTGTTCCCACGTACAGGTAAAAAATATTTAAAACTAGTTAGCTAGAACTTCGCTCGTGTACGGGCTGGCAATGATGTCAATGGTGGCGATTCCTGCTGTCTCGGTTTGCGTGTGCGTGGCTCTGCTTTTCAGGAGATCCCTCCGAGTTTCTTCGTGCGTTCAGGCCCTTTCGGAGGGGAACCTCTGAAGTATGTTTCGAGCTGAAAGATTACACAAAGGCATCAGATAGATCCTACGCAACTTTTGTTTATTATTTATTGTGGTACGTACTATCTATTGTTGATGAGATAAATATTTTGTTAATTGTGTGCAATAAATTTACTAAAAAAATTGTATCTACAATTTTTTTTTTCTTTTAGCATAATCGCGATAAATCAATCTTATTTTCTGTTCTGCATGGGTCAAGAATTATGCGCTTTGGGTCTTGTGTGTGCGCAAATGTATTTGCTACCCCAAGAATCATATGTTTCAGCTCCAAGTAGATATAATTGGCAGAGTTTATACCGAAAGAGTATTAAAATAGCAATTTAACATTGGACATATAAGTGTACCCAAAAACAAAAAAAGGCTGAAAATTGCCTCAACCATGCCAATTTAATCTGTTTCATTTCGATGGGTTTCATCCATCCAAGCTTCCCCTCCATGCGAAAGGGAATTTGAATAAGCCCAAAATAATAATAATAATAATAATGATGATAATAATCACCAAAAAATACTTTTTAAAATAATTTAATATATTTTTATATTAATTTAAATTTAATTTTTTGTTAATATTTATTTTAAAAAATTAATTATTAGATTTTCAATTTATTAATATCAAAATTTAAAAAAAAAATTACTCAATTTTAATATACTCAAATAATAAATATGAGTGCAATGATAAAAATATGCACAATTATACTTTATTGTTTTGGAATATATATATATATACACACACATCCGTAAGCGTCCATAGCTTTATTTCAGAGGTCAGACCATCCCTTTCCAAAACAGGAAAAATAATAAAATAAGAAAAAGAATAAGCTGCAGCAAATAGGGAAGACATGTCAGTGGCAATGGCATCGGCCTCATCCACATTGTCGACGACAATTGCTCTGTGCTTCTCTTCTGGGTTTGTCGCTGGCGATGGGATGATGATGACGACGACTAAGAAGAAGAACAATTTCAATATCGCCACCAGTCATTCTGATACCATTCGATGCGCATGTTCTTCTTCTGATAATACGACTAGAAGTGGCACTGCAACAGCACAACCTAAAAAGAGGCACTGGAAGCGAGGGGAATTCCCTGGCATCACCGATTCTTCTTCTTCTTTAGTTTCCAATCGATCGACCTCCTCCCCCATCAAGAACGTCAAAAAGAAATTGGACCGCAAGACCCAAGCCAAGGTATGGGCCAGCACCGTCACCGAAGCCTTGTCCGATCACATCCTCAAGAAGCAGTGGCTCCAAGCTCTCCAGGTCGATTTCCTTTTTACATTTATTTACATTGTATTGGATTACTGGGCGGTGGGCAGCCTTCTTTCTTCTAACTTATGCTGTTTTCTAATATAAATTTTCGATGGGTAGGTGTTTGAGATGCTAAAAGAGCAAACTTTTTATTACCCCAAAGAAGGGACCTACCTTAAACTCCTGCTTCTTTTGGGTCGATGTGGGCAGCCCCTCCGCGCACGTCAACTGTTCGACGAAATGCTTGAAGAAGTTTTAGAACCAACTGCTGAACTTTACACTGCACTCCTGGCGGCTTATTGTCGCAACAATCTTATTGACGAGGCTTTCTCTACTCTTAACCAAATGAAGAATCTCCCTCGTTGCCAGCCTGATGTTTTCACCTATAGTACCTTACTCAAGGCGTGCGTTGATGCTTCTAGGTTTGACTTGGTCGAGGCTTTATGTCGAGAAATGGCCGATAGGTCCATATCTCCTAACACAGCTACTCAAAACGTAGTTTTAAGCGGATATGGGAAGGCAGGATTGTATGACCAAATGGAAAAAGTGCTATCTGGAATGTTAGACAGCACATTGTGCAGGCCTGATGTTTGGACGATGAACATAATCCTCAGCATGTTTGGTAACAAGGGTGAGATTGATTCCATGGAAAGATGGTATGAGAAGTTCCGAAACTTTGGGATTGAGCCAGAGACACGGACTTTCAATATTTTGATTGGTGCTTATGGAAAGAAACGGATGTATGATAAGATGTCATCGGTGATGGAGTACATGCGCAAGCTTCAGTTCCCATGGACTACCTCAACATTCAACAGCGTTATTGAAGCTTTCGCGGATGTGGGGGATGCAAAGCACATGGAATATACATTTGATCAGATGCGAGCAGAGGGTCTGAAAGCAGACACCAAGACATTTTGTTGCCTCATCAATGGATATGCCAATGCAGGTCTTTTCCATAAGGTGATTAGCACTGTTCAATTAGCTGCAAAGTTTGAGATACCCGAAAATACCTCATTCTATAATGCAGTTATATCTGCCTGTGCAAAGGCAGAGGATTTGATGGAAATGGAGAGAGTTTTTAAGCAGATGAAAGATAAGCAATGTAAACCAGATTCCCGAACTTATAGCATCATGGTGGAGGCGTATCGGAAGGAAGGGATGAATGACAAGGTCTACGAATTAGAGCAAGAGAAACAGGAAATGATTGCTGATGGTTTTGCAAATTAGTAAGTTACGAAGTGGACTGTGATTGATCACCGATTGGGAATTTTAAAACAGACCGGCTGGTTTTTATGTTTAGGTGATTTCATCTTGCTTTTTCCCCTTTTGTTTGAGTAGGGAATAGGTTGAATATTGGGCGGCAGCACATCCTTCTCACCTAATGGAAGATTTTTGTATAGGTGATATCTTTTGTTCATGTAGCTCTCTGACTACCTTTTTGGTTAACACAACTATGGATGTGCTAATCTTATTGTACAGCAATGTCCTTGTCAATGTGATTGGTGCTTCACTGTAGACGTTGTCATCCTTCTCTCTGTTTCGTTGGATGGCTAATTGTATTGTGTTACAAAATGGAGGATAACGTTCCTTGATTCTGTACAAATACACTCTCCTCGTTTCCCTTTCCCCTTTTCACCTGCTATATTGTTGATTTCATAAAGCAAGAGTGCAACTGGGTTCTCTCTTCTCGTTGCTCAACAATGAAAGATGCGTACGGTTCTTGAAATTGTGCTAATGTACTTTATAGCTATTCGTTTATTCATGCACGTTTATTTAGTCTATCTGCACATTGTTTAATTCCCTTGTACAGTATATATTTTTTTACTCTTTGTCAAAATGTAAGTTAATTTTTTTAAAAAAATATTTTATTCTGGGTGACATTATGTCTGGACGGAGGAAATCGCCTGTCACCCAGTGAACTTCTATCTGGACTGAGGCGATTTCCTCCGTCGGGTATTGCTTTCGGTAACAAAAATGGTCTGCTATTAATTAATACTCTGCTTGTACAGTTACTCTAGATTTTCTGATTTGAAGTAATCAGTCAATCAGCAAGTTTACAAAAATAATGATATTCTTTGGAATTTGGCAGGGGGTTAGGTTGCACTGCACTTGCAGCTCTATCATTTGCGAGTTTCATAACAAAATTTAAAAAGGACTGTGATCTCATATGTCCTCATTTCCCATCTAAAAGCCTATGATCATAATATGATATTTTGGAGATTGGCTTGATGGAGACACAGTTTCTAGCTCCTCTGAGAGGGAAGCGTGACACTTAAACATGTTGAAGATTGCCCATGATACCTGCGTTTAACTTCAATGTTCTGCTTTCATGGCCAGACTTGACGTCGGTTAATCTCTTACTGTTTTACAGCACCAACCAGCAAAGATCTGTTCAACATCGTTGGGCAATGTTTTTTTTGTATTTTTTTTTACACAGTATCTCCTACGGGATAAACAATGCTCAAAACGCCCTGCCATTGGTGCCACAGAGCAGACCGTTTGTTCGGTCAGGGGCGGGAGAGATTTGCAGGAAATGTACTCTTCTTGACCTATTCCTTTGCAACAGGCTCAGCGGCACAGAAACTTAGTTTCAGTTCTCTCTTTTCCGTCAAGCTGATAGCGAATCCAATATTCCAAAATATAATATAAAGTCATACTGATCCTCTACTTTGTCATAGATGAACTCCTTCATTAATTCATTTAGCTGTGGATATTTGTTTTGTAGTTCTAGTTGAGGTTCCATGCATGCTGGTTCAAGCATTCTTATATGTGCGTCATCACATATCCCATGTAGGTCTCAGTTATCTACAAGCAAGACATTGTGGGCATTCTATGCCATATTACTGTACGGTTATGAGCTTCCAACTACCAGGAATGCTGATTAGTTTCAGGCGATGCCAAATCTGAAGCGGCCAACATTCTGACCTCATGCACATACCACAATGCTGAGCTTATTTTTTTGTTGGTAAGCTCTCGTTTAGGCTATCAAGTTCTCCCGACTACTTATTCTTTCTTATCTGAATGCTAGCTTTATCTTGCCACACTTACCTTAAAAGCCTCGCAAAGCGGTTTGTTGTTATTGCTGCACCATACTGATCCGTAATGTAAGGAGGGAAAGCTGACCCAACAATTTCTCTTTCTTACAGCGCATTCCAAATGTGGCTTGGCGGTGTTACATTTGTCCAACATCTTGGGCACTGAATGCCATGCCTCACCTCGCAATTTAGGCGATATAAACAAAAGAAATATTAGTTTCTGCGAGACCAAACCCATTGATGAGTTTCTATAAGATTATTTTGGCTTTCACCACAGCTTTATGGGTGTTATCTCTTCTCTTTGG